>JABWTJ010000360.1:0-600000 GCA_016801875.1 Solanum sitiens | reverse complement strand
CTTTCCCTTCAAACTCTTTTGATATGGCTCATTGTTCAAGATGCCTAATTCCATGGACCGAGTTCGGTAAGTGATCTACTTATTTAGGTTGAAGGTGTATGGTGTCTTAATTTTGCATTGCGTGGCTTTTCCAATTCGTAAATAGGGATGTAGCCAAATTCACGCTCTGCGCCTAGTGCATAGACAAAACAAGCTAGATATTAGCAGTGACGGTTATACTAATTCAACCTCATTATTCTCAGGTGGAGTTTACCTTCTTGAGGTACATCGCATACTCCGACCTGGCGGTTTTTGGGTCCTCTCTGGTCCTCCAGTGAACTATCAACGTCGTTGGAGAGGATGGAATACCACTATTGAGGAGCAAAAATCAGATTACGATAAGTTACAAGAACTACTTACTTCAATGTGCTTCAAATTATTCAACAAGAAGGACGACATTGCTGTGTGGCAGAAGTTGTCTGACAATAGCTGCTATAAGAAGCTTGATAATCCTGACAACTATCCATCAAAATGTGATGATGGTACTGAACCTGATTCAGCGTGGTACACCCCTCTTCGTCCTTGTGTAGTTGTTCCAAATCCAGTTGCTAAGAAAGTCAAGTTGGATGCCCTCCCCAAGTGGCCAGAAAGATTGCACACTGCTCCTGAACGCGTTTCTGATGTTCGTGGAGGTAGTGCTGGTTCCTTCAAGCATGATGATGGTAAATGGAAGGCTCGGGCAAAACACTACAAGAAGTTGCTCCCTGCACTTGGGACTGACAAGATCAGAAATGTAATGGACATGAACACCTTGTATGGAGGTTTCGCTGCTGCTGTGGTCGATGATCCGCTGTGGGTCATGAATGTGGTTTCATCTTACGCACCGAATACACTTTCTGTGGTCTACGATAGGGGTCTTATTGGAACAATTCATGACTGGTAATTACGATTTACATGCAAAAAACTCCTAAACTACTACAATTGCTCTTTTTCATTATGCTTAGAAATTTTTTTGTTTGTTGTTCTATAGGTGTGAGGCTTTCTCAACATATCCTCGGACATACGATCTTCTGCATCTTGATGGCCTCTTCTCTGCCGAAAGTCATAGGTAAGTGCATCTGCATCTCATGTTCACGCTGCTTCGTATCTTAGTTGCATTTTGTCCGTTGTCATTTGCATCTCCCCCGAAAGTCATACCTTTGATTGCATCTTTTAGTGAGTCGTTTGACCCCCCTTCCAATCAGGGCGGAGCTAAAGTGTTGTCTAAGGGCTCAACCGACCTCAACGTCTTTGGTTCAAACTTCAAACCCTGTATTTGTCCCCATTGAGTATGTACACATTATTATTTAGAACCCATAAGCTTTGAATCCCAGCTTCGCTTCTGCGTCTAACTAATTTCCAAGCATCTACGTTTAATCTGGCAACCATTTCCCTCCCTCCTGACATAAGTTACGTGTATCGTGCAGATGTGAAATGAAATATGTTCTTCTGGAAATGGATCGTATTTTACGGCCCAATGGATATGCTATAATCCGAGAATCAAGCTATTTCGTAGACGCTATTGCTACTATGGCTAAGGGAATGAGATGGAGCTGTCGTAAGGAAGAAACGGAATATGGCGTAGAGAAGGAGAAGATATTGATTTGCCAGAAGAAGTTATGGTACTCAAAGCAAAATTCATGAAGAACTTTGAACACATTGCATAAAACACAATTGCTGATAATGGAGAGAAAAAGTTATATATTTAATATTTGGCATCATAGGAGATAAGTCAGTCCACACAGCTCATATATTATATATATATTTTGTTCAACAAATCATTGGAGATTGAGATTTTGAATTGAAGAATTAACCATATGCTAATATTATGATGGCTTGTTCATGCAATATATTCTTTGTTAAGGCCCAAAGCTTTTGCTTTGTGCATCAGATGGCCCTCGGAGATTTCTCGATTATAAAAAACGGAGCGTTTTAATCTTTGGTTGTATTTTATTTTTAGGGGAAAAAAACATTGCAGCTCCTTATGTACCTAGTTAGGTTTGTTCATTTTGAAGACTACTTGGATGTAATAATAATTAAAGCTCAATTTTTATTGTCAAAGTGCTTCTATCTAGCTCACGAAAAGTAGTAGTATATCTTACATGATGTTCTATTTTTCTTGAATGCTTCTTTTTCTCCAGTGACATTTTTTCTTTGTGCATCAAATTGTTCTTTTATACTTGCACTTTTGATCATTATGCTTGTGAGTTTCCCAAATTAATGAATTCATTAATAGTTGCATCATTAAATTATTTATGTGTTAAGTTAATTTTGGAGTGTTATTCTAGATTTTGAGGATAATTGGTTCAATGATAGTCTAGATATAAGATGTATTTTTATACATAGGGACTAAAATCACATAATTGTTTACAAAAGTAACACCCACTTTATTTAGAAGAAAAAATATTTGAGAGAACAAGGGTACTTTTGTTATTTTATTTTTTGCAGGAATAACTTATCTAAATATCAATTACCAATTTGATATAACTTATCCCAAAAATAGTATTTTATTTCAAAACTGTAAATATTTGTCCTACATACTAATATGTTCCTTTTAAAAATCTATTGCTACCCAATTTTTTTATTGAGGAAATGTAATTAATCACTTTGTGTTAGTAGAAGAATACGACACACACTCGTTAATATTTTAAAAAGAGTTTGACCAATATGCCCTTGCTTAAGTGGGTGAGCCACTTATGTATCCTATTCTCTTTCACTCTTTTGGCCAATTGTTGAATTTGTTTGTACCTTGAGATGACAAGTTTGATTATTATATACAAGAGGATTTAACATATTGATGTTGACAAAATGAGACTTGCTTTAGTTGTTTAATGTTTGAGTAGTGTAAAAGTTAAGTAAGAATGTTAGTAGTATTTATCAAATAACAAAATTCAACTTTGAGATCATTTATTGGCCAAAAATGGAATCCACCAAACTCCTAAACTAGTCCCAAAAGCTTCTATAAAATAGTTGATAGATGTGTATATTTTATGTCTTTATAATCGTGTAACATGTTATCTTAAATTAAAAATAGTTATATATATATATATATACATTACTGTGTATAGTGTATAATTTATGTATACCTAGCTATTTGTGTAAAGATCTCGTTCGGATCACATGCCAATTAAAAAAATATTCTTCTTATAAAAAGTTTTTTAATTTTATGATTCGAACTCGATACTTCTATACTTTCATATGATCCAATCTATTCTATCACTTTGGTGGCATCCAAAAAGAATAGAATGGTCCATTTATGCTACATGCACTAGATTAGAATCCAGAAATGTGTTTTGGTCTTTTCTTTTAACCCATTGTTTAGATTTTAGTGTTATCAAAAAATAACTCTACCTAACAAAAGGTTGTCCTCGTAGGGATGACAACGGGGCGGGGTTAAATCATAAATAGGATGATGAAAGAAAGTTTTTTTTGTCATCTTCACCCGCCTCGCCTTGTTTCCCCCAACTCCATTCTCGATTAATAATTAGATCATTATTGAACTTTGTAAATATTTGTCGAAGGCGAAAATGATAAATCATAAATAGGATGATTAAAGAGAGCTTTTTGTCATCTTCACCCCGACTTGCTTCCCACCACCCATTCGCGATTGATAATTAGGTTATTATTAAAGATTGTATAAGTCAGTCAAAAGCGAAAACGGCAAATCATAAATAGGATGATTAAAGAGAGCTTTTTGTCATCTTCACTCAGGTACCCTTATCTCATTCTCGATTGATAATTAGATTATTATTTAAGATTATAAATATCTATCGAAAGTAAACATAATCTTTGAATTTATATGCAAATTTGTTATGTGATTTGTTATTAATATTATCTCTATCATGTACAAATTTGACCTATTTGAAGATGGATGACTAATTATTAAGACTACCACAACTACTAATTTAAGACATATATACATCTAAAATTATAAAATTATTTCATGTTTAGTTGTTTAAAAATTAACTTCTACTTTATTGGATTGAAGTTAAAATCTTGTAATATCACATTCAAACCTCAAAATTGCGATTATATAAACTTTAAGTTATATTATATATATATATATATATATTGCCCTTTACATGCATCTAATAAAACATATTTTTATATTCTTTTAGATAATATTGGGAATTGTGTTACAAGAAATATATAAGTAGTTAATTTATATGGCTGTTTTTTTCTAACACGTTGCACTAGTTGTACACCTCACCCACCCACCAATTTGCTAAATGCCAACTACTATACACAATATGCCACCTGTTTATGATACAAAAGTCCTCTATTCTAAGATAAAACATATCAATAAATTTTTTATTTTTTTTATTTGGTGTTCGATATATCACGACGACATGACTAAATTATAAAGTTCATATTTTGTAAAAAAATTCAATTTTAAATTTGAGATTTTTGATTAAATACGAAAGATCCTAAATTATAGTAGCGCGATTCATGTCGATACATATGGTTTCCATTTTCCTATTTTTTGTGACCTCTCTTTAATTTATATTATATGTTGTTCGTTGATATATATATACTATGATATACCAAGAAAATCTTGTTAGGAGCCTCATCTTCAAATAGATTATGTAGTGTGCAAATTGAATCTAGTTAGATTTTCAATCACTTAGTGTTCAAAGTTCGCATTGAAAACCTATATATATATATATATATATATATATATATATATTTGTTTCAATTTATCACAATTTAATGGAATTCATGATAAATGTGTTCGTTGAAAATTATTTTTGATAGATTTCTATTGAAATTCACTGATTATCAATAATATTCTGTACGGTATGTTTATGAAAATATCACAATTTTTTAATAATAGATCAATAAAATGATGAGAAGAATGAGATTCTTTTAAACTTGAGCCTTCATAATGAAAAAGTTTATAATTGAAAGTGTTCTACTTAAATAAACTCTATACTCTAAATCTATATTATCCAAAATTGAAACAGTAAATTTAAAATATCAAATAATCAAATCAAAGCTATAGTTTAATATTTAAATTTTTTTAAAATGAAACTCATTAAATTATATTAAGTGATTTGAATCGATTATTACATGACTCACTAACTTTGCTTTGAATTTGTGTAAAGACAATAATTTTTTTATTTCAATTTTCAAACAAAAAATTGTTTTGAATAAGACAATTAACTCCAACAGAAACTTGGTATGCTCACATGGGTTGCCAACTATTTTTATTGAGAAAAACTAAAATGACAAAAACCAAAAATAAAAATGACAGATAAAAAATATATTTTAAAAATAGTTTTTTTTTCTCTTCTGGACCATGTAAAATAGAGTATATATTTACTCATATAAAAATAATAAGTATGTTATGATGTGTGGTAGAATTAATGTAAAATAAGGATTCATATATATTATCAACAGATAAATTAATTATATTAATAATGTTTACATTTAGACAAAGAGAATTATTACACTTTCAATAGTAAGCTAATTGTTATATGGATAATAATATTATAATACCTAAGCTATGAGTTAACTTTAATTTACCATACTATTATTTCACATTTATTTATCCATATGAATGAATTAATACATACAATTTGAGAGCTAATTAAATAAAATGCCAAAGAGAATAATTTTGTTTTGCATAAAACAATTAATTTGTCTAGGTTGAATACTTCCTTCTTGTGCATTCAACTTTGTTAGTGTCAATCACTCCTTTAATCAAATAACTATTTTTTTTTAATATTATGATATGATCATTGAATATTAGATGCTTTCTTTAATATAAATTTGATTCTTTTTTATTTGAGAAAAAAGAAAATAAAGATTTGGGTCATTATATTATGTGTATACACAATAGTAACAACCCTATTGTAATTTTACGAGTAGGTTATGAAAAAGGTAAAATGTATACAATTTTAACTTCATCGTTAGATAAAGAAATGATTAGCGATTAATCCTGGACAACTATATATTTGCTTCTTTATCTAACACTAATAAAATAAACAATTAATTCATTTATTTTTCGAGAAAATATTTTGAATTATATCAAACACGGCTAAAAGGCAAGACTTTAAAGATAAGATTGGTAAAATAGAAAATGATATTAGGATCATTGTATTTAGACATATAAGATAGACACAACTTTATTTCATGATTTAATTACCACTTGCTTATAAAAAGGGTTAAGTCTTTAAATCGAATATTCTTTAATTTACAAAAGTAGTAACAAAGAATTCTTACGTGAAATGGCATATCACTTTTTGTGAAATATTCTAATCCAAAACAAAGAGAATACATTAAGCATCTAATCATTTATTAAAGTAGAATTAGATCTTGTTTTAGCAATGTTATAACAAAACCAAATGAACAAATTCATATAATTATTGTGTCCGATATCTGTATTGGTGCTTTGTTAATTTGAGATTTGTGCATTGATAGACTCATTTTTGTTAGCAACGCTTTTAACAAGTTTTTTTTATTTGTAAAAAGGGATAATACTCAATTACCACCCTAGCCTATACCCAAAATTCCTGAGACACACCTTATCTTTGATAAGGTTCTATTACCCCCTCCAACTTTTTTTAAGTAATTGTTTACCACTTTCGTACCTACGTGGCAATAATAATCAGAAAGGTTGATCGGTTTGTTCAACACGCGCCGGGCCCCACTTTTGCAGCTTTCTAAAAAGTAACTATCAGCTCAAAATAGACTTTTACACTTTCCAAAATTCCAAAAAGCTGGCCATTTACGTTTTCAATATTCACTTTACCAAAAAGAAGATAAAGGAACAAGGAAAGAAAGAGGGAAAGGTTAGCTTGGTTTCAAAAAATCAACAAAGGTTAGAAATTTGATTTCAAACTGATAGTTGATTTTCGATGTTGGATTTTGATAATTAGTTTTTGTTTAAGAATTAATAATCGACATAAAAAGATGTAAAGAATATATTAAATTTTACTTTACCTTTTCAAATCAAGGAGCTATTTAACTTGAATGATAATGGAGTTTTTTCAAAGATGAAGAACACTGAAAATGGAGTTTTTTTTTCAAAAGATGAAGAACACTGCTATAGAGATAAGAAGACAGCTGCGTCCTTTTCGATAAACATTAATATTTATTTTTGAGTTTTTTTCAAATTACTTTGACACGTGGCCAACTTTTATTGGTCATTGTTATCTAAAATCTTCACTCACGCGTCTTACATGGGTGAATTCATGTATATTGCCACGTAGGTATGAAAGTGGTAAACAATTACTTAAAAAAAAAGTTTGGGGGATAATAGGACCTCATCAAAGGTAAGGTGTGTCTCAGGAATTTTGGGTATAGGCTAGGGGGGTAATTGAGTATTATCCCTTGTAAAAATTCAAATTCAAAATCTCTAATTAAATACGAAAAAAATCTAAAAATATTATATACTATAATTTTGTTTTCACCGTTCGCAAGAAAAAGAAAAGGTTCATCTTAATTTATATGATAAAAATTAAAATTATACTAAACAAACGTACGTCGTCAATAAATATATTTATTCCTTTGTATATTGAGGAATTTTGGGATCATAGCACCGTCCAATATGTCAAATTATTAAGAATTGGAGGTCGTAAAATAGTAGGGCATATATTCTAATTATCGATACGGATTGTGGTGAAATTATTGAGATTTTTTTACTTTTAATTATAAAATACGAATTTAAGTTTTTAAAACTAAAAACCTCTGTTAAAACGCGCTTTTTTGAAAAATAAGTTATATAATACACAAATTTAAATTTACTTGAATCTCAATACAAATACCAAACCTGACGAAAAAAAGGGGAAGGTATAGATCCCAATTTGGAAGATTTTTTCTTAAATGAATATTGCAATAATATTCTGATGATTACCATTTGAAAGCATCAACTTATAAAAAATAAAATTAAAAATTAAACAAAAAGGATGTTATCAATTTTGAGTTCTTAATAAATTTGATTTTAATTTTCATGATATATGATTTAGTATATTTCCTCTTTAAATAATTAAAATGTGTATTTATGATTTTTATATAGAAATATGTTATACTTGACTATTTATAAGATCAGTTACTATCAAACAAAAGTGACCATATAATAAATTTAACATAAAACTTAAGTTATGGAACAATTAATAAAAATGATTACTTTGTGAATTTTCCAAATAAACATATTAAAATGAACAACTCAGTTTATTGAAGATTTAATTTGCTTAGCACAATATCATAAAGACAAAAAAAATTTTTTATCACTTATTTATGGACCAAAATTTTATTTATTCTATTTTATACTTAAAAAGGCCAAAATCGATATTTCACCACAAATTTTGATAATAATTGATATTTTTTTGGGGATAACTTCAAGAATTTTAAACACATTAATGAGGAAAGAGATATTAAAAAACAAATTTATTGAAGAATATAAAAAACTTCTAGGAGTAAGCATGTAGTATGACTTTTTCTCAAATATAATTCTCAATTTATTTATTATAAGTACATTATTACATGTTATTTTATTTATTTTGCATTTTACTATTTTACTGTTATCTTTTTAAAAGTTGAAATTCTATTATTTTTTTTACAAGAAAATAAACAAAATCTACATTTATTTTATCCACTATGGATAGTTTTCCACGAAACAAGTAAACGGTATCCTAAAGTATTGCAACCTTCAACAATATTTATTTTATTTTACCTTTTTAAATATTGTTACTCTTTTGACTTTAACACATTTTAATTAAAATAAAAAAAATATCATTTTTTTTTAAAAAACAACATTTAAAAAGAAAAATAGCATTTCCCTTAGTATTAATAGTGACCGGTAGTTTGAATTTGAAAGAAGTAAATGAAAAAAGATATTAAACAGAACTGATCAATACATAAATATTATTTTATTTTTAAATTTATTTATTTGATTTTAATTTGATATGTAATTTAATAAAAAGAATAATTTTAAATCAAAGATATATAAAACATATTAAAATATTTTTAAATTTGATAATTTTAATTATATCATGTAAAAATTTCAAATTTAAAATTATAAAAAAAAATTCAACACTCTCGATAGAATGGTCTTAAAAAAAAAGTAAGATAAATATAATAAAAAAAGTAAGACAAACATAATCGTAAACGTGAAATATATGAAAAAATAAATTAAAAGAGGTAATAACACAAAAATACTAATTCATTATGTCATAAATTAGGATTGTGGATAGTTTTTCTTAAAAAACACAACTAATTTATCAGTATTGGATTAACAGTTTTAAACTATTTATAACATTTTTTTATAGAGTTATTAATTATAATTTTGGTTGATAGATAAATCTATATTTTAATAAAATTATATTAAAAGTATTATTTTACTATTAATTATATAAAGTTTATGAGCATTTTCTTATATATTAAATAAAAATTTGAAATCGTTAATAGCTAAATATCGATAATTGAATTTAAATCATAGATATTTTATTAATTTAATTATCTATATGACATATAAATAAAATAAAAATTAATAAATCAAACAAAAATACATAATATCCAATTAAATCGAACTGAACCGATCAAATCAAACCCTCCGCTTTTCTATATTCCATAAAAAGAAAATAACCAATAATATAAAATATCACACACGGTTTATAATAATTAGTTTTTTTTTATTTTTTTATTTCCACTTTTCTTTTCTTTTTTTAATTTAAATTTTTAACCTTTTCTTGCCCACAAAGCGAAGATTGGCATCATCACCACCATCAAAATAAATAGACTCAATGCCCTCTTAAAACTTCCATTTTGCAGACAGGCGAAAAAATATATATATCACATAGTGAAAAAAATATTCAATTTCGAAATATATAATCAGTTTATTAGGGTTTGGTATAGTTAAGCTCTGGATTCTCCTTTTCTCTCTTCCGTGGCTTCCCTAGGTTATGCCGTTTCACCCACAGGTAATTGTATTTTTTTTTTATTTTTCGTGATTTTTTGGGTGTTTTTGTAAGAGTTTGTGGTTGGATCTGAATGTATTTGTTTGCTATGGATCTGTGTGTTTGAGGTTGAATTATGAGAGCGAGGTGTTGTTAATTGCAATTTGTTGATTTATTGAGTGTTTTGAATTTGATGTGTTATGTGATTTTTGTTTATTTTTTCTGGAAATGTTATGTGTTTATGTGAAATTTATGTGAAGATTTTCGTGATTGAGTTTTATTATGTGTTCGTGTGAGGTTTGTTCAGTTATAGAGCTGATTTTGTAAAATAAGATTGATTTAATCAATTTTGATTAAGTGATTCCGGTTCCTTTGTATTGACGCTTTGTTTTTTGTCGCTGTAATTGGTTAAGTTTCGTTTGAATGGAGTTTGTAGGTTGTAATGGTGATTTAGAGATTAGAGAATTTTTGTTTTTACTCGAATTGTTGATTATTGGAATGAGATGTGCTCTTAGATAGAGCTGAATAAATGTTGAGGATTTGTGCAACTAATTTTGATTCAGGCTTGGTTGATTCGTTTGGTGAGTCGTGATGAAAATTGTGGATTTTTGACCTTTTGAGGGTAAAATTTAAGTTGTTGAAAGTTAGAAATTGATTGTTCTTATAGGTGTTCAAAGCAGTTGCTCTGGTGTTTTAAGATATTTAATTTTGGTGATGTAATTGTTTACTGGATAATTAATGGCTGTGAGGTGCACCTTACTACACAGTTTTATGTGTGCGCGCTTTTTATGACTATTGCATAATGGATCTAGTGTGCATAGCTGTCGAAGTGATTCTTTTGTCGATCTGAATGCTTATTAGATAGTCATTGCAGTGAGATGCACCATAATGTAGTATTTTACATGTATGAACTTGTAATGCAATATAATGATTTGATTATGCATGCATGTTGTGAGTATTCGTTGGTAATATTCAGATGCCAAAGTTGATGCAATTTTCATGAGATTCACAATATAGTATTCATATTTTAAACATTTGTTACTGCCATGTATATGCTTGACGGCATTTATAAGTGTCTCAAATATATTCCTGTTTAGTGTGCATTTTGTTAAGGAAATCTATGAGGTCCCTTTTGAGCTCTGGCGAGTTCTTTGCATTTTTTAGTTAGTTAAATGATGTTCCACCATCATCTTTCTGAAGTTTTTCCCCTTGGTTATGCTTTTCCAGGATTCGGTAGAGTTCAATTCCAGGGTATTAATATTACTTAGGACATGGAGCAATTGTACCTCTGCTCAGATCGCATCGAGTGCCGAGCCTTTTCATTTCAGGAAGTCCTTGATTGGCGGTTCCTCATCCCTGGAGATTTCCTTCTTGTTTCTTTTGTCAATTGCACTTAGTGAACAGCCTCTAATGAATTATCAGTACAGGAGGCCAAATGCGAATTCTGTATGAGCTAGGTGTTGGATGTTTTGTTCAATTCCACAAATAAGCTGCACTCCTTGTTATGATGTCAGTTGTTACTGTACTGTTAAGTACCTCGGCAAGTCTACTGTTGCTAGTTCATCACCAGTACATCACCCAATCTGGATCCATCGAGACCTACCTCTGAGGTATTAATATGGGTTTTTAGTTTGCTTATACAGACATTTATGTTTGTAATAGCATCACCCTAATTCTTGCCGTCTCTTCTGCTCAAATGCAGGGTGAGCTAAATTCAGCAGATGTTTCCTTGCATCGTTGAGTGTTAGATTGCGTTTGTACACACTTTTGTCATAGTTTCTCTAGGAATCTTCATCAGGATTCTGTTAACTGGAGTATTGGTATCAGATTAGTGCATATTTGAAGCAAGGAGCTATTGACTTTTGAGGAACACTTCCAACTAGATCTTGAGTTGATAATTCATCCTGTTTAATTGGGCTTGTTTTGGGTCTCGTTTAGTTGTGAAGTGAGATCAAAATGCTCTTCAGCATCTATGTTTCCTTGCTTTCTCTGCCTTGTTATGATAGTGGTTTTATTGATGCGGTATATTTGATGAATAAGGCTGTGAAGCCCATCCATCTTATCACTACTGGTTTTGCCTTCGTCTGTGCTACAGCAAAAAACTAACGGTTGATTTTGCTGAATCAGCCAGGGTATTAGTTCCTATTTAGTAAATTCTCTTTTCCAGCCGACTAGTGAAGAGGAACAACTCCACGTTGTTTTTATTGTCTCTAGATCTCCTATAAACAGGTGTCCTTTGTGCTCTACTGAAACATCAGCAAAGATGGAAAGGTGTGATGGGTTCATGTTTTCCTTACATTAGCATTATTTGTTCTCAGTTTATGCTCAAATTGTTCCATTTATGGTACAGGTACAAGGTAATTAAGGAAGTTGGTAATGGTACATTTGGTAGTGTGTGGCGAGCTTTGAATAAACAGTCTGGTGAAGTGGTAGGTTTAGTCGTCTTACAAGAGAGATTTGCTGCATTTGAATGTTCTTCTGAAACTATTACTCATGTACTACAGGTTGCAATTAAGAAAATGAAGAAGAAGTATTATTCATGGGAAGAATGCATCAACTTGAGAGAAGTCAAGGTAAAATGATATTCCGTCTTAATATGAATACCCTTGCATTTTCCTCTTCAGGAATTCAACTGATGGTCAATTATTTTGCAGTCGTTGAGGAAAATGAGTCATCCAAATATCGTTAAGCTCAAGGAAGTGATTAGGGAGAATGACATATTATACTTTGTGTTTGAATACATGGTACATGGTGGTTCTTTACAATCTACATTTTCTATGTGTTAGTCACATTTACTGATCTATTTCTTTGTGGATTATTGTCAGGAGTGCAACTTATATCACCTTATGAAAGATAGGCCTAAGCTTTTCTTAGAATCAGAAGTGAGAAATTGGTGCTTCCAAATATTTCAAGGTCTTGCAAACATGCATCAACGTGGATATTTCCATCGTGACCTTAAGCCAGGTGATCATTGTTGATTTCCTTCGTCTTAGTTTGATCTCAGCTTCTATGAGAATCTCGTCATTCATGAAATTAAAGAGTTTAAAAGCAAACTGGATAGTGGATAAAATTTCTATTTTGATGGTGAAAAGACTAAAGCTGGATAGTGCTTTCTCCCTTTGGCATTTCCCCTGCAGGATTGAATTTCCAACTCTTTTTTTCTTATTTCGGATCTGATTTTAAGCCCATGACTTGCATATTATGGCACTTATCGGACTGCTTTTTTTTTTTAGACGTTTTTTTCTAGATGCTGATCTGACAAGTATTTACATGTACTTCTGATTGCTGTACAGAGAACTTGCTGGTTTCAAAAGATACAATAAAAATTGCTGATTTCGGTCTTGCTCGGGAGATCAATTCTAAGCCCCCATATACAGAATATGTCTCAACACGCTGGTCAGTGCATCCCTGTGCTGTTTTTATCTAATTGGAGCATTTTACTGGGGTGATATTCTTTTTTTCCTTTTTTTTTAAATGGCTATCACGTGGAACTACAGGTATCGTGCCCCTGAAGTTCTTCTACAATCACCAATATATGGTCCTGCTGTCGGTGAGTATGGAACTATATATATCTAGCTGTACATATTTCTGTCGTTCCCCTTGTTGGGCAATCTATTGCTTTCCTTCTGTTTATATTGATTGCCTCTTTTATATACAGATATGTGGGCAATGGGTGCAATAATGGCCGAGCTACTAACTCTTCGTCCTCTATTCCCTGGTTCAAGGTGTGCAACTGTGCATTCATTTCTGATTCTTTTTCCTTTGTTAATGCATTTTCTTCTGTATTTTTTGGGCTACAAGTGAATTTTAGATTAAGTTATGCACTGGTATTTTTATATAGGTTGGTTGGCAGAGTTGGGATGGTTCTGGGTTGTAATGTTCCTTTCCTGTATCAGTGCTGGGTTGCTGTTAACTTCTATAGATGTTTACTTTCTCATAATGGGTTGTTTGGGTCTCGGATAATCCTTTCTTTTTCCATTTGTTTTTCTTTTGCTGATAATTGTCTCTCATTTTCGGTGCAGTGAAGCAGATGAGATTTACAAAATATGCAGTGTTATAGGTACTCCATCAAAGAGTGAATGGGCTCATGGGCACGAACTTGCTGGTGCTATCAATTATCAGTTTCCACAGGTCCAATATGTTCTCCTTGACACATTCTCTCCCCATCATGCAGTTTCAATTTTTTAATCCTAGGAGTTCTCTTTCTCCCCTTTTCCATATATATTTCGACATGTGTAGAAATTACAATGTCTATTGGTGACACCTTTGTATTTGGTTAAATTTGTTTGACATTTTCCTTTATTGTTTGGTGTGACAGATACCTGGTGTAAATCTGTCTGTATTACTCCCATCTGCCAGTGAGGATGCAATTAATTTAATCACTGTAAGGACTTGATGACACAATTACGTTTATCTTCTGAATATGTTTGATACATCTTTGCTGAAAGAAGGAAAAACCTTCTTTGTATGTACATTCTTCTTCATGATGTTTTGCAATATGGAAAGTGAAGAGAAGAATGGAGAGTTCATGTTACTTGGTATTTCATTTTTTCCTGCAGTCACTTTGTTCATGGGATCCTTCCAAGAGGCCAACAGCGGTCGAAGTACTTCAGCACCGTTTCTTTCAGGTGGCAAACTTGTTCTCCTTGTTTTCATGTATTCTCAATATCAATTTTCTCTCTTGTTTAGATTTAATTGAACTGATATCGTTTATGATATTGCAGAGTTGCTTTTATGTACCTCCATCATTACGCTCTAAGACTGCTGTCTCTAGGACGCCTCCATCTGGTTTGTTTTTATAATTATTGAAGCTCTCCTTGAAAGTAATTAGATTTTATGTATATGAAGTACTTATGAAATCTTTGGTGGTTGCAGCTGGAATGAAGGGTTCTTCAGAGCAAAAAACCAACAGGTGGTCTTCCAGTACTTTAACCAACCCAAAGGCTAGTAGCAACTTCTCTCCCGTCAAGTCTCAATTTAGCCCAGGTAATGTATAAATATTGTAGGAGCTATTATTCTTCCTGAAGATCTTTTAAAAACACCGTCTTCTGTTTCAAATTCCAGACATGAAAACACCACTGTTCCATTTTAGTTTTTGCACAAATGGTTTATTTTCTTTGTTTAATGCATATGTTGTTTTTTCTATATAATCTCTCTGCAGCAGGTGTCCAGAGGAAGTTGCAAATGAATTATCAGGTATGTTGGCCTTGGGGAACTTCTAATTATATCAGTCTCATAGGTATATGCAGTGTTATATCAGTGTCTAATTATTGCCCAAATTGTCGTCTTCCAGGATGCAACTAGGAATGATAAACCCCTGAAAGGGTCTTCTATTAAACAACAACCAGCAAAATATCGTCCTCCTGCAAGGAATGTCCCTTGTGAGTTTCAACTCTGAGCTTTTTACTTTTCAACTAGTAGTGTTCCTTTATGTACTTCCATGTTACTTGTTGTATTGTTCTTAATTAACTGTCTCATGTGTCAGTGGTTGGTTCCGCGGTGAAAACTCGTGTCTCTGATGCTGCTGAGAAGCTTGGCAACATGAGCATTGGCTCTGGTAGAGCATCCATAAAGCAGCCATTCCCTCAACCCATGAAGGCTGGAGGGTTACATGGGCAGCATGACTTGTTCTTGGGACGATCTCAAGATATACTGCCTGGAAGAAGCTATTCAAGGAAAGTCGCTGGATAAATAGATGTCGTATGTCTGTCGTATCTGGAGTGTGTTATGTTTTTCTACTAATATTGTTGTGTGCCTGTTTGGTGAGTAAAAGTTGTGTGCGTTGTCAGTCTGTTTCCTTTCGGTTACACAGTACTTGCAAAGTAAATGTTGTGGTTGTGTTTGAAATAACCGACTAGTATTTGCTATAAATAAATAAATGGTGTGATGGTGTTTGGAGTAGTCTTTTTCTATGGACGTTGGTAGATGGTAGAGACTACATTCGTGCCGTGATATGATAATCGGCATATGCACTGTTAACTGTGTTATGTTATGCTTTGCTCAGACAGATTCTTGTTTGAAAAATGCCTTGCATTAAAGGCCAAAGTCTTCCCATCCATGTAAATATGTATATACAGATGATGAGCAACATGAAAAATATTGGGTATAAGCATTTAAAAAATGACTTCTGTTCGTTTGTTAACTACTTAATATATCGGCCGGCCTTGTAAAAAAAAATCTTTTTTCAAGGCACAACTAGAGAAAATTAGTTGCATAGGTTAACATATACAAAAAATTGAGGAAATTCTGAGTTTTTGTTGCATGATCTTTAAATGTTGTAAAAAATTGGAAATTATAAGTTTTGGTTGCATAATCTTTAAATGTTTTAAAAAAAGTATTTTGGATTATGTAGTGACTATGGTATGGTTCACTGTCCTATAATTTTTGGACTAACTTGCACGAAGATCTGAGAAAATTTGTGGTCCTAAAAGTATTGGATCAAGTCATATCCCAAAATTTAATGGACGATTACCTGCGAATAATTGAAATAATCGTAAATTCCAAAACAAAACGATTTCTTCTTTTAAAAATAATGAATGTCATTAACAATGGACTCACAAACTTTAAGATCAAACATCGTTTGTTTGTTGTAACATATATTCTGAAAATTTCATGGACTAATACTCATGAAAATTTAAGATAATACTATATTTTTATTTAATAACTCATAAAAACTCCAAAAAAGCATCTTCGACCTTTCGAAAATAATGAGTATTATAATCAACAAAAAATGAGTTCAGTAGAGTATATATATATTTCGAAAAATAATGGACTAGTTCTAAAAGCATCATCAGCTTTTGATTCCATTTCCTTTAAATAGAAAGTTTGTGTTACAAACATCTAAGTAAAAACTAGGAGATCCACCAAGCCATTCAACCAAAAAACTGAAGGCAAAATAAAGCCCCAAAAAAAAAAAAAGAATCTGTCAAAAACAAAAAAAAATCAGGTATAATTAGAGATCAAAAAAATGCCATGACAAAAAAAGTGAGGAGCTTTCTTCTGTAGAATGAAGCAATCCAACTGAAAACAAATAATTATATACTTCAATATGAGTCTGGTGTAATCTCTTTCAATGCCAAGAATAGTGCTTGAATGGCCTGACGATATCGTGCAAGGTGAGTTTTAAGTAAATAACTCTGAAGAGCCAATGCTTCGAGAGATAGATGTCCATACACTGATAAGGGATGTATGAATTCTCGAGAAGAGAGTAGCCGTGGTGGTCCAACCAAGACCTCCTCGATCACAAGAGTGAATCGATAGTTGAATCTACATTGGATCTCAAGTGTTGCATTTCCCAGGGAATACCTTGATAATATTCTTAGGATATTGGCAGCAACTTAGTATAAAAAAAAAAAACATGCTTTAAAGGTATTGATCTTGTATTCTATCCCTGTTTTGTTCCCACCACTGCTTGGCATTCACCTCCCCAAATTTTTCGCGGCTGCATAGATGAAAAAGAAGTTAGAAGAAGGTATTTTAAGTGAGTAACATTAATATTTAAGGTTCTAAGTTCCAGCAATGTTTGAAGCCTCTAATGTTAACTCCAAAAACTTGTTCAATTCGCGTTCAAACTTCTTGTTCTTTATTACATTAGTTAACAAAATGACTAGTGTCAACTGAGTGTCTAAACCAACCGGACTATAAAGATTCTCCTGTCAACTGAATGTCTAAACCAGCTTTTCAACGTCCCGCCTCTTGTCCAACTGAACGATTAAAGCATGCTAGATTAACGGAACTTGAAGACAGCAACAATAACAACCATCCTTTAATCCCAAACAAGTTAGGGTCGGTTACATGAATCATTGTTCATGTTGAGCCTTATAAACCCATGTAAGTCCTCTGCATTTTTTTACACCGGCAACAACACTATTCTATGGTTATCAAAAAAAATGTTGTCCACAAGTTTACGGACATACAAATCTCTAACAAGACTAAGTCTATAGTAATCGCACCAACTAGGGAGCTAGAAAAGAGTTAGAAATATGAAATACCTGAATCTTACACGCCGTAGCTCTCTAGTGCCATCAGCTAGTTGTCTGATGGTTATATATACTCCTGGCTCATCTTCTGCTATCCATTCTGACTCTCCATCACCAGCAATGCTCATGGATACTGAAGCGTCATCTCTTGAGTCAGTTGTCATCCTTGATGGATCCATAGATGACATTTCACCCTTCGGAAAGCCGGACGCATAAGAACTGGGTCCTCCATAGTTATATTGGCTGCTGCTTGATGGTCTATAATTTCTCTGAGTCCACTCTTTGCTTTCCCTAGGTGATCCAAGCCTTGAATAATTAGAATCTCTCTGCAGATGACAAAAACAACAACATAAAACTCAAAATTTTAGTGAAAACTAATGCTTGGTAGTTGGTACATTTGAGGTTCTTTTGCAGAGCTATTAAAAAAAATTGGTATGTGATTCATTTAGGCATAATACATAAACAGACACTAGTGCTAGCCATTTACTTTTGAATAAAGACTAGAAAATCAAGATTCAATGTGAAAGGGGCAATCAAAACAGAAAAAAGATGCTCCCAACATGGGAATTCTTGTTGCAGAGTCTGATGCAACGATGAATAGAACTTATCGACTAGAAGACATTGTAACATTTGAACTAGAAAACCAGAATCTGCAGCGGAAACTTGAAATAGTTCATGAATACCAGTAAAGCTAATATTTTCAGAAGTTTAATAGGTGATGTATATCAAAGCAGCATCAAGATGATGATGAATATCAAAGCAGCAGCAAGTTGAAGATGAGTTTTACACACATAAAATACGAATAAATGGAGCAGCATTCTTACTCCAAGCTCAGACCGCCCAGGAGTGTCCATAGCTTGCTGATTGAATTTCTGGACATTGTAGAGCTCCATAATTCTGTCAAAATTCTCACCCCACCATCTTTGTGCTTGCCATTTATCGAACATATCCCGACTTCAAGTTAACGTGTGAAACTAATGTCAGTACACTTAGGATAGTTTTACAGAGACAGTTGGAAAGTTACATGCCATGTGCACATTCAATAAACTAAGCTAGTAACTCAGATGTTACCTTATTCATAAATAACAGAAAAGAACCATAATAGGAAACATGCAAGAACTTAGCAGAACAAAAGAAAATCATCCTATGGTACATTATCTTTAGCCTGCTTCGACATAATGTCGATATGTAACATAAGCTATGGAATTTCATGCAAATTGAATAACTTCACTAGAATTAGCAAAATTGTGTGATCTCCAAATTTGGCTCTTGCACATCCGTATCAGATACGTACCTGTTCTCGATTACATATGTCATGTACTCACTAAAACTTTGGACTAACTTATGGAGTTAAATGCGTTGGTAGAGGAATCTTTACATCAAAACTTCATAAAGAACAAGAATGAATAGAAGTATAAACTTATATACATATATCTAATGAATATTGTACCAAATGATTCATGAAGATGCAAATCCCTAAAGAACTGGTGTGCATTGATTCTACATTAACAAAAGATTCAAAAATTAAATGGAAGGGACTGGAGGTGGTCATGCTTCTATATTTTGAAGGGTGTGAAAGATGAAAGTTCTTAAGAAAGTGTAATTATAAAAGACAAAACATCAAATATTTCACATAATCAAGTTTCAAGACAGAAAGGTTCTTGATACATACCTAAAGCGGATTCGTTTGAGATCATTTCCACCAGTTGGAAGTGAGACAAAAGTAATCTGAACACCAGGCTCCACCTGAGCTATCCACTCTTTTGGCCCCTCCTCATCTGGCAGCACCATATCACCTGTCTGAGAGTAGACGGATTCTCTCTTTTCATCATCACCACCACCACCATATCCTCCGAAAAATCTTGGATCTGCTCGAGGTGTTCGATGATTACGGGTAAAATCCCAAGCTGGAGTAGAACTTGAACTTCCAGGTTGATATGGAACTTCCTCTGAAATTGTTTCAAAATCAGGATATGCTCTGCCCCCTCCTCTCCTGTAACCACTTGTTGGTGTACTAGACTTGCTGCTTTTACCAGAGACCTTTAATGCAATATCTTTTATCTGCAAATTTGTACATCCATAAGTTTTACAAGAAGTACAAACTGAGAAAGATGAATGCTTTGTTTGAAGGTCAACATAAATATCTTAGCTTAATAGTAGTACATATCCAAGATTATAAGAGCAGACTTCAGTAGCTAAATTTGGTATGGGCAAGCACAAGTTGAAATTCGAGTTTGGACTATAAGTTAACATACTTGTGTGTTCTAACAATTGAACTACATATTAAAATATTGTTGTTTGTGGTTGTAATTACATTTTAACCGTGGCATTTGAATCAAACCTCTACACACCTCGACTATTTCACCTTGTTACCTTCCACTAGCATTGTTATCGAGTAACTCTTCCTACCAAAACTTAGATACATGAAAGAAAATCACCAATTGTTTTCTTGTATTTGTTGGTATTTGAATCCTGGTTTCAGTTGGTCAAGGCTGTGTCCCCAGAAGCAGTAACATTATTGACTCTCTGTCCTTACAATACTTAAAAGTAAATCCATTTTCACAAGACAAAAATACTACTCCCTTCGTCACAATTTATGTGGCAGTATTCGGCTGGTCATAAAATTTAAGAAAGAACTACTTTCCATATCTAAAACAAGTCATACATCATCTCTTTAAGGATAAAATAGTAAGGTTAACATTTTAAATTATTTCTAAACAAAGAAGTGTGCCATTCTTTTTTCAACGACTAAATAGTAAAGTATGACACATAAACATAAGCACTACACCAAAAATCATCTTTCACCGCAGTTAATTAATGATAATAGCTTAATTGACGCTAAATATATTTTTCTAGTGACAATTAACACTTTTTGTAAATGTCCCTAAAGCCTATAGCGACAATGGATCTAATGGATTAACTAATGTCGGTAAAAACTTTAACACTCTACTAAAAATTGTTTTTTATTGTAGTGAAGGACTAGGCGATTTTCCCCATCTTTTGAAACTTTCTTAGCTAAGTTATTTGCCAAATAGTCGAGAGTATGCACAAATTGGCCCGAAGACTACAACTAAAAGAAGAAGTGAAACCAGATTGGTCCAAAAGCAATGACATTATTGGTTGGTTGTCCTAACAACTATATAAAGTCACCTACTTTCACAAGTTAACTCCATTGAATATTAATCAATTTAATAATTGAAAGTATGCAAGATTGAGTAAGCAGAAGGCTGGAGAACAGTGAATTATGGGACAAATATTCAACAGTGGGTCAGGTAAAAGAAACAAAGACATGTCTTTTCCAGACATGTATGTGGTCTTTTTCCACAGAATCTCTTCTACTTTGGATTTTGTGGTATTATTGACTTGACCAAAAAAAAAAAAGAAGGAAAAACATGCTAAAGAATAACTTCAATCAACTATCTCATGATGGGCTAGATCAGACATGACATAAAAAAATGATTGTAATCTTTACTGAAATCTATGTTGTGTTGGAAAAGAATAGAGGTAGGTTTATAATAGTGTTGTTCAGTGTACTAATCTGGAGAAAATGACAAAAAGGCTCCAATATATTTGTGAGTAAGTTCAAAATAGTTCCTTAAGGTATACATCAAACAGTTTTGGTCCTTTAAGTTTGTCGAAAGTTAGTCTCCGCCAAATAATGAATTATATCTGTTAGAAATCATTTGGTGTGAGATGTAAAGTATAATAAACACAAGAATAAAATACAAGATTATTTTATTCAATGCTAAGTAGATTTTAAAGACTAATATAGAATTTCAACAAAAGCTATTATGCTCTAGAAAATCTGTAATTATAACTCTAGTTCCGTTCTTAAGGGGATTAGTAGTGAATGAAAACTATAAGAGACTAAAGTAAAATGCTCATTACTTCTTTCCATATGTTTAATCTCAGTGAACAGAGTTATTCGATGATCATAAAATATAATCAATATTCAATGAAGTATGAAATAAGATTTCAACATGCGCAAACAGACTCGGACACTATTTGTGTTTTTAGATTAAAAAAAAAGAAAGATAGTGTAGCATGTGATGCTTCTAATCTATTTTTGATTTAGACGTTAACACAAGTGGCAATATGATTTGTCTACATCATCTCGAAAACACAATCACCACGTAATATTTAATTCTTAAAAAGCTTCCCTCTAGTCTAGTTAAATCAACTTAACAGTTATTTGTGCTTTTTAGTTAATGATGACTGTTTATATTTTCTTAAAAAATTATTCAGTTTAACTTGTTTTATTGGAATTTTTAAAAATAACAATAGGTACGAGTTAAATCTTTCAAAAAACTAAGTTGGAGGATTCGAAAATAAGGACGGCTCAATATACTAAAGTCTCGCTATGTGCATGGTTAAGAGAAGGATTGGACTATAAGAATTTACTGTTCGAAGTCTTACTGTTTTCATAATTTAAACTCGTAACCTTTTTAATTATGTGATGACTAAAAGATAAATACTATGACACAACAATTCTAATTAATCAGAATTTAGATACTTTTACGTCACGAATATTATATAGTCTACCAAAAAATAAACAAAGCATATTGTGGCTGAAACTTAAAGAGAAATTGACGTAAGTATACATTTTTAATACAAAATAATACATGCAACCACTTTTTATATCTAGTTAATGTAATTATTTTACTGACTAAATGTTTAACTCGCCTATTAAATAATAGAGACAACAACAGCATACTTAAAAATAACAAAATATATGCCATTTTTACTCTTATCTCATAAAAATAAAAATATTATTTTCAAAGAATCTTCAACTAGAGTACTTCATATAAAAATAGAAAATCATGAAAATAAAGACTTATAATTGAATGATGATGAAAAAAAAAAGAAGAAAAGATAAAGTTGGAACATTTTGGGACCAATTTTAAAAATTAAACACATGATCCAAGAAATAGCATGATTATGATCACAAAAAAAAATTAAAAAAAATGACCCTAGTTGTAGGGTAAAATAAGTCAATTTTTAATTGATATATCATAGTGCCCACAATAAAAGCCTTTATTGATCTTTGGGCCTCTCTTGGATCATACATATACAATGGTCCTCCCACACTTACCCAAGTAGCCCAAAAGGTTTTTATTCCATTTTATGCTCAATTCCAAAAATAGCCTAGATTTAATTGTGATGTGGTCCCCAAAAATTAATATAACACACTTTTATTTTACGTCTATTTCAAAAAGAATGTTACTTTTAATATTTTAAATATAATTTTATTTTTTTCTTAATGAGTTTTCTTAACCATATAAATATATAAGAGACTTATTTTATGCCATATGTTTCAACTTTGTTTCTTAATTTTTATGTTCAATCAAATAGTGCTACACATTAGAAAAGAGAAAGTATGTAGTTAACTTAGCATTTTTCCTTTTCGTAATAATGGTATTCAGGGCAATTTTCGTACATCTCAAATAATTTTACAGGTACCTTATCTCATTAGTATAAGAATGAAACAACTATATCCTCCATCAAGATAAAATCAGTGCTTTGGTTTTCACAAAAACTTTAAACATGATACTTCATAATTTCGACTCGTTTCATTGACCAAAAAGGTCATACCTCATCGATTTAATATGTTCAAATTATCGAGTGATACGATGATATGATTAAAATATTACTTTTATAGAGATCATTTATCTGATTAATTAATTTAATCAGGCGAATTCAAAATAATCAAATCAATAAATTGAAAATAAAATGGCAAGAATAGAATAAGGGAAGGTGTAGGATAAGAACCTGGGCAGTCAAGCTTTTGACTGATTCTTTAGTATTAGGGGTCCCACGTGGACCCTCTTCTCCTCCATCATCATCTATTTTTTGCTTACAAGTTATACACGTCAGCATTTCTTTTTAATTTTTTTTTTAAAACAAACTTTCTTTTTCCTTGGTACCTGCAAAAATTAATTAACCATTCATATGCGTAATAGGTCGATCGAGAAGAAATTTCATCAATAAATTAAATGATAGATAAAACATCGAATAATAATAATAATATATTCAGTGTAATTTATAAATAGAAAAATAAAAATTGTTTTCAATGAACTTTCGATTCAAGTAAAACATAAGCTAACATGTATAAACCAGAGATATTAAATAATAGAGAAAAAAAACAATAGCAACATATATGCACTATTATAACCAAGCAATACATTAATTATATAGATTTTTATATTCATTTAATTATTTAGGTTTATTTCTTAAGAAAAGATTATTAACTATTACAAAATGTGTCACCCTTTTAATTTTCTTTGAAAATTTTAATAGTGACATTTTAAATGTGAAATGATATGACACCTCTTGTAATAAAGGCTTTAAATATGTACTATACATTTTCACAAAAAAATATATAAAGACAATATTTAATTCAAGAGGAAGTCACCATCCACAAAATCAATATAAGGGGAAATAAAGGGAAAAATTAACACTATTCTAATCAACACATATCACTTTTTAAGAGTTTGTTTTTTTGTCTCAAACAAGAATACTTTTAAATAATTAAATAAATAAAAAAAGACTTAAGAATTCTTTTTTTTTCATTGTTGCATATGCTAATTCTTGTTAATATATCTATCACAAATTTAAGTTATATACATCACCAAATAAATATCTATATTATTATGTCACCTCAAAGAATACTTCAAAGAATCTTCATTAAAAAAATGATATCTATAATCTTAAAAATAAAAAAATTATTTATAATAACATGTAAAAATATCCAATTGTGTAAGTTCTACTAACTAAATATATTATATAATTTAAATCATAACTTCGACATATCTTTAAAAATAATTCTTTTTAAAAAAAAATAACAACCATAAAACAAAATATTTCCACAAAGAAAAGTAGTGTGAAAATACAATGCTAGTGAAATAATATAGCCTTTATTTTGTACTCTACTAGTAAAGCAATTTTTTCATGACAAGGAATCACTATCTTTTAAATACACATAAAGTAAGTTTTGTTTTGATTTAATAACATACGAATCATACAAAAGAAGTGAATTACACTAAATAAATTTTGTATGATGAGCTCGACTGAAAAAAAAGTTGAAAAATCGGCTCGAAATTCGAGGAAGTGAAATTAATAAAAGGGAAAAAAAAAGAAGAAATGGAATTTTTGGGAGAAGAGAATGAAATAGTAGTCACTTGTTGAATTCCAATCCCAAAGTGATTTCCTCTTTAAAGCATATAAACACCCAATAAAAAAAGCAAAGAATAAAATAAAATTAAAACAATGTCTTCTGAAAATTACTCCATAAAATAGTTTAAAATATTTAATTAAAGTATTTTAAAAGTTAAATTAAATTTATTATTTAAGAATAATATCATAAACTGTAATTCTTCTCATGTCGATACAGTTAAAAAGTTCATATAATTTGATTAGAAAAACAAAAAATGTCTCATAAATTGACACAGAGAAAACATTATTTTGCAAATCAATAATTTGTTATATGTTTTTTTTTCCTTTTTCAATTACAATTTTCACTTCTAAACCTTTTTACATTTTTCTTTTCGAAGAAAAAATACAATTCAACCTATAAACTTATCATATTTTTACGTCAAAAATAATTGTACCCCACATTTATAAATATGCAAGTATTAATGACGGCTAACTCAAATCGAAAGAAAAAGCAAATAAAGTGAGTGTATAGTAGCAGTACTTGCAGAAGTAGCATAGTAGGGAGTTGGAAAAACGATTGACCAATCGCTATTGAAATGAATGAGCAATGTCGAAAAATCGTATTATCTTATTCTTCGATTTTATCTTTTACTTTCATTTACGTCGATAATTTATTAAAAATATTTTTCATATGTACATATTGAAAAATCGAAACATAACAAGCTAGTAAGATTTTTCCAAAACATTAAATAAAAAACAACAAACATAATTTATTTATTTTTTAAAAAAGGGCTGAAACCCAGAGAAAAAAGTTGAAATTAATCGAACAATTTTCAAATTAATCACAAAATTCATACCTGAAAAGCTCTAATTCATCAAAAATCTACTCGAAATCAGTTGAATTTAGCATCTGCATCGAAATCGCTATTTTTTTCTGTCTTCGCCAAAAATGGGAACTCAAAACCCTAGGTGAAATCAAATCAATGAGCTGTGATAAAAATCTCTTCCAACGAATCTTCAGCTAAAAACGGAATATTCGCCGGGCGCCGGCGAAACTCACCGCCGGCGAATTTTGAAAGAGATTCTACGGAGCGTTTCAAATCGGGAAAGAAAATCAGATTCTTTCTCCCGGTTTTACGTTTATAGTGACCGAATCAGAATCTGCAGATACTATATTTATATATATATATATATATATATATATAATACACACAGTGAGTGTGTTTGTGTGTGTAATTTTGGGAAGAAAACAAATATAGAATGGAGACAAAGTAGAGAAGAAGACGGGATAATGTTTGAGGTATTTATAGAACGAACACAAGTGACGCCGTCGTTTTTTGTGGTGTCGTTATCTAACGGAAAATGTGTATTTTTGTATTATATATAGTCGGGCTTAGTACGAATTCATCTCGAGACTCTTATATTGAGGGTAAAACGTCCTCTAATAAAAGTGATTCCGTGCTTAGGGGGGACAAGACTTTGAAATTTTGATTAGAGATAAAAAAACACTTATTACTTCATAATAATTCTTGTTTGATGATAATACACAAATCAGGTCATAAGTAAAACTAAAATATTTACTTTAAATAAGGGATAAGTAAAAGATTATATCTTCCTATTTTGTAGTTAATTTTTTTTGTATTTTTTTTTAACTTTTAGTCTATTGAAAATAATTTCTCTATCTTATAAAGATGACAATAACATCTACGTAGATATGATGTTCTTCAAACTTTATTTATATGATTATACTCGATATGTCATTATCATTGAGGGGGTTGGAGTTGGGTTGTGCATTGTTGTGCTTAAGAGGTTGGCTGTTAAAATATTATATTTTAACGAGTTTAAAAATTTAGTCAACAAAAGACTGAACATGAAAATATTATATTTCAGAATACAAATGCATACCAGTATATCGATCATTTTCGCATATGAGTGGTCTTGATTGGGGTGGACCAAATGGGCCCACATGTCTAGTTGGTAAAATAATGTTAAAACACAGGGACACGTGTCAATGTATGAATGGTTTAAGACCATGAGGGTGGATATTTCTCTTTTTGTCAACCATTAAGGGGATCTAATAATTTTTTTAATTTTTTTTATCTCATTTGATATTTGATATAGACTTTATTATTTTTTGGATTTCGTATTGAACGCATAGAAGATTAAATATTTTTTATCAGTGTGGTGACTTTCTTCAAAATTTAATTTTCATTTTTTTGATAAATGAAAGCTATAAAGTATTGTCTTACTGCGATCTTGGATGAATTTGGAAAATTGTTTCTATTATTACCAAAATAATTGGTGATTTATAATCAAAATCAATATTCCTTCACTTATATCATTCTTGCTATAAGATATGTAAATTGTGGTTCATATATATTCCAAAATATTAAAAAATCATGTTTCCTTTTTTTTATTCTAGGGATAATTTCACATTTGGTTAGAAATTCAAAAAAACTATAATAGGAGTATCTTTTTTAGACAAAATTTATTGAATAAATAAGAAATTATTTGATTAACAATTTTTAAAAGAATATATCCTTAACTAAGGGCGAAAATACAATATTGAATATGAATATAGTAAATTTATTATAAATTTGAAAACTCAAAATTTTATTTCCTTCTTAATTACAGTATACAAATGTTATTTGTGCATTTTCTTTTTATTAATGATGATTTTCAATCCTTTTTCAGAATTCAAAGATATTGGGGTCCAAAAGATCTTATCAGAAGTTTTAATCCCCATGTGTTAATTTTCCCATATGTGTCAGTGCATTCACAATACATATTTAATTTCAATTTTATTATGAAAATTATGAAATTTGAAAAATAAAATAATTAAAATATTATTTAAAAAAACTAAAAGTTTATATATCTTTTAAGTTTGGAAATACTTTCGAATTACAAAACATGATTTTCAAAATTCAATTTCGATAAAAGTAAAAATTATCACGACCTAACAATCATTTATTCATGCCAGTATTAACATTCAATCAAATATTTAAGCTAGCATTTATTCATAGATTTTGTATGACTCAAAGAAAATAAAGAGTTTATAAAGTTGTTCGAAAATAATTTTTAAAATTTAAAATTATGTTTGAACATACATTTACTTGATAATATTAATAAAATTTTACCAAGTTAAGAAATAATTCACCTGAACCTTTAAAAAAAATGGAAATACATCACTTAATTATGCTAATGAAATAAAAGTTTTTATGCATGATACATATATATATCACTTAATCATAATTAAGTAATACTTATGTAAAATATATGTTTTATAATTATTCACTTTTATATAAATATCGAATACGAATAAATTATATCTTTCCTGTGGCAACAAATGTGATTATACTTTTAAGCTTTATTGTCTCTAAAGAGAGGGTTCATACAAGATCTTCTTAGGCATGAAGAAAAGCATAGTCAAAAGTTCACAAAGTATATTTCTTTCAAACATCCTTAACTCTTTGTCTGGCTAAAATTACCCATTTTAGTTCAAATCCAACAATTATTTGAATGAGAAAGAGATGAAAAAAAACTTTGTACTAATTTTTCAAATTCACAATATCTTTATCAAATGGTTCTTTGACCAACTCGAGTTATGATGGAATTGTTGAAATCCCTTCTTCTTTCAATGAAAAGTTTCGAATTTAACCTTTCAGGAATGAAAAACAACTAATTGGAAACATCGCTTCCAAAAGCATTATGCTGATCCAAATTTAATCGAACTCTGATATAAATACGGAGTATTGAGTAGAAAAATAAAAAAAAATTCTCTATTATCAACATGAATTGTAGTGGGATAGTTAAGGTTCATCCATCATTAATCAGAGATATCGAAGTTCAAGTCACAGAATGAATTTGAATTTAGTCAGATTCTAGTACACATAAAACTTCTTGATCTTATGTAGATTTTTGGCAAAGTGTGACCAATAATGTGTGGCAAAGACAAAACAATATATTATTAAATGGGGCCTAATAATCTTAGCCATATATTATATGCTTTTGCAGCAATTGCCAATAAATGCCTTTAATTCAAAGTTTCAAACATTGAGTTTTGGCTAATTGTTGAACACACAAATCAAGTAGTAGTAATTAACACAATCATTAAGTCATGATGTGAACTTTTCTAATCAAAGAATGTTTCAATCAATCATTTAGAGTTCCCATTTTTAGTTCATTCCATATCTTCTCTAGTTTAATCATGAAATTTCTTTGTTTTTGTATTTCCAAATCTGAATATGTGACTTGTTATAATTGATCTTATTGATAGTACAACGAACATATCGTAACTTATTTTTGTATAAATGACAAATAAGTTAATAAATATTACACAAAAGTTAAAATAAAGAAGGTAAGCATCATATCATAAATCAAATGGAAGTTACAAAATTATCTTCTCTTTCTTTAGTAGTGATTATGGTACATTTTTTGTAGTAAAAGCTTCATCCATTTTGCTAGCACATGAATATTATAAAATAGAGCTTTTGGATCAACATTTTGATCATTTTTTTCTGCTTTAGAAACAAGTTTTACATGATTTTGCTATATATCTCTATCGCGCGATGAAATTATGAAAGAATCAAAACAATATTTATTTTCTCAAAGATGGAACAATACTTTGAATCAAAAAATAATTAAGAAATATCATGGCACATTTCTCTTGCTTCGATTGATAAATCCAAGATAATGGAGTTTACATAAGATGATTCCAAAAATTAAATCTTAGCGAATTTATTCCACCAAGACATGAGATAAATTCATTTAATGATCTCTTATCCATCATACAAAACGAGCCTATGGTCTATAGAGAAAACAAGAAATGATCTATTATTGTATCAAACGATAGGTATTTGATCGATGTAAAAATTTTCAAATCATAGTAGAGGGGAAAAAGGGCACTAAGAGATATCTTCTTATCTGTTTAAGCCTCGTTGAACAAATTTATCATATACTTTGTGCTACGAGAAATAACATGTATCCCACTAAATAATTCAGCGTAATCGACATCGAATAGTAACTACGTGGGATCAAACCTAAGCACCTAATGGTGTTCAAAATGCTATATATACGAATATAAAGTAATATTTGACCTATATATACAATGTAATTTTCAACAAAGCGTATTCAGTTAACCACCCTAAATCCGCCCCCGGGTAGGGATACCTTCTTAGTTTTCCTCAAAATGAACAAGAAACAAAGAAGGGAGAATCACCAAGTGATTTAGCAGAAACCTTTTTCCTAAATTGTAAAAAAGTACATAAAGTTTTAACACAAGTGGAGAATAGACAGATTAGACTATCTTCTAACGTTAGGAATGTGCAAAAAAAACAATATATGCAAAGTTTGAAAAAGTGATTTATATTTGAAAAGCCAATGCATTGATCATCAAACTGTAAAGTATATAATAAGATATCCCTTTTAATTGATCTCTCACAATTCTCAGGTCCTTTCCCCATTTCCAAGGTTTCTTTCATTTACACTTTGATTATATTCTTAGCTTCTTTTTCTGGTTTTCTTTCTGTTTTTTTATGAAAGAAAAAAAATGTTAAAAGAAGAGACCAGGTGCCATCAATTAATTCTCTCTCTCTTTTGTTACTTTGTTCTTTTAGCAACTAACTAGTTTTTAAGATCTTGCTTGTTAAGATTGTTCCAACTTTAACACTCTCTCTATCACTTTGTTTGGACCAATAAGCTTTTTAGTGTCTAATGTTCTTTAGGTTAACTGGGCTTTTTATCAAACTATATACTTCTCTTCAAATTGGTGTATGGCCTTGGCCTCGGCCTAGTCAACTTTTTATGAAGAAAAATGCTATGGCTGTGGTATCGAGACCAGTTGCACGTGCTACCTTCCACTAACACAGATGAGCATTTTCATCCACTTCATTAACGACTAAGCTACACCATTATATTATAGTGGTACTAAGTTGTAGAGCTTCACCCTATCTATATCTGCAAATGAGGCGGAACGAGGATGTAAAGTTATGAACATGCTACTGAACCAATAGATTTAGTTATTGGTAACATTAGTATTAATTTTCTCTAATTTTTGTTTTACTTTCTGCATGTAAAAAGGTAGGCTCACAGAAGCAATATAAATGACCCAGTGTATATGATGAGGGTTTGAAATTAGGTATTTATATATATATATATTTTATTAATTTCTTAATACAAATATAAGGTTTACGAATAATTTCATATTTAAGTTCCAAACAGGTTAACCCATTAAAGGGTGTAGTATTGGAAACAACCTCTTTACACCACAAAGGTAAATAAATGTAAGGTTGTACATTCTACTCTTTCTAGACCCCGCTTGTGAGATTACATTGAGTGTATTATTATATTGATTGAAGGGTGTCCAGATGCTTAGAAAAGATCTTTGATTCTATACCAGACAAAGGAAATTAATGTACTTCCAACTTTTGTTGAACTACTTATTCCTATTAAAAGAAGAGTTTATACTACTTTGGGTTTCGACAAAGGAGATTAACAAGTCACATTAAGTGCTTGAAAGAATAACTTATTAACTCATATGACCAAGTGCTTGAAGCTCTTGAACTAGATTCTGCAGTGGCAGAACCAGAAATTCTGACAAAGGGATTTGCGAAAATCCAGCAATGTCACATGTGATATTTGGGGGCTTCAAAACTTTTAAACTTAGTTTTTTTCCTACTTCCGCGGTATAACCTTCCAATAAAAAGGATTACATTGAATCCTCATCCTTATATGTGGCTCTGCCTACTTGTTATGATTTACAAACTCGGGATCTCAACCTACTATTCAAAGTAATTTTGGAACACTCTTTACTGATACACTAGGTTCCTCTGATGTCATGAAGATTCAACAATCTATACAGGCACCAAAAAAATCAACAATATAATTTTTCCAACGAAGAGGATTCATTTCGATCCCCTCCCTAATAGACGACTCAAAGCCCACACGTCATCTATTTCCACCAAGTACATGGCTACATGCGGCCTCCCACCATCACAGTTACCGAGTAATCCTGCTCACCAAGGTTCAACCAAATGACAAGGAATCACCTAGTATTTTTATTGTCGTTGGAATTTAAACCCATGTCTCTAAAGTTTGTACCCACTTCATAGAGCACTAGGCTGTTGGGTTTGATAAATCTAATACATCTCATTCACTAGATATCAGTGTTCTTCTTGGAGTTGTATCGCCTCCGGCCAGCACACAGATCCAGAACTGGAGAAGTGCTACAAGAAGGGAAGGGAAGAAGACTTGTGTTGGGTGCCTAGAAGTGCTAATGCTACTCTTCCTTTGCAACTACCAGATTTGCAAATCAAGCAGTTTCTGGCTTTTTAGTTTGTTAAGGGAACTGTTCTACTGCTAGTGTGTTCCAGTAACTTTTGCCAGCTTGACCCTATGATCTTATCTTTCTTTTGACATATGGTTTTCAGGCGATTAACAATATTGAGTAAAACCAGAAATCAGAGTACAGCACATTCGGAATACAATTCCTGGAAATGTGAAAAAAAATAACGAAGGGTCTAGCACAATCAAATATCAAAGGCTACCTTAACATATTTCTTGAAATTTTTAACACGTGACGTTGATAAATATGGTAAATATAGGGCTCGTATATCACTTCAACTAATACCACCCTATGAAGTTGCACAAGTTGCGGATTGTAACTAATAACTCCACAAAACCTTCAAAAGGATAACATGATGCAAGTTCAACAAGGATAGCAATATCCTGAATAACTGATGCAGTACTGCAACATCAGTTGAACAATACTCAGGACCATGAAGGGAAAATTACAAGCTGACGAGTATTTGTTGAGGCAAAAGATGAAAATAGACAATGACAAATACACACAGTTCCTAGATAAGCAAGTTCCATAGAAAGAAATGGACCTGCAATCCAGATAGTAGATGATAAATCTCCTTTCAGGGGTACATTACTACTCTTCATCATCATGACGTTTCCTGCTCCTCTTCTCAGAACGTTTTTTGTCCCTGCCTACTCGTGCATCATCAGAGTTGCTGGCGTCAGAATCAGATGCTGAGGCTGCTGCTCTCCTGCTCCTACGCTTGTGCCTTGGAGGCGATTCATCACTTGATTCAGCAGAACTGTCTGCATGTCTATGACTTCTCCTCCTCCTCTTCTCCTTCCTACTTTTTCTCCTCCTCCGACGATCCTCCTCCTCATCTGATGAGTCATCCCGTTTCCTCCTCTTTTCCCTCCTCCTCTTCCTACGCTCCTTATCTTCATCATCATCCTCCGAATCACTGTGTCCCCTCTTCTTCCCACTCCTCCTCCTCTTTGATCTACCCCTCTTTTTCCTTTTTCCAGAGTCTGACTCGTCATCAGAATCAGAATCTTTCTTTTTGTGCTTCTTATATGATGACTTTAACTTTCTACTCACCTTCTTACCATACTTCTCAGCAATTGCCCTCTCCATTTCAGAATCGTAATCAGAATCAGAACTCTCACTCTCCTCCTCTTCTTCACTGCTATCCTCGTTTTCTGCTTTCCCCTTCATCTTAGAACCATGCCCCTTAATCTTCTCCAATCCAGACAACACGGCAGCTTCAATTGCCTCTGCATCCTTATCCTTGTTATCATCCTTAACACTCACGAAATTCCTACATTGGAAAGTGAGGTGGCCAACCCGCCCACACCTCTTGCATGCTCCACGGGTCTCATCAGCATTTGATCCAGTGATTCGAGCAAGTGCAAGTAAACCCTGAAAGCTTGCATAAGCATTTTCGGGATCTGCAGCCGACGATGGCTTCTGGGTAGATGATTTCTTGTCTTCATCCTTGCTAGGAGCATATGGGTCATAACCGATAGCACTTTGCCAGATGCCGTGTGTCTGTAGGGCTGCACTACTGTGTACCCTATTGTTCGCAGGCATGCGAACTCTACCTGCGGTGGCCGGCATGTTGACTGTTTTTCACCTGCAAGCTGTATGCACCAAAAAATTAATTTTTAAGCATTACCATTCAAATATAATAGTTTCCACAGTCACAAAGAGCCAAAACCAGAAGTGGAATGCTGTATACACTTAATCAACATGTAAGCATCAAATTTCCAAACCCTGGCAGTTTTTTGAAGCTCCAAATTCGGTGCTAAAATCAGAAGTGAAAAAGCTGTATTCACTAAAAATCTAACATGTAAGCACCAGATTTCCATACCTTAACAGCCTTACAAAGTTCCAAATTCAGAGCTAAAAAATCATAACAGTCCATTTATACTGAAAATCACAACATAAGCATCATCAACACTCCTAACCCTAGCTTTTCGAAATTCAAAATGCGGATCTTAAAATCAGAACAGTAATAGGATGTGTACACCAATATCATTAGTTAAGCATAAAAAAGTTGAAGCCCTAGCTTTTAAACAATCCCAATTTGAACTAGAAAATCAGATCAAAATTCAGATAAGTTTCAAAATTAGGCCGACAACAACAATTCAATTCCACAAAGATATAACAACCCAAAATAGTTGATTTCTAAGGTAGAGGAAGATGAAAAACCAACAGACAAATAGTGAGAGCCTCCCAAAAGACCAAAGATACAAAAAACTTAAAGCCCCTTGCAACAAGATAATTGACAAAGAAATCGACCTTGAACCTAACTCAACCCAAAAAGCTAGCCCAAAGAGATGAGAATTTCCCAAGCCATACAAGGAGACCAAGAGCCTGTTTGGACGGACTTCTGGCTTTTGACGTATAAGCCATACGTTAGGAATTCTCACTTATGGCTTTTGGCTTATTTTTGTCTTTTTTACTTAAAAACAAGTTCTTAAGCTACTTCAACTTAAAATAAGCCAATCCAAACAGTATCCGAAATGTGGGGGACTCAACAATAATTGATATAAAGACTAATACAAAAAAAAAATCAACAACAGATAGTAAAAGTTCCCAAAAGACAAAAGAAATACAAAAATTTAGAGCCCCTCCAATGAGATAATTGGTGTAAGCGATCTCAAATAGTTCCTACAGTTAATAAAGACGTCTATACAAATTCACCAGTCTCAACCTACTTCGGTTTGGCTACACGAATCATCAAATATCAATTCCATTCCGTCAGCCCGTTTATTCCAATACTCAATAATTTTTCTTAAAACAAGCTATAGATGATTGCACAATCAATTCAAATGAATTTAAAAAAGAATAAATCCTAAAATCGTGTTTTTTCTGCTATATCTCTAGGGGTTTTCAGATATAAGCTGTTAGTAAAAGTGCAGACTACACCACAATCACCATCAACAACAACTAGCATAGTTTCACCTCAATCTCAAACCAGTTGGGTTTGGCTATACGAAACCCTCAATACTTAGTAATTCGTCTTAAAACAAGCTAGCAGTGATTGCACCATCGATAAAACAACTTTTTTTTTTCTTAAAAGAAGACATAATTAGGGCATAAGTTTCTCTAGTTTTTTTCAGCCATAAACTGATGGTAGAAGTGCACACCACACCACAATCATCACTAACATTTCACCTCTATCTAAGACTAGTTTGGTTCAGCTATATATATCCTGAATACAAAGTAATTTGTAGGTGATTGTACAATCAATTTAAACAAACATTAAACCATAAAATAATGCCTTTTACGCTTTTTCTCTAGTTTTTTTCAGATATGATCTGTTAATAGAAGTGCAGATTACATCACAATCATTAATAACAACATCAATAACAATTTCTCCTCAAATCTCAAACAAGTAGGGTTAATAAACGTATAGATTACACAATTTCACATCAATCTCATATTACTTCAGTTTGGCTATACTTATCATCGATTATCAATTCCATTCCATCTGCCCGTTAAAACAATCTATTGGTGATTGCATAATCAATCATAAAAATCGCGTTTTCCAGCTATTTCTCTGTGATTTTTCAAATACAAAGTGAAATTTTGGGATCTGCAACTTACCTTTCCGGCGATTATATCAGTTTTTTCTCCGGTGATGATCGGAAAACTACGTCCGGTGATTTTGAGTCGGAGCTCCCGATTTCGAATTGCAACTAGTGAAACAAGGAGAACTAATGAAATTTAATCCCCAAATAAATAGATTTTACGAGCCGAAACGATGCCGTTTAGTATGAGTCGGTGAGTCCCCTCTCCCTTTTCCCTTTTTTTTTCCGCTGATATTTCAAATTTGAATATTCATTTATCTCGAAATAGTTGAATCTATAGCCATTTGTAAGTTTACCAAAGAAGAAATGATTTATTTGATATTAATGACCGGTGGTGAATTAAGATTGTTCAAAATTGATAATTAGAATTGAAAAAAAAGTTATTAATTCATCGTTAGTGCGTTATTGGTTTAGCAATTTCAGTAACGATTTTGATTTTTCTTATTATATGATATCGGTTTTTAATAGTTTAACCGATAATCTGATAGTAAATTAAATAATTATCTTTCTATCATTTGGATTTAAGTCTTTGAGTTTAGTTCATACTTCTATTTTAGGTTGTCCCAAACTTTTGCTTATTTTACAATGTGACAGTGGAGTAGGATTATTCAAAACGATAACCCAAACAGAAAAACAGTTATTGATTTATCGGTAATGGGTTATTTATTTAGCAATTTCAGTAACGATTTTGATTTCTTTTATTATCTGATATCGGTTCTTAATGGTTTGAAGTTTTTTCTTAATGGTTTAACTGATAATTCGATAATCATTTGGATATAAAGTCTTTGACTTTGATTTTTAGTTCATACTTTTATTTTAGGTTGTCCTAAGCTTTCGGTTATTCTACATTGTGATAGTGTTTGCTTTTGACCAAGCTAAGATGCATTCTGGCAACTCATGTGCATGGGTCATTTGGTTTGTCACCTTATTTTTCGTGATTTTTCGTGATGTTTTTGGTGTTAAATCTTAACGGTTAAACCGCTAATCGAACAGAATAAGATTAAATAAACTAATATCATGAAAAGAACATTTGCCTCACTAAATATAGTCTCAGTCGCACATTCAGCATAACGTTCAGACTTATATGCCTTCAAGAACCAGGGCTATTGGATTTTTCATTCGGTGTTCATATTTGTATTAAGACCCAACTTAATTCAAATTAGCGTGAGTTCCATTTAGGTGGCGCTCATAATAAGATTTTTTTCCCATTCCTAAGGACTCGAACCTGATATCTAGTTAAGGTATGTGAAAATAATAGAAAAAATGAGTAAGTTCTTATGATTTTGCACCTTTTGAATGCTTATTCACATAGATGAAAACTTTTCTCAACACATAAATCACCATTAGGCAACATTAATCCTGTTTGATAAACTTTTAATTGACATAGCCATCTAAAAGAAAAAAAAAACTTAAAACTTTGAGAATTTGGTTTAAGCTTCAACAATTAATGATTTAACTACATTTTATTGTAAAGTTCTCTATGTAACAAAATATTTTGAGATTTTCGCCTACACACCACGCTAGAGCCTATTGTAGAGCCCAGAGACGGATTCAACATTTAAATTCTATGAGTTCAATATTTAAGATTTAGCAATGAACTCATTATATATTGTTACTGTTACAGGCTCATATTTATTTATTGAATTTTTACACATAAATTTATGTTTTGCATCGTAAGTACTGGTTTAGATGAAGTGACTACCGATACATTAAATCCGCCCCTGATAGGCTCGTTGAAAAATGTCAGCACAGTTGCAGGCTTGCAGCAACAAATGATTCATCATGTTTTCAGCAACAAATTGTTCTTATTACAACTCATACTTGTATTTACATAATATAAAATGTAAATAATAAAACGACAGTGATGATTCATATGGCCGATCCAAACATGCACCATTACACATCACCTAAATCACACACTAGGAAAACAAACCAATTTGAATAATTATTGGTAGAGAAATAGCTAGAAAGGCACTTCAAAAACCAGTGGAAGGACGACGCGTTCACCATCAGAGATGTAGGAGATTTATTGCAACGTTCCGCGCCAATCTGTATTTTGAATCAGAGTGCAGTCAGAGCTAAGTAATAAGGCTACAATCAATTTCACAGAATGCTATAAGAAATGAAGAAGCAAATGAAGTACCTGTTGGACACAATGTGTTAGGATAGGCTTTCATATAAATGAACACCATCTACCTCATAGTAATGTTTGATAGATGGGATACGTCTAACCTTTGAACGACTGCTACTTCCTTTACCACGAACATTCTGAACGAGTTCTAATGAAGCTTCTTTCAGATTCATCTGTTCCAACTTGGTAAGACATTCAAGTCCTTGAGGAACCTCCTTCAGTTTAGGACAATCGTGTATATGCAGGCGAACAAGTTTTGGCATAACTCCTTCCATGAATACCATTTCATCCAACTCTGGCAAACATGAAATGTGTAGGTCCTCGAGCTTTTGGAATCCTGATTCAAAGTGCAGCTGTTTCTGGCTGGTATAGGCATTAACCAGCACAAGATGCTCTAAACACGGAAGCTGACTGATGCAGGGGATAGGATCCTGATTTTCTGGGAAGTGGCTCCAATGCAAATGCAAATGCATAACGTTGAGCATCGAAGGAAACCAACGAGGAACTTTGCACATTCTTCCAACTAAAGTAAGCTTCCGGAAAATGGATGGAGTCCCCGAGAGATCGTCTAATTTAAGAATTGTATTTGCATCCACTGTCATCACAAGTAGATGGTGAAGGAATTTAAGTTTGTTGATGGACGAACATAAATTCTTCATATGTTCTTCTTTGACATTTGTGAGCTCAATCCTTCTAAGCTTAGTCATTTTCACTATCTTACGTGCTATATCCGCGTTTGCCTGTATGCAATTAAGAACTTGTAAGTTCTTCATCTTCCACAGCTTGCCCCGAACTTGCACCCCTCTAACATATGCAAAATGTTCCGATCCTATCTCTTTGCCATAGGCCAGAAGATGTCGCAGATTATGCAGCTCGGTGATTCCATTTGGGAGTACATTCACTTCTGTTCGCCTAATATCTAACGTCTGTAGGTTTCTCAGTCGATTCACAGACGTTGGAAGCTCTTTTATTCCTGTGCCACCCAGACTTAAGTACCTTAAATTGAACAAGTTACCTAGTTCATTAGGTAACGAATCAACTTTGGCATCGTTCAACTCCAACACTCTCAGTAGTCTAAACCTGGATACTAGACTATCCAACAAAAACTTGGATTCCACTTTGTCATTGAACATAGAGAAAGATCGAACGTGTGTCAAAGCACCTTTTATCTTATCCGTTACATCAACATTGTGCACGGATAATCTACGTGCTCTTATCTCATCTTTCTCCAGTATTTCTTCACTACATATAGACAAGAAATTCTCCTTCTCTGAGATCGAACGAGCTAGCTCCCACATCAGATCGTGCAACTTGCAAGTCTTTGGCCTTATAAAACTCTGATGCTTTACAACCTGGAGTAAGTTCCTAGAAATCAGTTCCTTGAGATAGATTTTCCCTACTTCTTCCGAATTCAGGTTGTTCTTTTCTTCCAGAAAACCTTCAGCCATCCACATTCTAATGAGTCTGCCTGCTCCTATCAATTTTCCCATCGGAAAACGACAACAATACAAAAAACAGTTCTTAAGATAGTAAGGCAAATCATTGAAACTCAACAACATAACCGTTTTAACCTCATCCAGTAACTTATTGTTGCTGATATGCCAACTTAAGCTGTCGTAAACTTCCCTCCATTTCATTTCCGACCTATCTTTAGACCCCATTAGTCCTCCAAGAGCAACAATTGCTAATGGTAGACCTTCACATGTTTTCGCCAATGCCCTGCCTATTTTCTCCAGTTCAGGAGGACACTTGCAATCAGGCTGACTCGAAAATGCCTTTTTGCAAAATAGCATCCACGCGTACTCATCAGCTAAAGGTTTGGAACTAAACACATCTGTTGCACCAGGACCATAAGGGTAAGCTGCAATTTCTTCACTTCGTGTTGTAATGATGACCCTGCTCCGGTTTTTATCATCAGGAAGAGCAACACTTATTTGTCTCCAGAAATTATTGTTCCATACATCATCAAATACAACAATATACCTCTTTTTGTGCAAGAACTTCACAAGAGTCTCCACCAACTGCCTGTAGTCCATTGACTTCAAGTTTTTCGGGATCAGATCTTCCTTTTCATCGAAAAACTCTGAGATCAGCTTTTTGAGCAGGTCCTCAATTGTGTGGTTTTGTGAGACGGAAACCCAAGCACAACAGTCAAAATTCTTCCTCACAGTCAGGCTAGTATAGGCTTTCGCGACTAAAGTTGTCTTACCTGAACCACCCATGCCCGCGACAGAAATGACAACACGGTGAGCCTCCTCTCCCTCCAAACTTGACAGCAACGAGTCTTTCACTTTATCGATCCCTATAACTTCATCGTTCTGAATGAAGAGTGAAGATTCTCCAATATTTTGCACACAACTACAATAACTTAGTGAATTTGATCCAGCGTTCGAGGATGCTTCCATGTGACTTAGATCATACCTCTTGCTTCGTTTTGCAATGTCTATAATCTCAGATCTGATTCTCTTCAACTCCAGGGCAGTTTTGTGCCTCAACCACAGTACCTTTGGAATGTAAAACACACCAGCTAGACGCCCTCTAAAACCGCTTCTTTTCATGCTATCCACATGATACAAGAACTCATCAATGATATCTTCAGCTTCAAACGCTACGTCCCTCACTTGTACCACCCAAACACACACACCTTCATTCTGGTTTTTACACTTCTCAGCATCTTTTATAAATGAACCTATGCTCTCTAGCTCAAGTTTCACCTTTGAAATTTCGTGACGAACTCCTCCAATCACATATCCTGGATTGTCAAGCACAAACTCTAGGCTCATTATCAAGATTTTCACAGCAGATTCAGCCATTTTTTTCTCAAGAATTGTTGATCTCACAATAACTATTTGGTAATGATATATTTCATTTCCAGGTATAACTATATAACTGGAAAAAAAAGAGTATAGTATCGTACGTTTCCACAAATTAAAACATACTTGTTTTTTTTAAAAAAAAACTGTCATTTTCTAAGTAACTTTTTGAAAAATTCCAACAACATATAACTCTCATTTTAAAATAAGTTTGCTCCGAATTTTTATACTAAACTCTAAGAAAATTTTCGTAGAAACCCAAATAGGAAAGTTGTTTGATAAAAGAGTAAACCATGACAAAGAATTGGGATGATAGAAACCTAATTACCATCTTTCCATTAATGATAAATTGTAATTTGTAACATAATTAAAAAACCCTGAGCCTTGGTAAAGTAGTGAGACCGCAGTGTGTAATGATGTGTGGATTAGTTTAACTATAGATAGTTTTAAACAATCAAAAGTATGATGTTGACGGAAGAAGAATAGAGACACAAAGTTCATTATTTATCGAGTTCTGAATTAAATAGTCACTTTTCAGTCCACTAGCTCAAAAATAGCTATTGTCATGAAGTTTCAAATTTTATAAACGAAAAAGGATATAAAATATCCTCAAATTATTGAAAATAATACACAATTACCCCATCCACCTATTAGCCCCCAAATACCCTTCACATCCGTCTTTGGGTCCAAATTTACCCCTTCATTAACGGATCAAAATTTAAAATAATTAAATAATATTTTTAATTATGTGGCACTCAACCATTGGTTGTAATTTAATTATTTAATATAATTTTAAACCCACCCATTACCCACCCATTTTAACTAAACCCGCCCCAAATATTATTAAACCTTACCCACTTAACCCAATTTAAAAAAAAACCATCTAATTAAAAAAAAAACTAAAACCTAAAACCTTATTCCAATTTACTTTCTTCATCAACTTCTTTAACCCTTCAAACACCAAAAAGAAGTTATCACCACCATCTCCAACAAAGCTTCCAATAATTGACAATCTCCATCAACTTGATTATATTTTCTTGATATTTGATATTATAGTGTGTTTTCTTCCGTAAATATGAGTATGTTTTAGGAATGATTTCCCTCTTATGGGTTGTGCTAATCAGAGGCTAAATTGTTTTGCCTTGCTCTAATTTTTTGCTTTCAATCCCCACACGGAAACTGATAGATTTCAGATTCAATATCCAGATTGTTATCAAAAGAGAGAAATCAAAGATTGGTTTGGCAAAACATGTTATAACTCAAATTGGAGGAATAAGGTTTTAGGTTTTTTTAATTAGATGGTTTTTTTTTAAAATTGGGTCAATTGGCCGGGTTTAATAATATTTGGGGCGGGTTTAGTTAAAATGGGTGGGTTTAAAATTATTTTAAATAATTAAATTACAATCAATGGTTGAGTGCCACGTAATTAAAAAATATTATTTAATTATTTTTAATTTTGGTCCGTTAATGAAGGGGTAAATTTGGACAAGGTGGATGTGAAGGGTATTTCGGGGCCAATAGATGGATGGATGGTAATTGTGTACCATTTTCAATACTTCAAGGATATTTTAGGCCCTTTTCCGTTTTATAAATGAAGCAAATATGAAAGAATCAAATAAAAAAAAAAAAGAAACATCGTTTTACATATGCTAGATTTTTTTTTAATAAGATAGTTATTGGAGGGGTGATTCCAATGATGTCATAAAACTCTTAACATAATTTAGATACGTAACTCATAATTTTATATCGTCTCTTTTTAAAATTTAAGAGACGATATTCTACTAAATTCCATATGATTTTGATAGCTTATCAAGATGATTGGCATCAAAACATGAATTCTTAAAATTAAGTATAATAATTTTTTTTACATAATGAATATGTGTACTATGTGAATATATTCAATATAATCGAGACATTAACTTTGCAGAAACATAAACAATAGAGTTTAAAAAATATACTCAAAAACAACAACTAATATCATAAGTATAAATTAATGAACGTAAATAACCATATCATGATATGTAAAAATAGAATGAAATAGAAAGGAAAAAATCGAGTCCACTGAATATACAATGTCGCCTTAAAAAAAACTATTCTCCTCCAATACCAAAGGGTACATCCTCTCTGGATGGAACGATTTTATTCACCAACTTATTAATACAAAAACAGTGGTGTCAATAAGTCACTCAACAGGAGCAAAGTACACGAATATTTCATTTTGCGAAAGTAGAAGAAGAAGATCATAATTTTGTTGTTTTAAAATGAGAGAAAATCCCTCTATTTATAAACAAAAAAGGGTCATGTGAACAAATATTTACTATGCCCTATTAGAGATGTTACAACTATTTGGAAAAGTTGAAATCCTTCAGAATGTTCACAACCTTTCATAAAAGTCACAACTTTTCATAAAGTCGCAACTCTTCATTAAAGACATAACTTTTAATAAAAGTCGCAATTTTTTTATAAAAATCGCAACTCTTTATCAAAGTCACAATTTTTCATAAACGTCATAACTTTTCATAAAGTCGCAACTCTTCATTAAAGACACAACTTCTGATAAAAGTCGCAACTTTTTATAAAAGTCGCAACTCTTTATCAAAGTCACAATTTTTCATAAAAATCACAACTTTTGATAAAAGTCGCACCTCTTTATAAAGTCGCATTACTTTTTCATAAAAACCACATCTTTTAATGAAAGAAAAAGACTAATTTTTAAAATATATAAAGTTAAAAGGAAATTCTTACTTATACTGATGTTACGTACGCTGATCTAAAATTCTCTTTTATATAAATATATATATATATATATATATATATATATATATATATATATATATATATATATGATATGATAGGTCATTAACTTTCTAAGCCATAAAACCCTACCACTATAAAAAGTATCATGGGTTCCAGCAAACTTCCAAATAAAAGTGAACTTATTCTACTCACATCATATTTTAAAAAAGTAGAAGGCAAATATTACTTGGATTCCTAAGTTAAGTCTTTGAAAAAGAACTTATCAACATGATTGACAAAAGATGACAAAGTTGGTACAATTATTGAAAATACGATCGACAATGCATTCATCTCTCTTTCTTCTTTTATGGAAAAATTGTTATACGAAGAATTCGAGGAAGGATCAAATGTATCACAAAATATATCATAGGTACTTTATCTGATATTGTTTCAATAGATTGTTTGTGTATTTAAGCGGAGTGATCTCTTGATTATATGATATTAATTTTATTTGTTAAGTCAAAATTCGTTTTGAATAATTTTTGTAAAAAATTACATAAATTTCATAGTGTTTTACATGCTATTCTATCTTTTCTCAAATCATAAAAATTCTTTAAATTTATAGGATCTCATATACATTAAGAAACCCATGGATATATAGCTTATAGGTTGCGAATGATACATTACTTAATCAGAGGAATGTATCTGCGAGGGATAGGGGTGTATTCGAGAGGAGAAGGATGATTGAGGAGAGAAAGATGTATTCGAAAGGCGATAGGATGTATTAGAAGAGTTTTTTATAATTCTTTTAAATGGTACGAAATTTTAGAAATTATTATAAAATTAATATAAATCGTGTATTTATATAATATTTCCATAAATTTCAATAAATAATTCTTTTTTTTTGTGTCCCACTATCAACACCATTTCTGACAAAATGGCACTACTAATGTGATAACCTTCTTTCATATGTAATATCTCCATCCACATCGAGTAATACTCCCTCCGTTCATAAAGAATGACCTAGTTTAACTTGGCACGGAGTTTAAGAGTATAAAGAAGACTTTTAAATTTTGTGGTCCTAAATTAAAGTTAGTTAAATGTATAAAATTGCCTTTGATCTTGTGGCCTTAAACATGCCACGTGGAAAGTTATTACCAAAAAAAAAAAAATCATTCTTTTTGAAACATACTAAAAAAGAAAGGAGATCATTCTTTTTGAAATGGAGGGAGTATAATATTACAGATTAGCCAAAAAAGAATAATTTGAGTAACTTAAATATGTTAATAAATAAAGTACTACTAGTATTTAAGGGTGGTCAATGACCTGGAAAAACAATAATGGGAGATTAGAATAAAAAGAAAAAAATGTTGATAGGTGATTTCATTTCATCCGTCTATATTTTGATGTGCTAGTTATCTGAATTTGTGGATGAGAAATAATAACAACAAATATCTACTAAATAATTACGATACATATAAACTATTCTAGATACTACTCATATAAAAATTTATAAATATTGGTGTACAATCAAACTTATATAACATATTGATATTAGATAGAGATTATACATAATCCAATTGATTTGTTCAAAGGAATATTTTTTTCAAAATAAAAAAATATTGAACCAAATATAGCACTAACATAATATACAGCTCCCACTCTTTTTCTCAAAGGTAATTATTAATTTTGATATTTTAAAGATTTGACTTTCCAAGTCTTCTTATAATATAATATCAGTCAAAAAGGATGAGAATATTAATCAATGTTGTCTCCAATTAACCCATCAAAATGAAATGTTTACAATTCTCAAAAATAAAAATGTGTGGGGAAACAATTTTTTTATTTTTTATTCATAAGCTATCGAATTAAAAATGTAAAATAAATAAATATGTGTTTGACCTTGTTTTCCAGTGTTTGGTATGATGGAGAGAATTTATTATTACAAAGACAATATTAATTTATCATAATTAAGTGATAAATGATCGAAAATATTGAGTTTAAATGAATATGGTATCGGCATGCATGCTACATCCACTTTTGGTTAAAATAAAGCATATTGAGTTCAAATGAATATGATATCGATATTCTATATCCACCTTTAGTTAAAATAAGGTAAAATTACTTTCATCATCCCAACAGACAGTTCAAACTAATATTCTTATTTTATAATTATAGTGTCAATCAATTCCCGTAAATACAAGTACTGAATAACTCTATCCACCAAAGCATAAATGTATGTTTGAAAATCAACCCATGATTTTACATCCATTGAAATTCAAACCTACCTATTACATACACATCTTGATTAATTTTATGGTGAATCTACTACCTCCAATAAATATAAGTACCGAGTAACTCTGTCCATCAAAATCTATATATATGTATGACATCAACAAAAGTTTAAATCCGTTGAAATTCAAACCAACCTATTACATTTAACTTATGTTGCTCGATCTCTTTAAAAATGTTTGATGGATAAATGTGGGGCTATTATTTTTTGGAGGATCCAACAGAGACCCCAACAACATAGCATTTAACCATAAATTCAAGGAGATGATTTCCAGCATAAAATTGGTTTGTCTCCCATAGTAGGAGCACACAAAATTGATCATCTCATCCAGCAACTTGAATAAATACATTATTTTTTTATGGCAAACTTGTGCACAACACTTGTCTTGTAAGCCATATAATTTTTGCTTAAGAAAGAGTATTGAAATTGAAATACAACTACAAACACAATGCAAGGACTAAATGCACCAGTAATATTAAAAGTACATGTAAGCTCATACAAGTAGAGGTTACAACTTGATGAGTCGATCCACCTACATGTCTTGCTTTTACTGCTATGCCAGGAGTTTAACACTAGGACAACCATTCCTCTGCATAGCACCAGACTGCGCTAAGATTTGAGGCAGTCACAGAGTCCTCAACCATCTGCACTGGCGAGAAAACAAAGTGTAACATTAAGCTTGCTAGGAGCACTTACTTGCAACTATAACGGGACAGAGAGTTTGATAAAGATGCTGAAATTTCACCATTTAGGAGAAGAAGCACTCCTTGAAGAGAACCCAGAAGGAGCATTTGGAATGGATATGGACAGCTGAGTGGTGGAGAAATTATTTTTGCCCGATCCCTCGTCAAGATTGGACCATGATTCTTTGGATGTAGGCCATTCGTCAAAGAATGAACGCATTGGATGCTGTGGCTCCTGCTTTACTGTACCAGGTGAATCTATGTCACTGCTGAAGAAGCAATGTTGGGGTTGCTGTTTTGATTCGATTACAGGCTCAAACGGATTAGGTGAACTACCCAACAGCTGGGAATCATTTTTCAGATTGGCCTTTGATGGAACTTGTGATGGTATCAGACGCCACATGTTGTCTGTGTTAGAACCCGTACCTCCTAGTCCTCTCACACTCGCGGAAGCTACTGGCAAGAAATTGTGGTCATCAACATCAGGAGCCATTCCGTACCTGTGTAGCATTTCATGAAACTGGATTTTATGCCATTTACACCAAATGCAAGACCAACAATACACCATATCAGACATATTCACTGAGCAGTAACAAGAAAACATACATGGAACTTCCAACAGTACCCAATACCCTATGTGAAGAGCGAACATCGTCTTAAGAAAAGGGCTTAAAAGAACAAGATATAGTTTCATTAAATTAATGCGATTTTATTGACAACCACCATTTTTTTCTTTATTGATAAAGATTGACAATATCATGCTTGTATTAAGTAGGGTATAGCAGGGAAAACTTTGTCATATTTTGCCCTCTTGCATAAAAATATTGTCGTACTTATAAGAATCTAACAAATATTAAAGGATTCTAACTGTGCTATAGTTTATGAGCTCAAATTAATGAAGTAGATGATGAGATAAGATCTGAGATAACATCACAATTAGTGATATCCCCTATTAGCAACTCATGATTACTAGTCTTTTCACTGTTCTATGCAAGATAATTTGGACCTAAAACAGTTTTACAAAGGGAAGATGGTAACTGAATATAGGAGAGAAGAATATCTCCCCTACTTGACAGTTTTAAGTTTGAAACAATTGGGCAAAAAAAGAAGGATTGACAGTCACCCGAGTCATATTTAGCATCCGTCCAAATGTAAAAGATTTGAGCCAGCAACTCTCTCTTTCATCAGCAATAGAAAACACAGAATATAGGAGCAGAAGACTTGTCACTTGAAAACGGTATTAAACAGTTATGTGGCAAAACACCAAGATTTTATGCAAAGCGGCACAAGAATTTAGATGAAAGTAACAAAAATGACATGCCAACTACTTGAGAGCTCTTTTATAGAGTCACATAATCAAGGTGCAGTACCAGTAAAGGGCAGACCAATGCACGAAGTATCCCACAACCCACGTTTACGCAAGGTCCGGGAAAAGGGCTGCACCCCAATGGGATGTAGTGTAGGTTGCGTATCCTAACGCAAGCACCACTGTTTGAACCCGTGACCTATAGGTCACATAGAGATAACTTTACCATAGTTCCGAGGCTCCAAGTTGCACGGACAGTATGAGAAAAAAATCTATTTAAGGAGAACATGAACCATAGAGAACAAAGAGGATGTACCTATACTCCTTATTATTTATCCCATAGGAGGCGGGCTCCATCTGCAGTTTCGTGGTGGTGCTTCCGTAACTTATTCCATCTGAATTAGAGACGGAATATAATGGCATATTTTGGAAGCTTCCACTGCTATTGCTTTGGAAACTTCCACTTCTATTGCTGCTCCCAGTAGTAGTGTGTGATTTACTTGTCGACAAGGACTGGGAAGTAGTTTGAGATTCCACAGGCTTTCTTGAACGGTTGCGGCCTCGATGCATGTGTCGTTCACAATATTTGGAGTCAGGATGTGCATCTTTGGAGCACCTCCACTTCTTTCCATCTGTCCTTCTACATCTTCCTGGCTCGGGGTCAAACTTCTTCCCATAATAGGAACAATAACCCACTGCACATGTAAAATACATTACCACATTTACATTACAAGCCCATCATTCACCAACTAAAAAGAAAGAACTTTATCATGAAAAATGCATTTTTTTTTTGGATCAAGTACGGCCAGAATTTATTGATATTGCATCCAGTATCATGGAATTTCGATAGCTAAACTGCCATCAAAATTCTATGAGACTGGAATTTCTGTAACAGACATTGACATTTAAGCACAACCTTAATAGAGTACTACATGATGCTGTCATTGAAATTTAATACAGATGTAAAACTATGAAATTATGTGTAAAAGAAAAAGAGAAGCAAAAACATGCCAACCATGGATTTACTGCCATAATGAAACACAAGGCTTTAGCCCACCAGATGTCAAGAGAGTGGATATATGTTAAAGTAAGCGCTTGGCCAAAAAATAACCTATTTATATATGTAAATGACATTTTTACAGAATACTACAATTTTCAAATCACAAAACCCGGAGTATTCTTTTTTCCCCCTTTAAATGAGACATTGTTACTTTCCTCAGCATCTTTTTAGGAAGTGAGCATGGATCATTTTTCCCAGCCTATTCAAATGATAAAAGAAAAGGAGCACGTGTTGAAGGAATCAAACCCATGATCTTAACCTACAAATTCACTCCTTTGCAATGCAAACCGGTGTTTAACTTCTGTTTTAGGTATTGCATAAAAAGAATTTTCTTTCTTAAACTCCCTGCCCAGTTAAATACCATCACCTAAATTGAGACGAAGGGAGTAACTTTTTTTTTTTTTTTTTTATTTACTCTACAGATTTTGTAATCTTGTGTTGTATCTTGTTTATTTATATAAATCATAAACGATTGATGTATTTTAATAATTAAAATAACAACACATAAGAAACAGACTTTGAAGCAAATTATGAAACTTGAAAATATGTAAAGATCTGAAATTTTACAGTAAATAGTTAAATTTCTTAAGTTATTTGTGCGTCGAGTTTATACACATTTGACTAGTTGCACTAAAATATAAATTTGTAAATGACTGTCAAATTAAACATATCTTAGCTCTCTGCTTTGCTGTTGGCCTGTCATCAACAATTGAACTCGCTTGTGCAATACCAAAATCAATTCATCTAACAAATATTAAAAAAAAAAAAATTGTTTTTTCATACAACAGAGAAACCCACGAGGGATGCACGGTTGAAACTAGATGGAGAATGACGAGCCCAGCCCTCTATCCTTCTCAACATAAATACCAAGCATTTGTACAGCAAGGTTTGATACAGTGATGAGCACCTAAGCCACAAGTCATCACGTGTTACACCCTTACCACTACACAACAGGGCTAATAGGATGAATCATGAATGTTTCTAGCGCTGATAAAAATACTTCTAAAAAAGAATCCATAATATACTTCTAACCAATATCTTAGAATCAAAATATAGGGATGCAGTTCTTTATTATACTGCCTTAACAAATCTGAAGTTCCTGTTCTTTTTAAAGCAAGGGTTCATAGAGAAAAGCAATGAAAAACAATGTTCAAAGATCTGCATGCTCCAATTTAACCATTGAATTATGGTAAACTTCCCCACTCTCACAAATGCAAACACTATAAAAAGCTCAAGATAATAAACTATAATTAACAAACCATAAGAAAAAAGAACAATGTTTTCATGTAACCGAGAAATCCCTGAGAGTAGTAACGGACAGTTCGAAACTAGGTGGATAGCCTCCTCTATCCTTATCCTTCTCCACTTAACTCCTAAGCTTTTGTATGTAAGGTTTGATCCCATGATGAGCAACCAAGTCACACATCATGCATTTGCACTCTTACCTCTAGACAGCTGCGCTAGAAGGATGAGTGCTTCTAGCTCTAATAGAAATACTTCTAAAAGCGATAGTATTCCTCCATCCAAGATTTTAGAATAAAAAAAAATGTTTGGAAGTTCATTATTTTTTCTTCATCTTTAAAGGTAATACTCCCTCCGTTCCCTTTTGTTTGTCTTTCCATTTTAGTCCGTTTAATAAAGAACGTATCTTTCCCCTCTTGGCAACTCTTTAGTATCAACTTTCCATCTAAGACCCTAACATTAAAAATCATATTGGTACATACTACATATATCTTTAATGCAATACCACAAGTCCTAGATCTGCATGCTCCAATTTCACCATCAAATTACAGTAAGCTTCACATTTACAAAACTCCATAAAATGCTCTATAACTACAACAAATCAATCTAATTAACAAACAAACAAACAAATCCAAAAAAACAAAACTTTGAACAGAAAAGATAGAAAGAAGAAACTTACAGCTCGGATGACTGAAGAACCTGGCTGAGATAGCATCAAAACTCCGGCGAATAGGTACTACTAGGTCCGGTGGCACAGGCAACCCAGCTACTAAATACTTATAAATCATAGCTTGATGCTCCAATTCCTGCCACTGCACTGCCGTAAACGGTGGCCGGAATCCATAATCATTATACCCCACTTCCCCTCCACCTCCCACCAACCCCACCCCCACCACTGATGTCGTTGAGGTCCCACTCATCTCCTCCAAGAACCAAAAAAGACTTCACCTTTTTGCTTATTTTACACACCCTTTTCCCTTTTCTTCCAAAAGCTGCACACAAAAATGGAAACAAACATCAGTTAATATACAAACATATTGTAAATGCTCAAACAGAAAGAAAAAAAAAATCAAGTTCTTTTTTTTGTGTGTTTCTTGAGTGTGGGGGTGGGGGTGTGGGGTTAGGGGGGAGTAGAGGTTGTTGGGGTTACCCAAAAGGGGGACAGATCTAGGGTTTTGGATAAACCTGCAAGAAGAACAGACAGAAAAAAAAAGTGAAGAGAGAAAGAAGAGTGTACTAGTACTTGTTAATGAGTTTTTTTTTTTGGGATTAAGTAGTGATTAAGAACTAATCAAATGGAGATTTGAAGGTTAACATTGTGTATTAGCAATGGAAGAATGAGGAGTTTAAGTTAATGAAGAGTGTTTTTATGAGTGTGTTGAGGTTAAGGGAAGCATTGGGACATGGGAATAAGGATGTAGGGGTTGAGGTTTGAGGGGACCTTAGGGTATGGGGGGCCATTTCTTTGTTTTTGTTGTGGTCCAATTGATGCAAACATATCTTTCTCCTTTTTATTATCTTTCAAAAAAAGAAAAAATTAATTAAAATGTTCATATGATTGTATTTTGTTTTTCAAAGGGTGGTGATAAAGTTAAGTTTTGTTATGAAATAATAAGACATATAGTCAATGAGGAAGAAGAGAGAAAATTCATATATGTCCATTTTATATAGTGGCCGAAAAAAGCAATTAAAAAAAATGATATCATAGAGAATTCTACTTGCCTTTATATTACAAATCTTAAGATAAAAAGATATTCTAAACTTTCCTATTCAAAGCGTTAATTATATTTATATTCTAAAGGGGGAAGAAATGAAGAATACAAAATATAATAACCAATTATGAAGTTATATTTGAAAACTAAAATAGATAGAAATATTAAATAAAAATTTACTTATAATTTCGTATGTTGATAATTTTCATCTTAATGACAATTTACATATTTCTCGATTAAAAAAGAAGATTATGCATGAAGTAATAAAGAATATAAATAAATAAATTAGTAAGGATTCTTACGAATAAAGAATACAAACAAATGAATTAGTAAGGATTCTTCCGAATAAATAGTACAAATAAATGAATTAGTAAGGATTGTTACGAATAAAGAATACAAATAAATGAATTGTATTAGTAAGGATTCTTATTAATAAAGAATACAAATAAATGAATTAGTAAGGATTCTTACGAATACAAATATGATGTTTATCTAATCTGAGCCAAGTCAAAAAATGGTTCTAGCTTTCTCTTTAGCACAGGCTTTGTCTCTGTAGGATTTCCAAAAACATTCCATAATCTTAGTGTCTCATCAGCTGCTGCAGTCGCCACGGTATAGCCATCTGGGCTCTGAAATATGTCAAGACGAAAAGTCAGTAAACTGTGAAAGCACCGCGAAAATATGAGCATAAACGAACACAATGTGATATTTTTGGTCAACCAATCATACCTGAGCCATATGAAGAACTCTTGATGTGTGACCGAGAAGTTCTGAAATTTTCGTCATAGAAGGATATTTCCAAACAGTGAGCTGGTTGTCAATAAAGCCGTGAGAACTCAAAAGCTCGCGGTCATGTCTGTTCCAAAGTAAGGAACAGACTTGTGAACCTGTATTGACAGAGTTCAAGCATGCCCCGGTATTGGTGTTCCAAAACTTTATGCATTGATCTCCAATGCCACCACCTGAGGCGACCATATTACTCTGGAAAGGACACCAGGAAAGAGCTTTTACAGCAGCTGTGTGATCTGTCATACGGTGAATCCATTGGTGTGTAGAGTTAGCAGACCCCATCGATATGCTCCATATATGGACCAAATTGTCGTTCCCTCCACTAGCCAATTGCTGGCCTGAAGCAGACCACTTCAATCCACATATCTCCTGATTGTGTCCCCTATATGTTCCAACTATGTGAGATCTTATACGCACGTCATTGTTGATGATCATACCGTCCATGCCCCCAGTTGTCAGTATGTGTCCATTCCAATCGAGTGAGCCAACCCTTAATCTGTGTCCTTGTAAAGTCCTCAGCTGTGTATAAAGGCAAGATGTTAGACTTCTGATAAAGTAAATTTAAAGATAAATTCTCTGGATATTTTGATTTCTACGTAATTTGTTATATAATAATTAGACTATAAGAAGGAAGACGAAAGAAACTACTCACCAATCGGCTAGACCCCTGCAAGGTGTTCCACAGCTGAACGTGTGAATTATTCAAACCCACTGCAAGGCTTCTTCCATCTGGTGACCAGCTGACAGCAGTCACCGGCCCAAAATCATCATCAACCGTGAGAAGCTCAGTAACAGACCCATCAGAAGCATCCCATAGATATACAGAATTTCCCAAGGCAATGGCAATTACGTTATTGCTTCCCCAATCTAACAAATTGAGATAAAAATCATCTAGGATGTCAGGAGCATCCAGGGTCCTCTCCGAAGACTGTTAACAAGAAAGGAGTTCTCCAAGTTAGGAACAAACCCCAAGATGAAACATTTATGTACACTAATACAATAAGTATGGTTAGCATGGGCAGATGCAAAAAAAAAATGATAGTAAAATGGGGAAGAAAGAAAAACTCACTTGGGGAATGTATCTCCTCTTTTTAACGGTTTTTGACTGTTGTATAGATGATGGAGATTCAGAAACTCTCTCAGACGAATGTGGAGGCTTATTCTTAAAAGCAAGGATCCTCGTTCTGTTCATGTTGAAAATTTCTGCTAACTGCTTCGAGTAAGCTTCTTTAGATGGAGAATTTACTCCATAGTGTTCCTTTTTAACCTTCCCACCGCTGAGCATGTAATGTGCATAGTCAAAATCCATCGCAGAACGATTGGGTATAAACCTGTCCAGCTGCATTTTCACAAACATATCATTTAAAATCCAACCTTACAACACATCTCATATAATGAATATCAAAACACCACTCAACACTGACACTCTAAAACAACGAAAACAATCATTAGAAATACAACCAAAACCAGGATGACGTGATGCAAAGAGCTGACATCCTTACATGTTAAAACACCTAGTCCAAAATATTCTCTAGTTTGATTAATGAAAGCTCAAAAAAGTAAAATCGCAGTCTTTTACCTATCTTCCCTGTTCCAGTTTCCTAAGTTTGATCGACACATCACGAATAAATTTTCAACAGCTTATTCCTAGCCTCTTTCTCTTAATAACAACAACAACATACCCGGTGCAACCTCTTTCTCTTAATAATGAAGTAAACCATCATCAAAATTCGATACCCGAAAGTACAAGTCATCAGCTAACCACAGCCACCACACCATTTAGCATACTTAACTGATAAAACTGGAAAAATATATAGCGAAAGCCGATCAAACAACATTATATTCATAATTAAGATTGCATAGTGGAAAACCCCAATTTGCAAAATTTAAACGAAAAATTCAAAACCCACACAAACAAAAATTCAAAAGGAGACACTAATATACTTCAAATTCAAGAGCCCAGAATCTACGTATCAATCAATCATCATTTACACCTCAATTCGTCTCTACTATGAAAACCCCATTTTTCAAAATCTAAACAAAACGCAAAACCCACATACAAAATCAATAAACGAGACACTAATTCATCACAATTCATAATTTTATCAATTAATCACACCTCAATTTGGCTCGACTATAAGAATCCTCTAAAACCCAGTCCAAGAAATTACTACACAGAATGAATAAAAACAGTAAATGAAATTTAAAAACGTACATTCTCTCGAGTTCTTTTCTTGTGAGACATCTGATTAACGAGAGGAGGTCGAAACTTATTGTATCTGCTCCCTGCATCCATAGATACAGAAAAAGAGAATTACTCTATCAAATACAAAACGGCAAAATAGCGAAACAACAACAGAGAGAAACCAATGAACAGTGTTAATAATGGCAGCGTCGTCAATAGCAGATCAATATGAGAATTTCTTGATAAAGAGCGTCAATGGCGTATTAAATTTCTTCAGCGTTAATGGGGAGTTCTTTTGTTTTCTACAAGTGTTAAAACTGTAACGGCTATATATACATACATTTCGGAGTCGGGTTATTAGACCGGGTTCTAATTCGGGTCAGTTTTGTGATCCAGATCTATTGGTGGGAAAGAGATGCTATTTGAATTTTTTTAACTCGGATTTTTTTTTCATAAGTGAGTACTTATTTTCTAGTGTTTGGTAAGTATACTGAAAAATTATTTCAAGAATGTTTATATATAGCTAGTAAAAGCGTTGAGAGTGGGGGTTCGAGGGTGGTGGAGAGTGGGACGATGGTCAAGAGGTGTGAAGGATGGAGAGGAAACAATTATGAACTTGAAATATCACTTATGAAATATTATCCGAGTTCGATATCTATATTAGAGTCTGACTAAATTTAAGTTCGCACCAGTATGTCCCTTTTCAAGAAAATGATGCGAGAACCCGCGGTGAAGAAATAAAGAGATCCTTCTATATCGAAATCTCAGTTGAGAAAATAATAGAAAAATTCCTGGATCACCCGTGGAGAAGAACCAAAACAGAATGGTTCTGCCTACCTTTGATATGAAGGTATGGGGGAGATCAAAGGGGAGTATGTTAGTCAAATAGAGGGCTCTCACGGGGGTGTAGTCCACAGCTTTAGCCTTAAGCCTTGCCCAAAATCACTAGTGGAATAACAAGTACAAGTAATGGTACACACGCCTTCGAAAGCTTCTTCTCGAGTTTGGAGCATGAAGCGGTCTTGTGGATAGTTCTCCGGTTCGGGTACCAAGGGATCGACAAAAAAGAAGAGTAGCCTCCCTAGAACCTGGCAAAGTCATTATCAATGAATTCCCGAGCAATTCTCAACCAACATATGCGATTCATTCCCGTGATTTGTACATCCGCCTTGATAATATACCCTGCCCTAAAGAATACACATTGACAAAAAAAAGAGGAATATATGGTATAAGCGGCTTACAGAGATCTCCCAAGCCTACTATCACCTGAGGGCTGCGATATTTGATTAAGGATGAATACGTACTTATCACTCCATCACAACCTTTATTTATGGGTATCAACCACACCCTATCCCGATCGAGCGCAATAATTTTATTTTTTGACCAATCAAACATGAAAAAATTGAAATACACATTAGAAGTTCATAACCAACCAATTTTATTAGGATAAAATTATTTATTATTCATGCCCTCCTCTAGAAGTTCATAACAAATTAAAGGACACATATTATATTTATCCTTATTTAAAAAAAATAAAAAAAAATACAAACAAACTTGTTATTGAATCTAGTGGCCATAGTGTGTCTCATATTATTCACCAACCATTTTCCCGGTAATTTAATGGCACAAATGTTTCTACTTCACACCTCTTCCTTCTCTATACCTATACATACATATTTATTATATTTCACACATGCATGCATGTGGTTACGTTACGTTGGTTATGTTCTTCGAAGCTCGTATCGAGGACATGTATGGAAGATTATTCGAGTTTGAATTACTCATGAAAATATAATTAAAATGGTTGCATAGTAATGTTATTCGAGTAAGTATTTGATTTCACTCTGAGTTTTTCTTTTGGACGATCTTCTGAAATGATTATGTATATGGAGGGAGAGAAATATGAGAGATTTTGAAGCGAACAAGCTTAAGCAATCGAGTTTGAATTATTCATGAAAATATAATGAATATGATTGCATAGTAATGTTATTCGAGTATGTATTTGATTTCACTATGTTTTTTTTTGGAAGATCTTCTGAAATATGATTCTGAAATATGATTATGTATATGGAGGGAGAGAAATATGAGAGATTTTGAAGCGAACAAGCTTAATTTTCTTACATATTGAAGAATTAATAGCCTAAAATCATAACTTCTCGTATATTCTCTGCTTTTTTGTATACAAAAATTTCTTTACTTCATATAAGAAAACTTGTGTGTTTGAATTAGATATAGTATACCCCTACTGTTATATTAGGGATACATATGAGTCACTTTCATAACGATAATTATATGTTTGTAATGGTGCAGTATAGTTCGTGAATTGTGAGGATCAAAAGAGCATATTATTAGAGACGTAAAGGTAAAAAACCATGTCGAAGGTGGTGCACGAGGGATGGATGGTGAGGTATGGGAGGAGGAAGATAGGAAAATCATTCCTTCATATGCGTTATTTCGTCCTGGAGACTAAGTTGTTGGCCTACTTCAAGACGAAACCTCAGGGAAATGTGGTGAGTTCAATTTACAATGTATTTCAATTGTTTTGTTTGTTTGTATAATTTATATGTACAATGTGAATTTGATAGTTAAGCCGTGCTTAAAATGTTTTACCTTTCGAGAAATACCAGTATTTGAAGCTAATGTGTTCAGGATTTTAGTTTTGTGAAGTACGTTTGTTCTAAATGATTAATTTCGTACATATTCAATGAATTTCATCAGACAAATACAGAATTTGGACTAAAACTACTAAGTTCAACCAAACGCATAACTTAAACACTAGCTCCGCGTGCATTTAAGGGCAGGACTGATGGAAAAATGATACTAATTTTAAAGATTTTTAACTTATGATGTTACAATAATTGCTAGGCTCCAATCAAGACTCTTGAAATCGATGGTAATTTTCGAGTGGAAGATCGAGGCTTGAAGACTCATCATGGACAGGTGAGTTGTTCTTGTTGTTGATATTTGAAATCTTACGTAAATCTTCTTGAATGTGCAATGAGATAAGTTTGATGAACATTCATTTTCTGTTGAGAATTTGATGTTATGTATACTTTGCAATATGCAGATGGTTTACGTCCTATCGGTCTATAACATGAAAGAGAAGCATGATCAAATCACGGTACAGGATCTTCTTTATTCCTTCTTATCTGTTCTCTTGCCCCAAATATTTGATTCACAAGTAAACAGACTCTCAAACTTGGACCAACTTTGAGACGACACCTCAACGTGGTCTTAAATCACAACTAAACACTCCAACTCGTCCTTACTGTGTCTCGTGAACACCCAAACACTAAAGTGAAACATAAGTTCTGGAGGTGTCTAGATAATCATTTTGTAAGTTAGAGTGTTCAGCTGATACAGCGGAGACGAGTTGAGGTGTCTAGATGTGCACTCTGCTTACTTGTCAGAGTTTCTTGCGACTGTGCTTTGCTGCCTGCTCTGAGTTTCTTGTTTTGCGAGAGAGAAATCATTTATGTTAATCAGAATGTTCTTCCAGATGGCAGCTTTCAACATTCAGGAAGCACTAATTTGGAAAGAAAAAATCGAATCCGTGATTGATCAGGTTTTTTTCTTATTGCTTGGTATTCTCTTCTTCCCTCATCGTACGTAGATTCTGATGGTGATAGTAACAAGTTGACATCTATGCAGCATCAAGAGTCAGTAGGTGGTAGTCGTGCCAAATTCAACGATTTCAAATCTGGGACGGAGAGTACTGGGAGGACGGCTTCAGATCAGGAAAGCCCGTAAGCACCTGTTCTCTGTTTAGCTCTGTATCCATAGTATAGTGTAGTTATCATCTCCACCAAATTTTAAAATGATGACTTCAATTGCTACAAATACATTGTTTGAACAAAAGCTACTTAGTTACCTATACGTGGGCTTCTAACTCCGCCCCTGACCATAAGTTGTAGTTATTACTTATATAGTCTAAACTTCATAATGCAAGTCACCCTATTTTATAGGTTCAGTGCTGCTGAGGATGAAGATGAATCTCAACAAAACGTGCTGCGAGGAACAACAATTGCAAATGGTTTGCTAATTTCCCTTGTGCTTATTTGATTTCTATACATGTTTTTAAGTTTCCTTATTTCTTCTTCAGCGGTAGCTCCTCCGGAGTCTGTGGTTGATTGGACAAAGGAATCAGAGTCAGATTTAGCAAACCCGAAGTATAGGCGCTTACTTTACTGCCAAAATGGTAAGTCTAATTCTCAGTTCTTCTTTTCATTTCCTCAGTGATAGCAATTGGTTGGATTTTAAGCTGTAGAATATTCGATAACGGACATTTTCCTGGACTAGTATTGATGATATTTCTCCACTTAACGGGTGGATGCAGGGCTTCGCATTTTCGAGGAGCTACTCAATGTTGATTTACTAGTATGAGCTCATTCCTATGCTCTTTTCTGCTATGTTGCTTGTACTCCCCAAAAGTGTTGCTGCACCCATGCCGGATCCTTCAAAAATACGTAGCATTTTTAAGATCCTGCACTTACCCTGCAGTAACTTTGAAGAGTCCGAGCAACATAGCTTTTTTGTTATAAGCTTAGAGTAATTTAGTGAAGTAGAGTATTTTGAGTGACGATTTTCTCGTTGTTCCTGCAGCCAAAGGGCTGTAGTAGAGCTATGAAGGCGGTTGGCGTAGTGGAGGCTACTTGTGAAGAAATATTTGAGCTTGTAATGAGCATGGACGCAACACGTTTTGAGTAAGTTTTGTCCACTTGACCTTGTATATACAGTGTGATTTCCGTGACCCTTAGTACTCCCCTCTAGCTCCGCGTCTGACAATAGGCTTTACTTTTCCATCGCAATGCCTTGATTGCACGAGAAAAATTCTTTTTTGATGTAACAGGTGGGATTGTAGCTTCCTGTATGGTAGTTTGGTTGAGGAGGTAGATGGACACACAGCAATACTTTATCACAGACTTCGACTCGACTGGTTTCCGAGGTAATATTTTTTCCCTGTCAAAACAATATTTGCTGTAAATGCATATCTGATGAACTATTTTGTAGTTATCATATGACTTTTGTTTTAGTTGGTTAAATAGTTCCATTAGTAAAATTGGTTGAGTCACAGTAGCAAAGGCAGGATTTTCACCGAGGGGCTATGTTGCTCGGACTCTTCAAAAATGTCTACATGTACGTGTCAGATTCTCTACACAGGTGTGACATGAAAGGTGAAGAGTCTGCGCAACTTAGCCAAGGAGTGATTCAACATGTAGTATATACATACATACGAAAGAATTTTGAACTTATAGATTTTCCAGAGGCGTATATATCGACATAAAGTGAAGGGTGGTCAGTCGAACATCCTATATAATTTTAGTGACAAATCTTTGGTGTACGCTGTGCAGTTTTATTTGGCCTCGTGATCTTTGTTATGTACGATACTGGCGTAGAAATGATGATGGAAGTTACGGTAAGTATAACCACAGATTCCTGTTTATTCTTGTCGAAACAATCGTTTCTCTTTGTCTAATTAAAATTCATACTGTGGTTGCAGTTGTGTTATTTCGTTCTAGGGAGCATAAGAATTGTAATCCTCTACCTGGATATGTTCGAGCTCATATCGAGAGTAACTTCTGTTTTCCTTTATAGCTTTTACTGAATTCATTTACATTTGCACCAAACTAATCGATCTTTTTCGTGTACAGGTGGTGGATTCAATATTTCACCCCTCAAACCGCGTAATGGGAGGCCAAGAACTCAAGTACAGCAACTTATGCAGATAGATTTGAAAGGGTGGGGTGTAGGCTTCATCACGTCATTTCAACAACATTGTCTGTTTCAGATGTTAAATAGTGTTGCTGGTACGCTTCTTCTTATGTTACATTCCTCATATACACTCGTCGAGCTTGTTCTATCCATTGATTCTCAATGTAGAACTTATGTTTACAAAATCCTATGTTAGGACTTCGCGAATACTTTTCTCAAACTGATGAGAGGGCAGCGGCTCCAAGAATTCCAGTTATGGTTAATATGAATCAGCCATCTATCTCCTCTAGGAAGAGCCAGAAACAGTCTCATCATCGTACTCCGTCTTTAGACCAAATACGTGCTGCAAATAGAAATGCAGTATCGATGTTAGACGAGTACTCTGATGAGGATGAAGATTTTCAGTGCACTGATCAAGAGGTATGTATGAACTATATACATACTTTTTCGTATTACTTTTTCATCATCTCCTTCTGAGTATGAGCTTGAACTCCTCCTTGTAGGTATCATCACCAGGTCTTGAAAACGATACGATTAAAACTGGTAGGTGTTGGACCATAGTTTTTATTTGTTATTGGTGTTTCGCGTGTTCTTTACTGAAAATGTTTTTGATACTTGTGAAGCTCTTGAAGAAGAACCTATGGAGCATATTGATATGTCAACTTTTTCGGGTAATCTACGACATGATGACAGTGATAATGGCCGTGATTGCTGGACAATATCTGATGGAAATAACTTCAGAGTTCGTGGCAAGAACTTTTGCACTGACAAAACAAAGGTCCTTATCGCTTTGTTTCTTCAATATGTCCTTGGTTTTAGAGCTATGTTTCTCGGACTCTACAAAAATGTCATCAGGTGCATGTAGAATCCTCCAAAAGTAGTGCATTTTAAGTGGATGGTCTGACATGAGTGCGGAAACATTTTTTAAGAGTCCGAGTGACATTGATCTTAGGTGGATGGTCTATGTCATGTAGTCTGATATCACTTTGTAAATTGTATATGAAGGTTCCAGCTGGTCAATCTCTCATGGATCTTGTCGCGGTCGACTGGTTCAAGGATACTAAACGAATGGACCATGTCGCTAGGCGTCCTGGTTGTGCAGCACAGGTGAGTTCAAAAGGGAATATCAAACCACTTAGCATATTACTCACTCCATGTCGTTTTATGTGACACTCTTTGACTGAACACAAAATTTGAGAATCAAAGAAAGACTTTTGAAACGTTTGGTCTTGTTTCTAGCTTGTCTTATTTAGTAGTGTTGTCTTTTCACTTATCTTTATATATCTTTTTTTTTTTTAGGTTGCTTCAGAAAAAGGACTCTTTACTTTGGTTATAAATTTGCAAGTAAGTTTATTCCTCCCCTTTTTTGAAATTTTGAGTGAAGGGTCAAAAACACTATTGAAGTTTCTCGATTTTTAAGTTTCCTACCTGAACTATCACTGAAGTATCAACACATGTATCAAAACACACCTTAACTATCCGTTGTTACTTATCCCACCCGAACATAGTGATATTTTAGGTATGAAAAGAGAACAACTTATAGGTTAGGCCTGTTGATCAACATTAGATGATAGTTCAGGTAAGAAACTCACGCAGCTGATAGTTCAGGTGTGTTTTTGACCCGTCACCCGTGAGTTTTTGGATTGAAAATTTTTCAAGTCATACAGGAAGAAATAAGTGGACAACATTTTTGTCTTTGTGTAGGTACCTGGATCAACACACTACAGCATGATTTTCTATTTCGTCATGAAAAAGTTGATACCTGGTTCTCTCTTGCAACGGTTTGTTGATGGAGATGACGAGTTTCGGAATAGTAGAATGAAGCTAATCCCATCAGTACCAAAGGTATCTTTTTCTGTCTTTAAACGGTACATAATACATAGATAGACACCTAAACTTGGCCTCAACTAACAACTAAACATTCCAACTTTGAGAATACAGACGCAATGTTGACGTGACACAGAAATTTTGGATGTGTAGACGATCATTTTGTAAGTTGGAGTGTTCAAACTGATACAGTAAAGACGAGTTGAGGTGTCTATAGGTGTATCCTCAAAGTCGGAGTACTTAGTAATCAGTTGAGGTGTATTATGACTATCTCGAAGAATGCTTTCTGTTTTGCAGAATGTTAATTAGACGACAGTTGTGTATATATGGACAAACAGAATATGAACATCACATCATCATCCAAACCCCCTTCGCTGGAAAATTACATCGTACATACAAAATCAGAATTATTTTCTATGTATATATAGTAGATATCGAATCCCCTTGACTTCTTCGAGTAATCATCTGCTATGTAGTCATCTGTCTTCCTTCGATAACTCTCTGCCTGTTTGCATTTGTGTAAAATCTTTACCGTTGTACATGTATCATGCAGGGTTCGTGGATTGTGCGACAGAGTGTTGGAAGTTCCCCGTGTTTACTGGGAAAGGCAGTGGATTGCAATTACATTCGCGGTCCCAAGTATTTAGAGGTGAAAACTCATATCCATTTTTTACTTCCAAGAATAGCAGATACAGACACAATACATATAAAAAGTCCTAACACCTCAATCCCGAGCAAGTTGGAGTCAGCTATATGAATCATCATTGTCCATGTCGCTCCATATAAGCCTGTCTTAGTTCACCATCATAAAAAGAAAAACTAACACTTAGTAGTTCTCTACATAGACATATATTTGATTCTTGTATTGTTTGCATTCTATAGATTGATGTTGATGTTGGTTCTTCCACTGTTGCAAATGGAGTTATGGGGCTTGTCATTGGCGTAATCACAACACTAGTCGTTGACATGGCTTTCCTTGTACAGGTACATGGATAGACCTTCATCCATAAGATTACTATGACCAGTTACATGTAGTTAGTTATCTTTTAGTCGACAATATAGTACATTGTTTGTATATGTCACAATGAAATGATTCATTTTGGAAACTTTTTGTTAGGGAAACACCCCTGATGAGTTACCAGAGCCACTTATAGGCGCTGCACGCGTCTGTCATATAGAACTATCATCTGCTATTGTACCAAAGCTTGAACCTGAGCCATCGATAACAGAGTAGGTCATATTATGACTGTTGTCAATTTTGCAGAAGGTGGTTTTTTGAAGATATGTAATGTACTTTTTGTTCATTCTTTAGTCTCTTTTTGAGTATTTCTTTAGCTCTGAGAAAAAGTTAAAAAAGGAGCAAAGTTCTGTATAGTTGTTGTAAAGACTTGATGATTTTGTAATTCTATGGTTGAAAACTTGTGCTAGTAGTTCTGAGTTTCAAATATTTTCATCTAGACATGCAGTCTCAAAGTTAAGAGTGTTTATTTGCCGACTGAGACAAAGTTTGAGTGCATATCTACGTATAACGCCAAACAACTAACACTGTAAACCAAACACCAAAAATAAGCTGTTTCAGAAAGGAGAATTTATAAATATAAGAAAACAGGTTCACATCAAAGGAATGCTAGTTCATTGATCAATAAATTAATCAACTTGGCTGCGCCCCAGTCTAGTATATGTTCTGTTAAATAAAAGTTCATACTAAAAAAATGGAGTAATCTGCTAAGGATCAGCAGTAGCTCCGAAATCGCCAATCGAGGAAAAAAAATGATGAATATGAGCTTATGTTTGCAAGACAACAATGTCATCAATTGGAGGTGTTAAGAATGAGAAATTTGATGGCAATTTAATAAGAGGCTCATTTCCAGCTAGCCTCTGATAGGCAAGTCCAAGCGCGTACCCAAGTGCGCGACCAACAGGAACTGCTACAGCATTCCCAACTTGGCAATATCTACACCAAAGTGAACAACACAATGAAAATCAATGTATAAAGTGGCAGAAAATGCAAAACATATTTTGAGTAGTTTTGATTCATTGATAATGTAAATGGCATCAAATAATCGTGTGTTAGGAGGAATTAATTGCTAGTTCTTTACAACTTCCGAAATGTACATGTAAGAGGAAGACAATTCAAGGTTAGTGCATTTACTGCGAGGGTATATATGTATCACTTCTTTAACGAGGGGTAAATCACAAAGTTGAGGGGTATATATGTCTCGTCCCTTTTCCCTATAATGAAAGATCATAAAAATGTTTTTTTCTTCATATTCCTCTCTACATAGAGATGAAGGCTGCATTTACGTCTGTTTTTCTTATCCTGGTCTTTCAGATCTTTGATTAGTAATCGAAATCGATAAGCTACTAGAACTATTTTCATCAGAAAACAAGATACCTTTCCTTGAGAGTACCAGTAAACCTATAGAAATCTGGAAAACCTTGCAATCTTGCATACTCTCGTATGGTCAGTACTCGATCTTGCTCTGGGTGTAAGATAGCCTGAAAAACATTAAAAAGCTCAGAAAACACTACAGTTCTATATTGCATAGTCGATGGTAAGAATAACACAACAAAGTACCTGGGCACGATGATTAGGAAACGTCACTAATGTTGCTACTGTTTCATCCCACCACAACCTTGCAAATGGCCTAAAATTTAAAAAGGATTTAATTGTCTATTGGATGTTATGAATTAAACGGACAAAGACGAAGAGAATATGACAAGCTTATAAGAAAACATGCATAACCTCTTAGACTTTCCATGCTCAAAGTTGAAGGCACAGTCAGGAACCTATATTGCAGAAGAATGATTCCGATTAGCAAGAATCGTACATTATTTGTCTAGGTGTCATAGACAAGTACTTTTTAACAGAACAGCCGAAACAAATTGCCTACCATGGGCTTTCCGTTTGGTAGAACCTTTGGATCTTTAGTATCACGACGAGCCACATTATCCCCTCCTACAATTACACCAGGGAGGTCCCTGAAATTTGCTCCCTGCAGTGGAAATACATTACAAAGGGGGCAAACATCTGAAAAAAATTCAATTTTCAGTAATGTTACAACCGTCAAACCTTTTTACGTGGGACTAGACAAACTCGCAAGTAATCGTCCTCGTTTAGTTGGCAAGGCCGATGATCAGACAAAACAGGTTCTTTTGTTTCCTTGACTCCAGTTGATAAACAACTCATTATCTCTGAAGGAATCATTTCCACATATAAAAATACACATTCAGTTCATAGAATCTTTAGCATGAACATACATGTATTTAGCCGTAGTCCAACAAAAAATAGCCATTTGAGCAAGTGTGCAGAGAGAAATTACCATGTTTAGATAATCTTATGTATTTCTGGAACTCTGTTTCGGGGGGCATCTCATATGGCCTTTCTTCACGAGTTTCATGCCATGTGACCTATAAGAAAGTACATAAATTATTCCACTAGAAAGATATATTTCTTAATAGACACACAACATATACCAAAATTAAGGACTTCTAATGAAAACAACAACCATACAGCTGGCATATCAGATATCGCATCACGAAGAACAAGAGCTTCCTCAAGGTCACGTGGTTGTCCTTCCTCATAAGCAACAGTATTACGCTGCAAGAAGGAAAACAACTGTTACAAATGCAGACCAGCAGTATAAAAAAGCCTATAACTAAGAAAAAATAGAAAGAATGCCACGGCAGTAAATGTAAAAGGTACCTCAAATTCAGGTGAGGGCCAATATTTAACAATCACGTCATGAGAAGGAAGTGGAAATGGGGGCAACCTCTGAACAAGAGAGGGAATGATTGAGCTTAATTGGAGATATAATCACCAAGTATGGACTGGTATAGGAAAAAAAATCATTCCTATTCAGTAACTCTGATGATAACAGGTATACTCACCTCACTCGGAAGTGCACCCCAAAAGAAAACTCGCAATCGGAATTGTGGGAGACCATAACAACCAGCTGCCATAGTTCCAAGTCTTGCTTGGTATCTCATATGTACCAAACGACTTAAAGCATACCTTCCAAGAGATGCTTTGTCGAACCTCAATATGTCAGCAACATTTTCCATCAACACATATTTAGGCCGTAGGAATTCCACAACATCCATAAATATAATAATTTGACGATTTTTTTCATCAGATAATGGGTCATCAGTATTTCTGTGGCGATTATATCCACTGATGCCCTGGCAAGGAGGACCCCCACATATCATATCAACGTCACCCTACAAACATAATTAGTCAGGACCGGAAATCAAACAGGGATGATGACTCCAATGTCATTTAGTGATATTCATTGCAAATGCAATGGGGAGAAATAACTTACTGGTAGAGGCAGAATTTTCAACTGTCGCCCCCTTCGAACAAAATCTTTTATACTGTCTCCGCAATTTCTGAGACAATAATTATTGCACAATAATTGAGTTATGAGTATGTGATGAAAATGCATAACAAAATGTCAAGATCTTCTGAATTTTCTCAATCTCAGAAAAACTCAGAATTGCACTTCCTGCTTGATTTAATTCGTTGAAAACCAAATATGATAAAGGAACGTTAAGAACCTTGATATTCAGGAAGAGAAACAGTGCTTCTACTTTTAGCTAATCAAACTTTTTGAGCAACCAAAACTGAAAGATACTATTAAACGATGGAAGGAACAGCATTTAGCAGGTACTTACTCCAAGTTCTCAATTGGCTCCCAAGTATCTTCACTTGGACCATAACCTTTCCATCGTACCTATAAGAGCACTCACAAGAAGAAACATCATGCTCAATATCAAAGTTAAGATCAAGAATCGAGTTTGTAGAATAAAACCGTCAAAGCATAAATAATACAGAAAATCAAGAATTAAACCTCACTCCTCCAACAGTTAAATCTCATAACTTCTGACGGAATCACCTCATCACATTAACATACTTCCAATATTTGTGTTGTTTGGATAAATCAATTCAGTTCATTGATGATACACCAAGGTGGTGCCAAATTTGTGTTAGTGAGTGAGTGGCTCAACCACGTGTAACAACTACGTCATCCCAAAGATATCGGTGTCCTCTTTTTACACCAAAAATAAATTAAATGAAAAAAAAGACTTCTTAATACATCTTATCTCCTTTTCTTCACCATGGAAAAGTTTGTTGTTCCTTTCACTCCATATTAAAGCAGATAGTATTATTTTCAACTGCCCTCTTCTCCTAGTTAATTCGTCTCAGTGTCCACCTAAAACGAGGAGATAGCTAGATTCCAATGCTGAGATGTGTACCTGCAATGCGAAGTATATGATCTGCATCTGAGCTCTAGCCCTTGCACAAGCAACACCAGCTTTACTGCAGCTCTCTTCCTCAGTTGTCTGTCGTAAGAACTTAAGATGGAAACATTCACCATGCACCAGGTAAAAAGACAACTCTTTTTGGTACTTTGGTATCCCATAGTCTCCTCTATATCTTCTTCCTAGCTAACTTTTCCAACATTTTAATGTAAAATTCAAAGCTGTGGCAAAAACGGGGGCAGCTTGAGCTTTCTAGCCTTTTTGATCAACTTGCATCTTCAATTCCCAGTACACATTTCAAGATATTCTCTAGATAAGTTCATCAGAACGCGATCCACACTGCATGGGCCAAACCCCGACTCACATTCCTAGGACTTAAGAGTCCATGTGCCATTTTTTTAAGTCCTCCAAATCAAATTAGAAGTTTACACCTTGTAGTGTGACAGAATTTGAGTCCACATCAGCTTCTCAACATTTTCGAAGTTTCCTATGGCGAGTTTACATAAGAAGAGTGAAATTCTTTCTTTCGGATTTTTTTTGTTTGAGAAGGAAAGAAAGTGAATTTTAGGTGAGATTAGATAGATTGGCCCCTTGGATATGGTGGATTGTTATGTTCTTCTAGCAGGATATGTTGTAGATAGCCGAGAGAGTAGCATTTAATGTGTAATTTCTACATCACTTGTCTTTCCAGAAATCGATTCTATTTCCATCCGTAACTTCTAACATGACATTGCCACTACCCTCTTCATATTTCTTCAACATATTTCTCCTAGGTCAAAATCTATAAGGTAATGTGATACTTCCGAATCTCCGTCACCAACCTGTATACAGTACTTGTTTCCGATCACTGTAGAAAATTAATTTTCTACCACTAATACACATTCTTACTAGATACACCTATTAATAGGTGTGACTATTTTTTTGAAAATACAAATACATAAAAGAATGCAGTGCATTTATTGCACCACTTGTTAGCAGTTTATTAGGTCAATGCTGAATGTTGACGCGCAAAACTTAAAGAGTTCAATTTATTTCAAAATGTAATCTTTATTCATCAACTTGGGTCCATTTTTCTTTAAGTAACTCGTCGTTTTTAACTCTAGGATGTAACTATAAGTGCATTAAACAAGGACAACCAACATAATATAAAAGAAAAGCTTATACCTTAAAATGAAGTCCAGATTTTCCATCGTTGTTGGGATCCCCGTAACATATGTCAATTAATCTTAATACTTCATATTCTCCAGAAGATGCATTGGAACCAGACTGGGAATCATCATTGTTTTCACATTCATCTCTGTCGTCTAGTTCACCATTAGAGCTTGTTTTGATATCACTACAGCAGTACGACTTAATTAGCTTCTTCCATCTTTTCAGTAGCTCCAGAAAATTCTCAACACCTTCATTCCTAACCTAAGAAAAATGTTAACTATGATTAAATATTACATACCGATAGAATATATCATGCCTGCCACAAAAATAAAAGCTTACATGTGTCTGAGGATGATTCAGTTTCAGGCTATCACAGGCAGCTCTATTAAAATCAACTGCCCATTTCTAGAAGAAGAAGAAACAAATGAAATTTAAGACACGTCATTTAAAAAAATAACTAGACATGAATAGGATGTTTATAAATTTACCGTCACAAGATTAAGACCAGAGAGTTTGGTGCCAAGGCACAATCCCATTGACATGCCGCCACAACCAGCATATAGATCCAATAATGACAACTCCACTTTCATAGGTTCACAACTTGGCGATACCTCCAGAGGATATGTAGTGATAGGTTTATATGACGCATCAACTAGCGAAGGGGAAACAGAGCTTTTGACTGAATAAGCCAAAAAAAATAAAAGTGAAGTATTAACAAATATCGGTAGAGAAAATGTAGAATCAAATTAGGTATCATTACAAGCTCCATGCAACAAACTGCTACAAGAAGTTCATTAATGATAACAAGTGGAAAATAGATGTTTGAATATTTTTATGTCACGTACAAGTAAGCTACAAATGGTAACTTTTTTTTTTGGAAATTGTTAACATGATAAGATTCAAAAGGTAATTTCACATTCAAGATACAACTCAAATATCATAAGCAAGAAAAAACTTGACAATCATGGACACTTTGAAATGCTCCTTTTGCACTAGAGTAGCAACGTCAGTATCTCCTTCAATTGTACAGAACCTACCCAATTTCACTAGCCATCACATGGCATCAACGAATGCCATCCATTCTATGGATCAACTATAGCCGATAATTTTATGTCGTCTAAAAGTAAGACCAAATACACACAACATGTCAATCTGACTTATTGTGACTGAATATGTTCTTTGTGAATCTAAGATAAGATTCTCACTTTTTCATAGAATCTGTTCTTACTCACTTAAGCTCACATCTCATCCTTAACAAATAAAGTAAAAGTATAAATAAATCCATGTGAATAGAAATTTTCTTATGAAAATTAAGGTTTAAAAGCAAAATAATGGATAGAACAGTCATGTTCCTAAACCACCGCAAAAAAAAGTTTTGAGCATCGTATGCCGCCTATTTTAATAAAGACTTACTACAAAAGTTATATGTCATCAGGTGTTTTCTCCAGAAGCTACGTTGTTTGAACACACAGGACCATTTCAAGATTATCCGTAATAATATAACTTACCATTATGCAACGTACGGAATGTGGAATAATCAACACAGTATTCCATGTCGTAATAAAAGTGAGCAGGTAAAACATCCTTCTTATTCAAATCATGCTGCAGCAGTAACAAAATTGCACAAGAAACAGTAAGAGCACAGTAGTCAATATAGTGAACAATGGAACAAACGAGAGTAATCACAAGCAATTTTAACAACATTTGAAAGAAGTATCAAGATGGAGCATACCGTGGTTGGTAATTCTACCACGTTAACTTTGGAAACTATGCAGTCTAGTAAATTATCATTCTCTAAAGTAGAATAGAATACGCGCTTTGGGTCATGAAAAGAAGCAGCACCTTGCAACACCTGAAAATATTTTGTAGATAGAATGTCCAAATGAATAAATTAGAATAAAAGGGGCTTCAAAGTACACAATACAAAGTGAAATGAAAGTACTCTAGCAATAGTACAAACCGTATCTTCAGCTCTGAAGAACCATTGTACCCTAAAATAATCTTCCCCCTCTGTCGTCTTGAAAAACTCCAAGATCCTGCCAATATGTTTTTTCTTGCCTTCACCCTAAAGGAATTGCCCAACATTTTTCAAGACATAGCCAGATGAGTGATTCATAAAGGTCACATAGCTGGCAATGAAATTTCAATATTTTGCATCAGTTATGAAAATATTTTTTTCCTAGAAGAGAACTTTAAAACCTGACCCTAACTGCCCTGTGAGACGTGTTGGAGATCCACATTGAAGAAATGATTTGAGTTCACACATCAGGTTGTTTGATAAAATTTTACATTACGGAGCATAATAATACCAAGTTATATCAAGCTCATATCTCACTTCTCATTCTAACTATGTTGTATGATCCTCTTGGTTGTTCGAAGCTAGAAGATGGCCAGACGAACTGCTATTTTGCATAGGGGGATTAAGACAGGCAAGGTGCTTTTACTTAACTCGTGAAGGTTCATTTCTAGATAGCAAGGATTAGGAAGCAAAGGTAGAGTCCTTTAATACTATGTCTGTCATTATGTGCAACTATCTCCACTACAGAAAGGAAAAAAAAAAAAAAAGGAAAGAACAACACATTTATACAAATAAGTCTTTATTATTATATTAGCACAAGTAATCAACATTTTCAACTAGGGCTTTGGCATACATGAAAACGTAATAAAGAAAACCAAACAAATATAGTTAGCATAGATATGAGACTATCTTTAGTAGGTATCGAAGTAAATCTCCACTAACAAAGATAAAGAACACCAAAAATGAAAACACATTACAAAGCATCTGCAGACACTTATTTAAACCTAAGACTCCAAAGAGTCGACTGACTCTTAATAATATCTGCCGCGGATGCAGGAGACTATACTAACAATAAAATCCCCTCGTTTTCAGGAAAGGTCCATTAGATTTTAGTTCGCTGAGAACCTCGACTGAACGAGAGCGAGTGATAGACTTGGCAGCCCAACATTCATTCTCATATAATATTGGGCTTACGACTATTCTATAGAACTTACATTTTCACGTGGTAGGCATCCTCCTATCACATAATACCTGGTAGCAGTTCTCTATTTCGAGAATCCTATTTTGATTATCTCTGTAATATCTCAATCTATTACTTCATTCTCTTAGAATAACAAGCGTAGATACTACATATGTTGTCTTATTCTGCTCATCCAAAAACCTTGCTCTCAAGAGAGTTTCTCCCGTGTTCAAGCTTTTGGTTGACAGCATAGTTAATTTTGTCAATTAGCATAGTCGATAAATGCATACTCCATGGGACCTCATCTCGTATTTGTGTAGGTTAGCTCATCCATAATAAGGGTGAATAAGTATGGGCTCAATGTTTATCCCTAACCTAAACCCACTATTATGAGAAACTCTGTTGTGTCACTTACTACCAATGATGGCTCCTTCGTCTTTTATGGTATTTATAATAATTTAACATGCATTCCGCTTTTCTTCAACACCCACCAAAAGATTTTTCTTGGTACTGTTATCACATGTTTTCTCTAGGTCAATAAGCACCGTGTGTGATCTTTCTTCCTCCCACGCATCTTCTTAGTAGAATCTATTACAAAATCTACTGGCCAAAAATCATAACTGATACTTAATCATCCTAGCAGTGTCCCTACGCTTACATTTAATCACTCCTTAACATAGTATCATCACATGACGTACGTTTAGCTTTTAGATGTTCCAACAATTTCAGTTTCAACCAATTTCATGTTAGCCACCTTGATCTAAAATATAGGTTGTTGATTAATGCATAAACCAAATTATAATTGTTGAGACTAATTTCTTATAAAAGGAAGAAGAAGCTATATAGAGAGCTAATAACTTACCTTTACAAATGCACAATCTCCAATATTGAAAATGAAACCAGCAACCTTAGCTTGAGCATAATGGCATTCCACATTTAATATGATTTCATCTTCTTCGCCGGAACTACAAAAAAAAGGCAAGCATAAAATTAAGGAGTGAAGACGTGCAACGAGTTTATATAAGGTTAGAAAAGGTAAACATTTTTACCACCAAAAATGACAAGTTCAGATAGCATCACTCACTTTAATTTCCACCCTTGGCTCTGCGTTTTTCGATTCTGCAATTGCCAATATACATTTAAACTCAGAATGAGCATACTTTAATGACATGTTGCTCAAAAATTTAAAATAATCCAGCATCACAACTTATAAGAGCACAATGTAATCAATTAAAAATGGCCAACAAATAATAGAGTTAGCTTATAGGAGCTGATAAAAGGTTCAAGTGATTATTCAGATTTTTTGGCTTATGATATCCTAAAGTCAACTACTTTTCTGTATAATCTTATACATTGCAATGAAATTTATATGCACGCATTCCTATAAAGAACCAGGAAGAAAGGTTAGATATTCAAAATAGAATCCAGCTAAAAATATTTATACTTATCGTTTTCAAAACAAAATAAAAAACTAGCTTATATGAGACAGATAGAAGGTTCCAGTTATTATTCACTTCTTTGGCTTATGAAATCCCAACGCCAAGTTCTTATTTATTATATATAATTTTATACTTTTCAGTGAATCTTCTATGCACATTTTCCTATAAAGAATCAGGATAGATATCTAGGGTGTTATGTATACAAATAGAAGGATGTCTACCTGTAACGATCCGACATTTCTTTTTTCAGAAGAAGAGTTACTTCATTAATTATAGCTCACTAATTTTAACAGGTTTTATATCAAATAGGATAGTTACAGAACATATTCTCATAGTATGTATGTATATTTAATTATTCTTGAAAATACTATTCATATCATATAATGTATAAGTTAGTGAAGTACTTAAGTGGTTAGTTCGCCTACTTTACACTTTTACATGTCAGTTGGGTGGTCAAGTAATTTATAACAGTGAAGAAGCGTGGTAGTCCCATTTATTCGTAGCCTACATATGAGGATATGAGATATATTGAAGTAAAAGAGTTCCTGGCTCTTTGGAAATAAACTTTTTGCTCGAAGGGAAAGACTGGAACTTTAGATGAGCCAACAGTGAAGCTCTCCTCAATTTAAGCTTCAGGTAAAAATTTACTTAGTCAAGAGCTGTATCGGACTCAATAACAACGTAGAGTCCAAATGGAATATATGTGAGCTTAAAGAGAATCAACACATTAGTAACGATGGTCACGTCCATTTTCCAGCCAAGTAACTGTTTTATTGGTCCTTTGAAAATGTTTTTTGTATTAACAAGTGATAAGGTTTTAATGAATCGATAATGGTGGTAAATGGAGATTTCACTCATCATTTGACATCAAGATTGAAATTTGATTATAGATTTGGACTCTACGACTTATGGACAGCGTGTCCATGTAATCAACTTCGGATTTTGGACAGTTCATCGATCCCCTCCCCTTCCCGCTCCGTCCCTCACTTCATCTTCTCAATGCGATGATTAATAGTTGCTTATCGATATAACAGCCTGAAGCAACACTCAATTCAGCCATCCGGAGCAGTCCGTGCTGGTTGGCTGCTCGAAGGATTACCTCAAATTGCACCCACATTTTCAAAGATTCCTTTTTTATTTAGATTGGGGGCAGGGGAAGGGGATTACAAGGTGAGAAATCGAACTTTCATCGACTGAACTACTAAGATTTCCCGTTTTACTAAATGAAATGAAAAAAAAAACTATGAAATCGAAGTACAAACCTTCAATTCGTATCGCCATTGCCATTTCTGTTGAGCTTCCTCTGTATCTATCGGCTCACCGATAAAACATGCATTACTCTTCTGCTTCCTCACACTTTTCTCTGCTGAATCTGCTGAATTTTTTATCCGTTTCATTTCCGATCCTTTACTCTCATTATAATTAACACTCCCTTGTAATTTTCTCGATCTTAAACTCTTCTCTCCCACTGAATTACTCTCAGCCGTTATTTTTACCGATGTTCCCGGCGATTCAGCAAAAACTGGATCTTTCCTCCGGGATCCTCGTGAATTGTTCCCTACATTTACTGAATCACTCCCTCTGTCGGCGCGTTTCCTCGACGCGCTGTTGTTCGCCTGCGTCGTCATCATCAGAGCCAGCAGTTCCCTCTTCGTGCCGGTTCTTCCGCCGGCGGAGAGTGCACCACACGCGCTCATCTCCGGCAATGCTAGTTGAACTCCATTTGATGAATCGGAATTGAACCTCGGAGATTTTCGGTTTTCTTCATCCATTTTTGAACTTACCGATTTCCGTTTCCTCGATAGTTCCACTTGTTTTATTTCACCCTTTGATTTCCTTGAATTTACTTTTTTGCCCTTATCCTTCGCCGCCGTTGTCTTAGCTGACAGTGATACCAATCTCGGCGACCTCCTAGTAACTTCCGCCGGAGTTTTTTTTCCGGCCAATGTAGGTGGTGATGGAAGAAGAAAAACAGTTTTTTCAGGTGAAATGGTGTTTGGATTTTTCTTCATGAATTGAGTAGCACTAGTACTGAATTTGTTGGTAGTGAATCTAGAAGATCTTCTCGTAACTGATGGATAAAAGACTATCAATGGAACTGGTTCTTCTTCATTTTGAGGGTAAAACAGAGCTAATGCATCTGAAGATGAAATGGGTTTGTTTTTTTTGGGAGATGGAGTTAGATTTGTAGAAAATCTTGAAGAATTATTTTGCTTTTTCGCCATTTTTATTTGGAAATTGCCAAGAATAGGAGGTGTTTTACAGAAGAAAACAGGGGAAGAGGATTGGTCAAAATATAGTATAATCTAAATATGGAATATTAGTTAATACAAGGTTATATTTGTAAATATGTCAGCCTTTTAAGGTAAAAAAATGAAAGTACACTATATACTATTCTATTTAATTTGTATTTTCATAATTCAATTTCTATATTTGATATAAATATTATTAAAAATAATAGTTGATTTGGTATTTCTTTTCATACTTTGATATAACTAATAAAAGTAAATATAATAAACGAAAGTTTTAAAATTAGGTCTAATATTATAAATTTTATTTGATTCGATTTCTGATGATTTATACAACTCTTTTGGCATATTTATAATTCTATCATTCCAATTGTATTATGTTATATGTGTATGTTATGCATATATTTTGTATGACGTTGAATAGAGTAACATTTTAAAAATATTATATGAAGATGTATTTCGATTTTGTAAAATTTGTTTAATACTAGTAATATATTTTGATGTAATCGTCATAATATATTCCATAATATGAGATATATATCATTTTTTACATGTTTACTTACTAAACTTTATATTTGTAATTGTATTTACTATATAATTAGTATTTAAGAAAAGCAGTTAAATTTAATATATATAAAAAAAAATTAAAACGAAAAAAGGAAAAATAAATAAAATTTTATTCCTGAAAAATCGTGCAAGTGGAAAAGTGGGAAAGGACAGTTAATCTCACGTGTAATGTTAAATATGGATTGTGGTAAAATTTTGACTGAAACTGAATAACCAAATCTAGTCTACTTTTGCTTTCAAAAATTTTCGAAAATCAAATTTATGGCTCCAAAGTTTTATTTTTTATTTTATATTTTATAAAAAAAGTGGGACCAAAAAGATAGAGTACCTTTTTTAAAATTTTATTTTTATTTGTTAATACTTTAAAATAAAATATTTATCACTTTTAACATATCAAAAAATAATTTTTTTCCATATTTATCTTACATTAGTTGTTATTACCTAATCAAACATTAATTAATAGGATAGTATGGTAAAGAAAAAGTCATGTAAATTTTTGTTTTCCTTATTTATGTGTCAAGTTAAAATGTGACAAGTAAAATAACTCTAGTTTAACTTTTGGATTTCTTTCTTTTATGTAAGTCAAGTTCAATTTATTTGTATGATTTTAACTTGATAAAGAGTTTAAGAAAGTATAAAAAATCGTTTTATATTGTGTTTTAAAATTAAAGATATGTATGATGTATTAAAATTATTTTTTTACTTTTATGATTTTAAATATGACAAAAAGAAAGACTCGTTTGAGTATGCTATATAAAATCATGATTATAATCAAATTGATATAATATACAGTTATATACAATTATATACATATACAATTCACCTCTCTCCCACTCTCTGCCCTCTCTCGCTCGCCTCTCTCGATCTCGCTCGCCTCTCTCCTCTCTCTCACAGTCTCGCTCGCCTCTCTCCTCTCTCTCACAGTCTCGCTCACCTCTCTCCTCTCTCTCACAGTCTCGCTCGCCTCTCTCCTCCTCCCTCTCCCAATCTCTCTTGTCATATATACAATTACATATGTATAATATACAATTATCTAACCAATATACATATACAATTCACCTTTCTCGCACTCTTTTCCCCTCTCTCTCGCCTCTCTCCTCCAAATAACATGTAGCTACAAATTGTAATTATCAAACTATAGCTATAAAGTGTTATTAATTATTTTAAAGTGGCTATATGTGAAAGTTTCCCTATATATAATCTCTAATCACTCTTTTTGAGAATTTGATTCTATAAATCATTATCTTAAATCGCACATTTGATTTAAAATATCTATTGCAAACATAGAGTTACTATAAGACAATTTTTAGATTTGAACTCATGATCTTATATCGCACATTTCATTGTTGATTTAAAATTATGACTAGATATTGCATATCCAAAAGTATTTCTCTAGCCGTTGCAGGGCACTTCTTTAACTAAAGCAACAAGCGCTTTAGAAGTTACATCGATTTGCCTTCTGGCTTGACGGGATGGAATGAGACCGAGGAATAGTTATGCATTACTCCTTTTTTCATTCCAAGTTCAAAAATACGACCATACAATTAATTGGTCTGTGCACCTCTCTTATTACTTTTGTATTCTCCTGTTCTTCATATACAGTTTTATCCTTCTATGGTCAAATCTCAATTTGTTGAAAACCTTGATGGTAGAATGTTTGTTGTCAGCCTCAATCCTTCGATTTCTGAATTAAAATAAGGAGTTTCATGTTCATATCGATGCATCAATCTATGCCACTGGATGTATGTTGATGCAAAAATAACAACTTGATTACTCCATCTACTTCTAAAGTATACGACTTTTCAATGTGAAAAAAATACATAAGCATTTTTCTAAAGCAAATAAAAAAAATCAAGACAAATAAATTGAATTCAGACCGTATATATATAAATGATTCAATAAAATTCTTTACTACAAATGAGTAAACCAAATTCCCTTTTTAGCTTCTTGTTATGAAATTTTCTCAGTTTCCATATTTCTTCAAGTTCCAATCTTTCCCTCATTTTCACAAGCTATTCTTTTCCTCACAACCAAAATGGAATTCCAACCACAAACCAAATCTTGTAATCACCCATCCAACTCTTATCCTCATAGAATCTTGCAATTCAATTTCACATATAAAGCAAATTCAAGCCAATATGATACACACTGGCATGATTTCACACATTTTCCCTATCAGTAGACTTATATCCTTTTGTGCTTTGGATGTTAATGGTGATATAAACTATGCAAATGCTTTGTTTTCAGAAATTAGTGAACCCAATGTGTATATTTGGAATACTATGATAAGGGGTTTTGTTAAAAATCAGTTCTTGGAAATGAGTTTTTGTTTGTTTAGAAGAATGGCAAGGGAAAAGGTTGAAATGGATAAGAGAAGTTATGTTTTTGTGTTGAAAGGGTGTGGGGTTTTGAAGGGTGTGGGGGTGCATTGTAGGATTTGGAAAGTTGGGTTTTTGAGTGATTTGATTGTGAGGAATGGTTTGGTTCATTTTTATGGTGGAAGTGGGAAAATTGTTGATGCACAGAAGGTGTTTGATGAAAGTCCTGTCAGGGATGTAGTTACTTGGACTAGCTTGATTGATGGGTATGTGAAAATGAATATGGTTGATGAGGCATTGAGGTTGTTTGATTTGATGTGTTCAAGTGGTGTTGAGTTTAACGACGTTACGTTGATAACTGTGTTTTCTGCGTGTTCGTTGAAGGGGGATTTGAGTCTGGGGAAATCGGTTCATGAACTAGTGGAGAACAGAGGTGTGGAATGCAGTCTTAATTTGATGAATGCCATATTGGATATGTATGTGAAATGTGGTTGTTTGCCTATGGCTATAGAGATATTCGATAAGATGGAGATAAAAGATGTGTTTTCATGGACAAGTATGATCCATGGCTATGCAAGAAATGGGGAGGTAGACTTGGCAAAAAAGTGTTTTAGTGTGATGCCTGAACGAAATGTAGTTTCTTGGAATGCGATGATTGCTTGCTATTCGCAAAATAATAGACCTTGGGAGGCCCTTGAACTCTTTCATGAAATGGAGAAACGAGGTTTGGTTCCCATGGAAAGCACTTTGGTCTCTGTGCTCTCTGCTTGTTCTCAATCTGGTTCTTTGGATTTTGGTCGACGAATTCATGATTACTATATTAAGCAAAAACAGGTTAAATTCAGTGTGATCCTGGAAAACGCATTAATAGACATGTACGGAAAATGTGGAAATATGGATGCAGCTGCAGAGCTCTTCCACGAAATGCCAGAAAGAGATTTGGTCTCCTGGAATTCAGTAATAGTAGGATGTGCTTCCCATGGTCTCACCAAGAAGGCTGTCACTCTTTTCGAACAAATGAAATGCTCAGGACTCAAGCCTGATAGCATCACGTTTGTGGGTGTTCTATCAGCATGCGCTCATGGTGGATTGGTCAATCAAGGCTGGGAGTACTTTAGGTGCATGGAATTAAATGGCTTGATTCCCGGAGTGGAACACTATGCTTGCATGGCTGATTTACTTGGCAGATCAGGGCATCTGAAAGAAGCTTTTGAGTTCACAAAGCAAATGCCGGTGGAACCTGATAAAGCTGTTTGGGGTGCTCTGCTTAACGGTTGTCGGATGCATGGAAATGTTGAGCTGGCCAAGGTCGCTGCTGAGAAACTTATAGAACTAGATCCTCAAGATAGCGGTATTTATGTGCTTCTTGCAAGCTTGTGTGCTAATGAGAGGAAATGGGCTGATGTTAGAATGGTTAGAAGTTTGATGAGAGCTAAAGGTGTAAAGAAGAATCCAGGACATAGTTTGATAGAGGTCGACGGTAACTTCTACGAATTTGTGGCTGCTGACGACTCACACCCCGAATCTCAGGCAATACATAAAATGCTTGATGAGATTATATTGCTCTCTGAATTAGACGAATATGTTTTTGATGCACAGCCAGAACAAACATGACAAATACACTGTGAGGAGCCAGTAAGTCTTGACAGGCATGGAAGCACTTCCAATCCCTCAGGTCACTGATTACTAACTCGTGATTGATCCATTTAACAATGAAGCTGGTAAATATGAACACATCGGTGAGTTTCCCGATAGAGCTTGCTGCAACTTTGAAGGTGGAATCAGCTTGCAACTCTTTGAATAATCGGGATGTTGTATGAACAGGATGAAGCACCTTCTCGAAGCATTGGACCAAAGATTGCTAGGACTAGAAGAGGACAAGTTTAACACTATCTACCAACAATATTCAGGTATTGGACACCTTGTTCTAGTTCTAGTAAATGCTGATACACGTAAAATTTGTTTTCTGATCTCGATGAAATGAGGCTTCCTATATTTGAGTCGTTGGGAGGTATCAGAACATGGATAGGGCAAGCTTGGCCACTTACATCAATTGTGTTACACTGTGAAATATGCTCATAACTTGAATTCAATAATATGCATCTTGATGAGTACATTTTTAGATAAAACTATTACCATACAGAACATAGCTCGCTTACCAAGTCGCCCATTTGATGAGTACACTTTTAGATACAATATTACTATTACCATACAGATCATAGCTCGCCTACCAAGTCACCCGTTTGAGTAGTTGCCAGGAAATAAATGAGAGAGGAGGAAACGAAGTTGTCCACGAAGCTTTTGAATGTCCCTAGAAGGACCTTCCTTAGCTTTCACCTATTTACCTAAAATCTCAACACTGAGTATTCTACTTATAATAATCCAAATTACATGTCATACTAAAGATTATTTAGCTTTTTCTAAGGAGAATCATGATGTCAATCAAGTTAGAATCAACTATCTGTATGTATATATTGTTATGTCTAGTTAACATAACAATATATATGCATACGTGTCTATTTGTTTAACTTTATACAAACTTAAATATCTACTTATGCACATCCAAAGTTGAAAGACATAAATATGAATTGAGACCAAGTTAACAGAGGCATTTATTCTCCCCGAAAAAAACAAGGGGAAAAGAGTATCATGAATGCGTCGAAAATGTGGAAGGTGAAGGTGACACTATTAAAAATAAATGCTTTTTCACCGCGTATCAGTAAAGATTAATAGTAGGAATAGATGAGTCAAACTTTTAAATCGATGACATAGATAAGCCTTTCTCAAAATTCGATGTTATATTTGAGTCATTTCTCTATTAAAAATATAATTCAATTAATAGCGTGATCGAATCATAATTGAACACATGCAAAAATGGATTTGCAAGATCGAAAAGGTTTTCAATTAACAAATAATAACATGAATGAGTTTTTTCTCAAACGAAACTGACATTTATAGATGAGCCAACCTTTAACAAATGACATAATCAACAACATATTTAAGCTTTTCCTCTCAATTGAATAATATGCATGATATGCATGTAGTCAACAAGAAAGAAATTAGGAATGAAGCTATCCATGAAGCTTTTGAGTGTCCCTCCACCCCACCCCACCCCCAACCCCCCACCCCAAAAAAGAGGATCTCCACAAATTCATCCATTTGTCACATTGAAATTTTTTCATGTTAATAGTTAGTTAACATAATACCCTTTGATGACACCTCCTCTAGTAAGTGATTCATAATTTGGATTGTATTCATGAGCAACCCACTTTTGCTCTTTTGGACTATAACGATAGGTGAAGTTCTCATCAAATCTCCATTCACAAGGCGTTGAACGGCTAACACAACCATAGTCATATTTAAATGCAACAAATGTACCCATGTTTGTGGAGCAATTGTACATTGTTGAAGAGGAGAAGAAACTTTTGACTTTGACAGTGATATTGAAACTGCCCATGGTAGTTAGGTGCTTAACATTGCCATCGTCTTCAAAGGAGAAGCAACGGACGCTAAGATAATTTGTATGATTATTGGTTATGACAACAATTTTTTTGTCTGGTAATCCTACCGCAACGTTTAAGTGAATTATATTGATAATCAACATGAAAAATATTGTTGTTGAGGTGAAAGTTGCAACAATTTTAGCTTCTTCCATGATTTTATATATTTCCTTTCCTTTTTTCTGTTTTCTTCCTGAAATTTTAAAATGTTGAAAAAGATTAGAAGAAAAAATTAAACCATCATGAATGAAGATTCAAATTTTATATTTAAAATCTTTATCTATTAAAGATTCAAATATAATATCGGTAAATCTTATTCAGATATATCAATCAAATAATTCATTTATCAAATTATCTTTCTGATACAAATAAATAAATTAAGAAAGTCTCGTTAAAAGAGAAAATGTACCTTCAAGGCCGATTTTCTTGATGACGAAAATCAAAATATTGTTAATGTTTTTTTATGAAAAGATTTTGGAAAGGATCTTGAAAATGGATATTTTCAAGCAAAGATTATCAAAGATAATTTCTTTTCTTCTTTCTGATTTGTTAAATGATTAAATTCTTGCTATATATTCATAGGTCAAAAATGAAATGAGAGGGATAGAGTTCTTCTAGGAGGTTTTAAATCTCTAAATACTATTTCTAAGTATTTACTATTTTGAACCTTCAAAAAAAATACAAAAAATTCTCAATTTAGATGATAATGACAAAAATAATCCCTTGAGTTAGTGGGTAGATTAAAAATAGTCCCTTAAGTATGTATTAAATAGTTTTGATCCCTTAAATTTATCAAAAGCTAACACTTTTAGCCTCCATAAAATATTTAACAATATATATTTGTTGATTTGATAGAAATATTAAAAAAAAAAAATTAACTATAAATACCAACAAAGTATCATCAAATTCTAAAAAGCATAATACATAAACATATATATTTAAATTTGGCCTCAACTGGCAAGTAAGCCTTCGAGTGTTAAGAGTCCAACAAAGACTTCTATAAAAGGTCTCATTCACTTTGATTGAGAAGTTTTTTACTGACCGCTAAACCGTACCTTCTCTACTTTTGAAGAATACGAGAAGCAAGCTCACATATTATTCAAGTGGAAGTCACAGATTCACCTTTTTTCGGAGGTATAATACATTAATATGCTTTCTAACTTATCCTCAAATCACATTTATGTCCTTCAACTTTGGTTGTGCGCAAATAGACACTTAAACTTTTATAAAATTGAACAATAGGTACACACGTCCTACATGGAAATTTGGGTAATACGTTGTATCCACTTGTATTATGCCACATAGGACTCATGTATCTACCTCAACTTTATACAAGTTTAAGTGTCTATTTGAAACACCAAAAATTGAAGAATATAAATGTGAAACGAGACCTAGTTAAATAACACATATGTATTACGCCATTAGCATCAAAGTTATCACCAAGCATAAAACTCAACCTCAAAGCAACTAGTTTTTCTCTTAGGTTGCTTTCTTCTTAGGTGGATTACAATGGCGACTCTAAAGATTTGTATGTACCTATTAATTACTTTTAAAATTATTTTTGTATCCTTCTATTGCCTACACACTCTCTATGTCACGTTAATATTTATAATGTATTTATTTCATTATAAAATAGTTTAGATGGATAATAGAACTTTAAAATTTCAGATATAGTTCGAGATAATACTTATATCTTATTCCAAAAATAAAATTCAAATAAATAAAATTAAAGCAAACCTTAACAAATACTAAAATTGAATAAATGTATCACAAATTTAAATTCACAAACTAATATAAGAGAAAGAGATTTACCCTATGGTACTTTCTTTATGATTATTATATTCTAAGAGCTACTCAAACATTATAATTCATTTAATTAACATAATATCCTTTAATGACTCCTCCCCTAGTAAGAAATTCATAATTTGGATTATACTCATGAGCAATCCATTTTTCTTCTTTTGGACTATGACGATACGTGAAGTTCTCATCAAATCTCCATTCACAAGGTCTTGAATGGCTAACACATTCGTAGTGAGAATTAAATGCCACAAATGTTTCCATGTTTGTTGAGCAATTGAACATTGTTGAAGTGGGGAAGAATTTTTTGATTTTAACGGTGATGTTGAAGGTGCCCATGGTATTTAGGTGTTTAACATCACCATCGTCATCGAAGGAGAAACAACGAATACTAAGGTAATTTGTATGGTTGTTGGTTATGACAACAATTTTTTCGTTCGGTAATCCTGTAACATTTGAGACATTTATATTGATCAGAAACAAAAATAATATTGTTGTCGAGGTGATAGTTGCAACAATTTTAGTTTCTTGCATGGTTATATGTACCAAAATGTTAAAAAACTTTTTTAGAAAGAATTAAAGAATCAAGAATCAACAAAGAATTATTGGTTTCTTCTTCTTGATTTGTTGAATTATTCAGCCTTTATTATTATATTATTTATAGGGGAATTAAACAAGAGAAAATAAGTTTTTGAAAAAAGTCTTAAATCTTTTATACTATATTTAAACGTTTACTATTTTTAAACCTTCCCATAAATAAAAGAATATTTCAATTCAGATGAGAAAATGACAAAAAATAATCTCTTATATTTATGGTTCAAAATGGTCCATTAAGATTGTAATAAACAATTTAGATCTCTTAGGTTTGTTTTTATATGCATAAATACCAATAATGTTTTATCAAATCATAAAGTACACAAAAAAAAAACAATATGGCGCTAGATAATAACAAAATAAAAAAAAAATAACAAAAATACACCTTAAAAATTGCTTAGACTTGAATTATTATTATTTTTAGCAGAAACTACAAAAATTACACCTTTGAATTTTGGATAATTTTGATTTTCGATTTTTCACCGTTAAATTTAATAGAGAAAGTTCAATAAATATTTGATGGAGACTAAAAGTTATATTTTTTTTTATAAGTGAAATAATAAAAATTGTTAAATGAATACTTATGGAACTATTTTGATTTAATCCTCAAACAAAAGAGACTATTTTTTTTTATCATTTTCTACAATTTTGATACACAAACTTGTGATTCTTTTTTTTTTTTTGGTCACAATATTAAATACAAATGTCATAATGTTTAGAGATTTAGAAGTGTACATAACAATTTACGTGCCAAATAATAAAAAAGAGATATCATGAAGATGGAATAAATTAGGAATAATTTATTGGGATCAAAATTGTAAGATACTAAGATATTATGTGCAAACAAACAAAAGCAAATTTGAACGATGATAAATAATATAACAGAGAAAAATTCGCTAAATAAAATATATAAATTAAAATAATTTAGTCAATTAACCTACATATAAAAAATTCAATAACAAAAAGTGACTATGAAAATATCAACAAATGCTTCTCGACCTAAACAAAACTCTCTAACCCTAAAAGACTATATTATGGATATGGTCAAGTTATAGAGGTAATGACTTCTTCAAAGAAAAAAAAATAGTTTTCCTTATAAAAAAATGTAAAAATTAATTTTAATTAAATGAATATTTTTCCCTTTATTCAAGAAAAAAAAACGCAAGTCATAAATATTACGTGAACTATATTTAAAATTCTAGCGACGTATTTAAATTAAATTAAGATTTTATTAACCTCCAAACTATTTTATAATAAATAAATTTCACCATAAATATTGACGTGATGTAGATAACCAAATGAGTATCTTTGTGAATAACATGCGCTTCACAATTTTTTCCCACTAAAATTATTTTTTGAAAATAATATTTGTGTTGCCTTATTATGAAATTGATAACGTATTGAGAAATCCAAAGAAGTGAGTGTTCTAATTAAGTGGAATGGTTTTGGAGTCTAATTAATTAGATGTATTTAATTACGTAACGTCCTATTAAAACTAGACACTTGTATTTAGTAATTACTTTTAAATTATTTTTGTACCCTTTAATTGCTTGTACATTCTTTATGTCACGTAAACATTTATGGTGTATTTATTCAATTATAAAATAATTAACGTGGATAGTAGGACCCAAATTAAGTTCAAGTGAATGTGTCACTATAATTTCATATATAGTTATGTACGAACATAATATTGAAGGAGAAAGGGATATTATATTATTTTGTATCTGAATCTTTATATTATTTTGGAATATATAATTATTCTAGTAAGAGATTCATAATTTGAATGAATTTTCATATATGTAACTTAATATCGTTAAATATATACATAATATAAATTCAATAAATATGTAACTTGACGAGTACATGTTGTAACACAACTATTTGCTTACCAAATCACCCATTTGAGCATAGTCTCCAATGAAATGAAGAGGAAGCAAAATTAAACTATCTATGAAGTTATTGATGAATATTTGTATAAGGAACTCAACTAATTCACCTATTTTTCTAAAATCTCACACTAAATATTCGATTTTTCTAAATTGCATTTTATAATACTAACTTTTTATAATCAAACATAATGATAATTCTTCGAAGTTGGAGTAAACTATCTGAATCTTCAGTAATTTCATTTAATTAACATAATACCTTTGATTACTCCTCCCCTAGTAAGAGACTCATAATTTGGATTATACTCATGAGCAATCCATTTTTCTTCCTTTGGACTATGACGATACGTGAAATTCTCATCAAATCTCCATTCACAAGGTCTTGAATGGCTAACACATTCGTAGTGAGAATTAAACGCCACAAATGTTCCCATGTTTGTTGAGCAATTGAACATTGTTGAAGTGGGAAAGAATTTTTTTATTTTAACGGTGATGTTGAAGGTGCCCAGGGTATTTAGGTGTTTAACATCACCATCATTATTGAAGGAGAAACAACGAATACTAAGGTAATTTGTATGGTTGTTGGTTATGACAACAATTTTTTTGTCTGGTAATCCTGCTGCAACATTTGAGACATTTATATTAATCATAAACAAGAATAATATTGTTGTCGAGGTGATAGTTGCAACAATTTTAGCTCCTTGCATGATTATTATATATTCCTTTCCTTTTCTTGTTTTCCTCTTCTTTTGTTTCTTGAAATGATTAAAACCAAGGTTTTACCAATATTTTTCTACGAAAAGAGCTTCGAAAGAAAATCTTGAAAATTGAAAAAGAAAGAGAAAGAGATTTTCTCAATAACAAATAATTCTTGATTTGTTGAATTATTAAACCTTTCTTGTTATATACTTATTTTAAAATTAAACAGGTGGGATAGAGTTTTTGAAGGAGGTCTTAAATTTTTATACTATTTTTAAACTTTTACTATTTTTAAACTTTCCAATAAATAACAGAATATCTTAATATAGACGAAAATGATTTTTAAAATTTTTTATAGTCGATTATGTTTGAGGAAAGGTTCAAAATAGTCCCTTAAAAATGCAATATGCATTTAAGCACAAATACCTTATCAAATTATAAATATACAACACAAAATATTGCATTAGACGCTAATAAGATAGAAAAAGAATGACAAAAATTACACCTCAGAAAGTTATATCAAAATTAAAAATAAACCAAAATTAGTAGAAAGTTCAAAAATTGCACCTATCAATGTGAATTTTCGATAATTGTGAATTTTACCCTAGTCTTTGTTAAATCTATTAGATAAAGTTCGATAAATATTTGATGGAGTCTAAAATTTTTATCTTTGTAGTAACTTAAACAACTAAAATTATTAAGTGAATATTTAAGAGACTATTTTGAACTTATCCTCGAATTAAAGAGACTGACTACTTTAATCATTTTCTCCAATTTTGATGCATAAACTTGTGATTCTTTTTTTTTTTTTAAAAAAAGAATCACATATGCCATAGTCTTTAGATAGAGATTTAGAAGGGTATGAGGCATCCAACGGTAGGGAGTCTTTAGATAGAGATTTAGAAGGGTATGAGGCATCCAACGGTAGGGAAATAGATAAACCTAAAATCACATATGTCCTACATGGCATAGTACATGTACGATACTATGTAGGATACAAAATTACCATGTAGGGTGTCATATAGGGTGAATGTGTCAATTTGATCAATTTTATACAAGTTTAAGTGCACACTTGTGCACACCCAAAGTCAAATGTCATAGTTACTAGCTTACGACAAATTAAAGGGTCATGTTTATGTATTATGCCAATATCAAATCTGTCCCTAGGAATGGCAATGGGATACAGATGCAAGGCGGGGCGGATGCTTTTGTTTGGTTCCTTCGCTGCCTAAACTGAGTTTATTTCTTGAGATAGCAATTTGTGTCATATGTGGTATCCTACATATATTATGTCACATAAGACTCATGCTCCTACTTGTTCAACTTTATACAAGTTTAAGGTAGTCTACTTGTGCACACCCAAAATTGAGAAAATAAATGTGAATAATGTCAAATCAAAGAACACATTTATGTATTACCAATCATTTAAAAATAAAATCAAGAGTATTGAAAAAATTTGAAATACTTGAGATTATGTGACTCTTGTGATAATATAGATTACAAGTGAGATCATTAGATTTAAATTTATATATTGCTAATTTCTTATCGTGTATTGCCTTAATTGTTGTGATCAATCATTTTTTAAATTCAAACAGTTTTTCACTATTTAATCTCGCATATTTCAATAAAACTAGCTGACTTATAATCCTACAAGTGAAACTAGTGTGTATGTAGACCATACCCTGTCTCATGGAGGTACATTTTCAAGTATACATTTTAACATTTGATTCTGTAACTTCACAATAAACATATTCTACTTTGCAGACAAGTACCAATTGTTATATGCTCCCTCTAAAAGCATTAAAAAGGAACAACCATTTAGATTGTGTGTATTGCCTCTTTGGAGAAAGATTCTACAATGAATTAGTTACTGTATAACATACCAAATGACAAAACTGAAATAAAAAGATAGTAGTAAACATAAACAAAACACTGAAGTATATCGTTAAAGATCAAAATGATCGACATAAAGAACGAAATTGCAACACTACCAACAGTATCGAACTTCAAATCTCTAGAATCTACTCAACTACCTTCCACGAATTCTAGGCTCTCGACATAATTCATGACTTCAAAATCAACGAAATGGCAACAATACCAACAGTATCAAACTTCAAATCTCTAGAGTCTACTCAACTACCTTCCACGAATTCTAGGCTCTCGACATAATTTATGACTTCAAAATCAACGAAATGGCAACAATACCAACAATATCAAACTTCAAACCTCTAGAGTCTACTTAACTACCTTCCACGAATTCTAGGCTCTCGACATAATTTATGACTTCAAAATCATCGAAATGGCAACAATACCAACAATATCAAACTTCAAATCTCTCGAGTCTACTTAACTACCTTCCACGGATTCTAGGCTTTCGACATAATTTATGACTTTAAATTTATCCTCTAAAGTTCTCCTTTGAAAGCTGTGAGTTCTTTTTGTATAAGGATTGTATGATATGAGCTCAAGTGACAACCCAATAGGGTAGCCTAAAAGAAGTTCACCTTTCCTCCATGATCCAACAGGTCGAGCTAGATTAGAGAACGACGAAAAAGCAAATTGCTTTGTCCAAAACTCAGCTGCACCTTCTTGTTTAGACATCATCCATACCTCATAGTTGTTCAAACTTATACCATTTCCAGAATAGGTAATTATAGAAAGACAATCCTTAAGTATCACAAGCTTCTGAATAGTGAGGTTAGAGGCAGTATCGAGATCTGGTAGCTTAATCCTTGTACAAACTTGGTTATACAAATCAAAACAAGTAATGATATCCAGTTCATTATCGTCGTCATCATTGTTATACGATAACCAATACAAGCATTCATTAAGAGTTACTGCAGACCCACCTTTAGGAAGCAGACCATGAAGAATAGGAGCTTCAATCACTTCCCAGGAATCGGAATTCAGGGCGTAAACCCAAACTTTAGGGTTCTTACTAGACGACGGAAGCTTAATAAGCTTGTAATCATTAGTCTGAGGGACGAAACCAAGCATTATACAGGGGAAGAAAGGATCAGCATAAAAGGAGACACAATCAGGGGATTCAATCAATTTATACTTTCTAGTTGCAGGATTCCACAAAATAATGCTTGAACTCCTACTGAAATGAACACATAATAAGCCATTATAAGAACCAGCGATCCGTACCGCATCGTTGGGACTACATGGAAAGGGAAAATCAACAACGACAACAGACGGATCGGAATTGGAATCGGAATCGAAATCGAAATCTCCGAGTTCGTCGATTTCATCATCAACTACAACAGTTGTAATTTTAGGATCTAGAGAGAAGAAGGAGATAGTAGGGATGTCTCTAGGACCTCTATCGCTTACTCTGAGAAGCTTTTCATGGACAGGTTGTCGACGGTGCATCTGAATAAAATCGCGGCTGCTGATGTGACAATACCATGACTTGGAAACCGATCGGAATCGGAGCAGTGACCTCACCGGAAGCCGTAAAAGGATTTCGAAGATTACATCTTCAGGCATAGAGCAATCGGCAGTTTCATCACTCATCGGAAATCGGCAGAATTGCTATTCCGATTTACAGCAAAAATCATGTAGGGTTTTTATTTAGTCCTTAAAATAAAATAGTATCTAATTTTGAAAATTAAAAATGGAATCAAATTAATTAAACTAATTAATTTTATTTGGGTTTGTTTTTTTTTAAAAAAAAATTTGATTTTATTTAAATTAATCAAGTAAGGATCTAATCAAATAAATAATTTTTGGTCTCAATAAAAGAATCTATGAAAAAAAAATTGAATTGAAAATTCTTTTGTCATAAAATTCGAGTTGACATAATTCTTGTCGAGATACAGATTGTTAGGTTATTCTGCAGTGGGCTTGAATCTCCTTAAAAAGAGCGAGATATTCGCGCCTCAACCTTGAAGATATTTATTTTCTTCATTTTATTTTCAATTATAATCTTATATTTTTTATTATCTAGTAAGTTTTCACTAACACAAATAAATTTGCTATCCAAAGGAATGGATCGACAAAGCAACTTATAGACATGACAATTTTTTGGGGACTAGTTAACCCCCTTTTCAATATTTAATAGGACAATTCCTCGTACATAATTAAGGAAGTCATTGAAATGTGTGACTAAAACATCAAAAATTAGAATTATCCAGGCTAATGACGGAGGTAAAAACTCTTTTGATCCAAGTTTCATTAATTAATTTTAACAATATCACGAAAATACTATCAAAATAACTATGAAAAGAAAGTAATCAAGTTGATAATAAACTAGAACGAGATATCTTCTTGAAATGAAAAAATTTAGGATAGACCCTCTCTATATTTGAACGTGACCTACGCTCTAGCCCTCTTTTGTTATTCAAGTCGCATACCTTTAAACAATCTAACATAAAACTTGTTAATCATAAAACAAGTCATAATCTTTATGATATTTACAAAATGCTCAATATTTAGGGTGTGTTCGGTATGAAGAAAAATATTTTTCGAAAAATATTTTTCAAATCAACTTATTTTTCTCAAATTTAAGAAAAATAACTTCTCTATTTTGTAAACTTACATATTATTCGATTTATGTTATGTGTATATTTAACAACATCTAGTTACAGACTATTGAATTTAATCCAAGTTTATACGCTTTTAAAATATATTAAATTATTAACTTTCGTGATTTATAATATTTTTTATATAATTTTTAAATATAAAAAAATCAAAAAAGAAAAGAAAAAGAAGATGATAAACAAATTAAAATAAATAAATTAGTTCTTCATTTGGTGGTGATGAGTTGAGAAAAACCCTAAGAGGAACTGTTCGTTGTCAACTGTCCTCCATGGAAATGCAGAGGAAAATCGTAGCCATTGAAGATCGACTCAGTGATTTGCCTGATTCGATTCTCCTTCTCATCCTCTCTAAGTTAGCGGACAGTAAACAAGTTGTGCGAACCAGCGTATTATCTTCAAAATGGCACTCTCATTGGAAATCCGTTCCAGTATCACTAGAAATCAAGTTATCCTGCCGAGGCGTCAATCGTTATTTAGCTTCCACTGATAGAGACCTTTATTACTGGAGGTATTTCGAAAAAATCTCAACATTCAGGGTTGTTTTATTTGGGTACATGAAGGATTTTCTTAAAGATGTTGATTTATGTGTACATTTCGCAATTAACGATGCTAATGTTGAATGTTTTAGTCTTTTATTTTACCCTTATGAAGACTCAGAAGAATATACGTTTCCGCAGTTTGCATATAAGAATACTTTGTTGAGGAATTTGGTTTTACGTCAATGTCAATTGAATCCTTTTGGTACTGTTAATTGGAGTAATTTGATTTCTCTTTCACTCGAGAATTTGAAATTGACAGACCGTTCTATGAAAAAGATATTAGCTGGTTGCCCTAATTTGGAGTGCTTGGAACTAAAGACATTTTATGGGATCAATTGTTTGGAAATTAACAATGTGAAGCTGAGAGAAGTGACCATAGAAGATTACCAAGATAACAAAAATGGCCCTTGGCTAGAAATATTTGCTCCACATATTCAAAAGTTGCAACTTTTAGGGTATTGTAATGAGATACGCATCCGGCAAAGAAATGTGACTTCACTTGTCACTATGGTCATCAAGGCAGTCATCCATCTATATATTGATGAAGAAAACAACTTGGAGTTTTTTGACAATGAAGAACAGGAATTGGAGAAGGAGTGTGGCTATTTGAAGGAACTTCTTCATGGTGTTGCCCATGTCGAGAATCTTGAATTGGGTGCCTGGTGCATCCAGGTTTATTCATACTCCTCACCACCTTTTTTATTTTCATTTTGGGACTTTTTATTTGTTGTTGGATTTTATCAGTTTAGTATCATTAGAAGTGCCACTACTCAGGATAACTAAGTTGATAAGTACTAAAGAATTTACATTCTCATAGCTAATTCGGTTGGACAATGGAAGGTGATCGAAATGAGACATTTTGAACAAAATTTTGGAAGATGAACTGTGAGAGTGAAGTGTTTGCAATGGACAAAACAACTAGTATAAATTTGGATAGTCTTATATTGAGCATACTCTTTTAAGTCATATGAATGGGTTTTCAAAGTGTTCAAAAGTCCATCTTTGGGTTTCCAGATCAACCTTTGAACACTTTGATGTGGCAAAATGCAGTCCAAGCCATTTTTATGAATTGTTTGATAATTTTCATGTCATTTGTTAAGTATGTTACATTTCCATGTTTTAACATATCTTTGTTCGTCTATTTTTGGTTTATAAGCATCTGGCCATACTGGAGTGGAAAGGTTGGCAGTCTCCACCATCAGGACGGAAATTCTTAAAACTTAGTGCAAGCTTTGAATCCGTGGACTTCCTTGGAATATGCAGCTTTTTACAAAGTTCGTTGGATCTTGAGAAATTGGTCATTAACTGGCATGGAACAGGAGTAAGTTTCCTCTGGACCTTTTTCTTTTTGTATACTTCATGTTATCTATATCAAACAATTATCATTGGACAAAAAGACTCTCTATATCTATATACTTCTGTTCTCATGTACATTAGTAAAAAAACTCATAGAACTTTAAAAAGAACTTCAAACCATCTTAGTGGTATATTCAAAGATAATAGTAAGGCAGTACAAAGAGGATGACTTGACTTCCTTACCTGTTCAAAAAAAGTAAGACTTGAACCGGTTCAATCTTCAAGAAAAGAGAAAGGTTGATAAAATTCCGATCTTTGAAGATTGTAGAATATAACCGTTTTAATGACATAGTGGTGTTAGGGCCAGCTTGGGAGCACCTTAACTATTCCATCGGATATGTGCTACCTCCCACTAGCACAAGTACATGGTAACTCTGTTCAAGGTTTAGGAAAATGGGAAGATATCACCTAGTGTTTTTGCCCTGAGACCTCATGGTGTTGGAGATAAAACTTAATGTGCATGCAAAAAGAGTGCTTCTGTATAGAAGGACAACTCCTATCTACAATGTGAAACATAACTAGACTAAGTACTTGATGAGCTATACAACAATAGCTTCTAACTTGTGGAACTCCTATACAATGTGAAACATAACTAGCCTAAGTACTTGATGAGCTATACAACAATAGCTTCTAACTTGTCGAAACTCGCTGCTCTGTACATTGTTCCCATAAGAACAAAAAAGTAGAAAAAGTGAGGAGTATCCTCAAGTAACATATGTGCTCACAAAAGATCTAATCGGAAAGTTCATCTTGTTACCTGATTGGAGGGTAGCTTTGGGCTTTATTTATTTTGAAGTACCTTCTCTTGATAGTGACTTAATGATGGAAATTTTATTCTCTACGCCCAATAGGTGAGTATATCCAGCTAAAGAATCAGCCACACGGCCCACACCATTGGCTTCTCTGGAAACTCCCTTGACAGTATTCACAGTAAGTAAAGAGTCAGCTTCCACCCAAATATTTCTAATACCATGTCAAGACATCATTCAAGTCCATAGTAAAGTGCAAAAGCATAAGCAGTGTTGTTTGTTCCATGGTCTAGTGGGATTGCATATGCCTTGATATCACCAGAAGAATTCCTTACTAATACTATGCTACCTGGTCTACATTGTCCTGGTCTTCAACTTCCATCCATATTTAGTTTTACCCATCCTAGATAAGGTTTGGATGATTCTACAATAGTGCTTGTCCATCCAGGTGAGTATTTCTCAATGTGTTTACAGATGTTGCTTCCGGAATGCGTAGTTTAGATTCTGGAAATTTAATTTGAATCCTGCTTTCCAAGGGTTTCAGAATATGCTTTTAATCTTGAGGGTTGATAGTTTATCTTTGTTGAATCAACATGCTTGTTATTCCCCCCACCATCACCCACCCCATCTTTTTTTTTGCAAGACTTAGATGATTGTTCTCTCAATTTATCTCGAAAAAACAGTCCAACTTGAGTTGCTTTGACAAAAAATTCATGTTGTCACTGACAAAAGTGATTGAATGAGTAAGCCAATTAATTCTACAATCAACTTCTTTTTGTTAGTTGTATTTAAAAGATGTTTATGCAAGGACTTGAATCAATTAAAACATTCGCTAAGCACTTGACTTTGTTTTATTTTATCCAATCAACTCCCTTGGCTTTTTACTTCCATCTAAGGAGAGAATGACCGTCTAATCTTAGTGTATCCTTTCCTGCAGGACCTGGTGGCAAGGTTTGTTGATGAGGATGAACAGAGTAGAAGGTTTGAGACACATAATTTTGACTGCTCATTACGACATCTGAAGACCATCAAGATCATTCACTTTCATGGAGCACCTAGACCAAGTGAAAATAAGCATATACTTCCATTGAAAAAGTATTTGCTCAAGATTGCAACGGTGCTAGAAAAGTTCACCATTGTTGTCAGATGGGGAAGGAACGGTTTGTGTCCGAATTTTGTTAAAATGAAAGAGGAGTTCTTGAGTTTTCCAAGATCTTCTCCGCACGTTTCAGTTGTATTTTCTCATATTTGAAACTTGTTTCGAGCTGATAGACAAGGTTAGCACGCACACACGCACAGTTAAGGACTTGTAATAGTTCATGTGTAAGTATAACAATGTGTTGTTCAGAATGTTTGTTAATGCATCTTGAACTTTTTCACGAGGCATGAAGAATTGCTTGTTACCAACCATATATACGGTTTAAAATTGTAAGTAATTCATGTACTGACCCCCCTGTGACTGATTTGAGACTGTCAGTCAATCTACACAAACAAATCATGAGTGTGTTAGTCATTCAATGCCTTGGAAATGGAGGTTTTATAAGAACTTCATGTATCGCTATATAGTCCCTAGGAGAAAGAGTGGGTTGCTCATGAGTACAATCCTATTTTGGTCTTTGCACAAGTAATGAATGTTGAAGTACTATTTTGGAAAAATGATTCTCAAAACTTTAAATTTTCAGTATAAAAGCATGATCAAGATACAGTAATATGAACTGAAATCACAATGTCATTTGGTACAAAGATTAATAACAACCTTTCTTAGAGAATGAACACATTGTTTACTTGGACTAGAGATAACTCCTTGGATGCATACAAGTGCAATCCAAGCCTTGTCTATCAAACATAAAGTCACAGATGTTAAGTATGTTGTGATTCATAGTGGCCAAAAGACAACTGAAGCTCATGGAGAGGATCTTGGAAAGCGCAGAAGCTCCCGTACCATTGTTACATCCAGAGACTCATCAATGACAATTTTTTCTAGCACACTTGCATGCTTGAGCAAATATTTTACAAACGGCAGCATGGACTCAGAAACGTCAAAGATCTTGATGGTCTTCAGATGTAGAAATGAGCCACTAAAATTATGTGTCTCAAACCTCTTGATCTGTTCATCCTTATTTGCGTAACATAACAGCTGGGCCTGTAGGAAAGAAATCTGCTATCTCAGTGCTTAGCAAATGTATGTTATATGTTCAAAGCATCTGATTATTCATCCCCTCGCACGAATACTTGTTAAACATCTTTTTCCAACAACTACAAAAAGTTTACTCATAGAGTCTATTTTGATAGTGACAATTCACAAGGGAGCAAACAAGTCTCCACAAATTAGAAGCTATTGTATAAGTTCATCAAGTAAGTTACAAATCCTCTCATCAGTCGAATCCCCCTCCTTGTAATCTTTTAGCTTTATCTATAAAGGTGACTTTTCATTAAGTTTTGTGATTCCTTTCCTAGTGTATATGTGGACATATACCATCGTCTTCTTCCACTAACAGTTGTTTGATATTTGATAACATGAAGTATTAAAAGTAAAGGGAACTTACCCTTGTTTCTTTGCACCCATAAATGACTAAAGTCTCAAGATGCAATGAACTCTGTAAAAAACTGCAAATTCCAGGGAAATCCAATTTGCCTCAAAGTTGTGCTAAGTTGTAAGAATTTCCAGGTTGACGGTGGAGGCTGCCACCCTTCCAATTTCAGTATGGACTGTTACATAGAAACCACATAGAGTATGTCAAAACAAGGAAACTATTTATTCTCAGAGCTCATCATCTAAAATTTTGTCTAAAATCATCCGCCACTTTGCAACTAGATCGGTTATTCAGTACTTAACAAATCGATAATCAGATACTAAATTGAAAAATAAATATTCTGGATTTTGGATAGTGAAGAGTATGAATAAACCTGTATGCACCAGGGACCTAATTCAAGCTTCTCAACATGGGCAATGCTATGAAAAAGTTCATTCAAACAAGTAGAGTCCTTCCTCTTCCTCTGCAATGGGTCCTCCTCGTCAAAATTTAGATCAAATCAAGGACTGCATTGACAAGGGAATCCACATTTCTCAAGCGTATCTCTTCGCACGACCCCAAAATTTTCAATTTTTGAATATATGGGGCAAATATATCAAGCCATGGATCACATTCAGTAATTTCTGAGTTGTCTATAATCAATTTTCTCAACTTCACATTGCTGATTTCCAGAGGATGAAGTCCACAAGAACCGTAGAATTTCAAGCACTCCAAGTTAGGGCAACCGGATAATATCTTTTTCATGGCACCATCCGTCAAATCCATGCCAGTAAATGAAAGAGAAACGATACCACTCCAATTCACATTAGCTAAAGGATTTACTGTACAGAACCGTAAATCCAAATTCCTCAACGTCCTATTCTTATATGCAAACTGAGGAAACTCATAGTCAGATTCACATTGAAGTTCAAAATCTTCAACGTTTGCTAGTTTAGTTGCGAAAAATACCCATAAATCGATATCTCTAACAAACTCCTCCGGACTACCATAATACATATTCAACTTGAATTTCCTGATTTTCTTGAAAGACCTAAAATAATGAAGATTTTTATGCGTGGAATTTACCAAATCTTGTATTAAGGAATCGTAGAAAGCGTCATATAAAATGAAATCGAGTGATACTGGAACATACATCCAAAGAAACTGCCATCGTTTAGATAATACACTGCTTCTCACTACATTTTTACTATCTTCAGTGTTTTCACACATCATAGAGAGAATGTGAATCAGAATTGAGTCGGGCAAATCACTGAGTCGGTCTTCTTTCGCCATTGGAGATTGGAGAAGAAGTAATTTGGGGGTTAGGGCTGATTGAGAGAAATGAAGAGCTCAGTAAATGGCGGGTCAAATTTAAATTGGGTTTCATATATATATACTCTGTTATAAGGGCATTTTGGTCATTTTTATGCGATTTCTTAATTTTAGTTTATTTATCTTAGTTTTTTTTATATATATATATATATATATATATATATATATATATATATATATTTCAAAATTACGAAAAAAAACTTAATATAAGCCACTATAGTTAATATATTTAAAAAGACATTGAAAATTTAGTTTACTCTTGAAATGGTGAAGATTAGCGTATGTTATTTCTGCTTTGATGAAGATGGTGAAGTTAAGCACCGAAATATACATTACCGTCAAAATAAGAAAATTCTTCTCCACTTCAACAATGTTTAATTGTTCCACAAACATGAATACACTCGTGGAGTTTAAATCGAACTACGAGTGTGTTAGTCATTCAATGCCTTGTGAATAAAGGTAAATTGTATATGTATATTGTTTAGATAATTGTATATTATACATATGTATTTGTATATATGGCAAAAGAGATTGAGAAAGGGAGGAGAGAGGCGAGCGAGATCGAGAGAGGGAGAAGAGAGGCGAGTCAGAGAGGGCAGAGAGTGGGAGAGAAGTGAATTGTATATGTATATAATTGTATATTATACATATGCATTTGTATATATGACAAGCGAGATTGAGAGAGGGATGAGAGAGATTGAGAGAGGTGAGCGAGAGAGGGCAGAGAGTGAGAGAGGTAGATTGTATATGTGTTGGGTGATCTTGGGCCTTCTCAATCCAAAAGCTAGCTCAAAGGTTGAGGCTTTCCCTCACACTTATAAATTGACCACCAGCCCCTTCCACTTCCGATGTGGGATAACCCAACAATATGTATATAGGTTAAATAATTGTAGATTATACATATGTATTTGTATATCCTGGCGAATTATACATATACAAACGTGACTAATTATAAAAATTCGAAATCAGCCCACATAATTAATGTATAATATTAGTCGTGAGAAACTATAACTATGATGAGTAATTAAATAGTATAAGTTTGCTTAGCTGCGTAATTTTCCCTAAACTAAATGACCAAAATGTCCTTAGATGCACATACATGAGACAACCCTAATAATTTAAATTCGACCCGCCCAAATCCCTAACCCCGAAATTAGTTCTTCATTTCTCCAATGGCGAAGAAGAGGAGCAAGAAGAGAGAAGACCGACTGAGCGATTTGCCGGACTCAATTCTAATTCACATTCTCTCTATGATATGTAAACACACTGATAATGGTAAAAATGGAGTGAGAACCAGCGTATTATCTAAGCGATGGCAGTTTCTTTGGATGTCCGTTCCAGTATCAATTATAATCCGATTCACCGATGATTGCTTTTCCACCACACCTGCTAAGTGCGAAAATTGGGAAAGGTATGCTCTTGATTACTTGAATTCCATCCATAGGGAGCTTCATTATTGGAAGTGTTGTCAGAAAATCAGAAAATTCAGTGTGGTTTACAATATTAGCAACCCACAGAATTTTGTTAAAGATATCAATTTATGGGTGTATTTTGCAAGTAAACTAGCAAATGTTGAATCATTTAAACTTATATCTGAAGGTATATATAAGTTTCCTGAGTTCGCATACAATAATATGTCGTGGAGAAAGTTGGATATACAGTTATGTTTGGAATTGAACCCCTTAGCTAATGTGAACTGGAGTGGTATGGTTTCTCTTTCAATTGGATACACATATTTGAGAGATGCTGCCATGGAAAAGATATTATGTGGTTGCCCTAACTTGGAGTGCTTGAAATTGTACTATTCTTGGGGATTTCATCGTATAGAAATCAGCACTGTGAAGTCGAGAAAATTGATCATAGACAACTTAGAAACTGATGAATGTGATGTATGGCTTGAAATAATAGCCCCATATATCCAAAATTTGGAAATTTTGGGGCCGTGTAGCGGGATATACTTGAGAAATGTGGCTTCGCTTGTCACTGCCGTCCTTAATTTTGATTTTGTTTTTGAATTTGAAGACCAAGAACCATTGCAGAGGACAGAGTCTACCTGTTTGAAGGAACTTTTTCACAGCATTGCCCATGTCGAGAAGCTTGAATTAGGTCCCTGGTGCATCCAGGTTTATTCATACTCTTCACTATCCAAAATTCTGAATATTTTTTTTCCCAATTTGGGACTTCTTATTTGCAGTTAAGTTCATTAGTTTATCAACATTAGTAGTGACAGTATATTTAGGATAATCAAGTTCGTAAGTACTGATCCAGTTGCAGAGTGGCAGGTGATTGAAACAAGATCTTTGGATAAAATTTTGGATGATGAATGCTGAGAATAAATAGTTTGCAACTCATTTATGTTGATCATAATCTTTTGGTCATGTGAACGGTTTTTCAAAGTCCATATTTGGATCTCCAAACCAACTTTACACACTGTTTAACAATTTGCATGTCTCTATTAAGTATGCAGCATTTCCTTGTTTTGACATATTCTGGTTTTTCTATTTGGTTTATAAGTACCTGTCTATACTGGAATTGGAAGGGTGGCAGCCTCCACCATCACGCTGGAAATTCTTACGGCTTAGCTCAAAGTTGGACCAATTGAATTTCCCTGGAATTTGCTGTTTTCTACAGAGTTCATCGGATCTTGAGACTTTAGTCATTGATGGATACCAAGAATCAACAGTAAGTTCCCTTTGGACCTTTACTTTTGTTACTTTTATGTTATCGATATCAAACAACTATTAGTGGAAGAAGAAGACGATATAAATCCACATATTTCTGATATCCAGTGTACTAGGAAAGAAATCACAAAACTTAATGAAAAATCACTAAGGAGGGGGATTTGACAGATTTGTAAGTACTTAATGAACTTTACAATAGCTTATAATTTGTGGAGACTTGTTTGCTTCGTTATGCATTGTTTCCATAAGAGCTTGTAAAAGGAGAAAAAGTGAGGAGTTTTCTCAAGCAACATGTGAGCTCACAAAAAGATATAATCAGGAAGGTAGCTGCCATTTGTCGACCCTTCTTTGCGTCCAATAGGTGACTTTATCCAACTAAAGAATCAGCCACACCCATTTGCTTCTTCGTAATATATTTGCAGTTGCGTGTTTATTAATTATTCCTTAAGACGTTCAAAAAAGCTTTTTGCTCTCTTGATTTATTTTCCGTTTATAAAACAGTTCAGCTTGTGTTGCTTTGATTCATGTTATTGCTATCAAAATAGACTTTATGAGTTAACTTTTTGTAGTTGTTGGGGAAAAAAAGCTATTTGATAGTACACACCTTAGTGTGAGGGGTATAAATGATCAGATGCTTTGAACATACTTTTATTGTTTGCATGTACCACATTGTGACATTTGCTAAGCACTAGATGTTCCTTGAATTTAAAAACTCATCACTTTTTAATTTTATACACAATAAACTCCTTGGCTTCCTGTTTCTATCTAAGGATAAATAATACAGGTTAATATAATGGATTCTTTCATACAGGACCATCTGTTGAAGTACACAAATAAGGATGAACAGTCCAAGAGGTTTGAGACACATAATTTTAACGGCTCATTTCCACATCTGAAAACCATCAAGATCCTGAACTTTTCTGTGTCTGTGCTGCCGTTGGTAAAATATTTGCTCAAGCATGCTATTGTGCTAGAAAAGTTTGTCATTGTTGCCAGAAGCAAAAGGAGTCCGGATGTGGAACAGGAGCTCCTGAGCCTTCCAAGATCCTCTCCGCAAGTTTCAGTTATCTTTTCTTCTAGATAACCTTTAGCCACTATTGTTTGTACTAATCGCAACATACTTAACATCTGTTTTACTTTATGCTTTAAACTGGATTGAGCTGATAAACAAGGCTTCAATTGCACTTGTCAGTATCTAAGGAGTTATTAGTTGTTCTTCATGTCTAAGTAAAACTCTCTTCATTCTCTAATCATCATGTAAGAAAGCTTGTTCTAATTTTTTGATGTGGCAAAAGTATATTGATACATAACATACTTATTGATAATCTTTGGTCCCTAACATTTGTATTGATTGCTTACTTTATGGTTGAAACTAGTTTGTAGCTCTTCAAAATGTAAGAAATATCACATTGTATAGTTTTGAACCCTTCCTGGCTTATCGAGAAAATGGTAGGATGAATGAGAATTCCTCCGCTTTTTAACCAGAGTTCTTAGATTCGATCTTGAAAATAAAAAAAATTCTATGTAGCTCTTCTACTTTGTTGTTTTTACTGTTTCCTTTAATTAGTTGCTATGGTTCCTTCACTATTATCTTTTCTTTTCATATCTACTTTGATTTGTTGTATTCGAGCTAAGGGTCCCCTGAAAACAGTTTTTCTATCTTCACGAAGTAGTGGTAAGTTTTGCGTGCACTCTACCATCTCCACACCTCATATACGGGATATGTTGTTGTTTATTTCACACACATGATCAAATTACTAGGTACTTAAAAGATTCATTGGTTTAGATCAATTCTTTTGGAAAGCTTTTGGACCCAACGAAAAGAGGTCTAAGCCTTCATTAACAAACTCTTTCATATAGTTGGAGACAATATTGAAGTGTCTCCAACTATATACCCATTTATAAACAATGAGAACAGCAATAGAGCTACAAAGTTAAGCTTGATTGGACGAAAGTATTGTTAGGATAGATAAATTCGCCTAAATAATCAATGTTATTCAAACGTAGTTGATTGAATCAAAATATAGCCCAACTTCGCATACACAAAACAACATAGCGTATTTACATTGAGTATTGAATTCTCTGGCAGTAGGCATTTCATAATCAAATTTACGAGCAAAAATGAGATAGGAAGGCTTAATAATACGTTTTACGTCATTTTCAGTTAATATATGTTATTTCCCATTTCAAGAGTCAACCAAATTTTCAATATGTTTAAGTTTTTAACTATCGTGGTTTATAGTTTTTTTTTCGTAATTTCCAAATATATATATAAAAAAACTAAGATAAATAAACTAAAACGGAGAAATCACAAAAAAAAAGACAAAAATACCCTTATATGCCAAAGAAGGCAGACCCTTCATAACAGAGTATATATATGAAACCCAATTTAAATTTGACCCGCCATTTTCATATTTCTCTCAATCAGCCCTAATCCCCAAATTACTTCTTCTCCAATCTCCAATGGCGAAAGAAAATCGATTCAGTGATTTGCCGGACTCAGTTCTGATTAACATTCTCTCTATGATGTGTGAAAACACTGAAGATAGTAAAGCAGTTGTGAGAACTAGTGTATTATCTAAGCAATGGCAGTTTCTTTGGAAGTCTGTTCCAGTATCTCTCGATTACGAATTGGAGGAAAATTTCTTAGAAGAAGATATGCAAGATTTGGTAAATTTGACGCATAGAAAGCTTCATTATTTTAGGTCTTTCCACAAAATCCGAAAATTGGAGTTGTTTTTTGATTACTATAAGCCGGAGAAGTTTGTTAAAGATGTCGATTTATGGATATATCTTGCAACTGAACTTGAAAAAGTCGAAGATTTTGTATTTGAATGTGAATCTGGATATGAGTTTCCTCAGTTTGCATATAAGAGTGCGACGTTGAGGAATTTGGATTTACGGTTCTGTACGGTAAACCCTTTAGCTAATGTGAATTGGAGTGGTATCGTTTCTCTTTCATTTAGTTACATGCGTTTGACGGATGGTGTAATGAAAAAGATATTATCTGGTTGCCCTAACTTGGAGTGCTTGAAATTCCACCATTTTCATGGACTTCATCGTCTGAGAATCAGCAATGTGAAGTTGAGAAAATTGGTCATAAATGAGTTGACATATGATGACGAATGTGGCCAATGGCTTGTAGTAATAGCCCCATATATTCAAGATTTGGAAATTCTGGGGTTGTGCCGTGGGATACGCTTGAGAAATGTGGATTCGCTTGTCACTGCAGTCCTTGATTTTAATCTTAATGTTGACGAGGACAAATCGAAGAGGAAGAGAAGGGAGTCTACTTGTTTGAAGTATATTTTTCACAGTGTTGCCCATATCAAGAAGCTTGAATTAGGTTGCTGGTGCAGCGAGGTATAATTATACTCTTCACTTTCCGAAATTCAGATTTTTCCTTTTCAATTTAGTAGTGACAGTATTTAGGATAACCAATCTGACACTGTTTAACAATTTGCATTATCTCTTGTTTTGACATATTTTGGTTTCGCTATGTGGTTTTTAAGTATCTGTCCATACTGGAATTGGATGGGTGGCAGCCTCAACCATCAACCTGGAAATTCTTACAACTTAGCTCAACCTTGAGGCAATTAGATTTCCCTGGAATTTGCAGTTATCTACAGAGTTCATCGCATCTGGAGACTTTAGTCATTGATGTGTACAATGAATCAAGAGTAAGTTCTCTTTACTTTTGTTATTTCATGTTACCAAATATAAAACAACTGTTAGTGGAAGAAGACGACAATATGTATACACATATTACTGATATCCATTACACTAGGAAAGGAATCACAAAACTTAATGAAAAGTCACCTTTGTGAAATACTTCATAGTCCATAGATAATGCTTGAAGGTTATTACAAGGAGGGGGGATTTAACTGATGAGAAGTTCTGTAAGTACTTGATGGGAGAGGAATGGAAGTAGTCGTCTTGCTTCTTTTCTTTGGATCCACTTATGTCTCTACTTCGCTTGATTTTCATGCTAGTGGACTCCATGTTTTGTTTTTGGCCTTATTAGCTTGATTTCATTAGTGAGCATTTTAAATTGAATAGATAGCTAGACCTTTGACCTGGGCTGGGGAGGCATTGGGGTCGCGTTTCTTTAGGACTTTAGTCCGTAACAAGGCTCGAAGACCTCCAGCTGGATTTGAAATGGATCAGGTAGGGCATCCGTTTATGATGCCGAGAAAAATGTGCATTCGAGATTGGGCAGAGGCCTTAAATCAGTAGGGCAATAGCATAGCTATTATTGACCTGACCCTATTCAATAACTTAAAGCCTACTCTTTCTTCAAAATATGAAACGAGCAGTCGAAAACAGCTGTCCCTATTGTATTAATAGCTTCAGTCATACTTTTTTGTTCAAAATCTGCTTTTCTTGTATCAAAGTTCATGATTTCTCTTTTGCTAAATCTGTTGCAGCTGTGTGCTTATTATTCCTTTTTCCTGTAAGACATTCAAAAGAACTTTTTGTTCTCTTCATTTATTTTCCTTCATGAAACAGTAGCTTGTGTTGCTTTGGTTCATGTTGTCACTATCAAAATAGACTTTATGAGTAAACATTTTGTAGTTGTTGGAAAAATATTTTGGAATGAATGATCAGATGCTTTGAACATTGTAACATACATTTGCTAAGCACTGAGATGTTCCACCTTTTTATTTTATCCACAATCAACTCCTTGGCTTCATGCTTCTTCTATCTAAGATAGCAGATCTCTTTCCTACAGGCCAAGCTGTTACGTTACACGAGTGAGGATGAACAGATCAAGAGGTTTGAGACACATGATTTTAGTGGCTCGTTTCGACATCTGAGGACCATCAAGATCCTTGACTTTTCTGTGTCCATGCTGCCGTTTGTTAGGTATTTGCTCAAGCATGCAAGTGTGCTAGAAAAATTTGTAATTGTTGCCAGAAGCAAAAGCACTGATGCGTCTACGTATGTCAAAATGGTAGAGGAGCTCCTGCGCTTACCAAGATCCTCTCCACGAGCTTCAGTTATCATTTCTTATTCATAACCTTTGGCCACTATTAATCGCAACATCTGTCACTTTAGGTTTGAAACTGGATTGAGCTGATAGACAACTGCTTGGATTGCACTTGTCTGTATCCAAGGAGGTATTAGTAGTAAACGACAATGTGTTCATTCTCTAACCATCTTGTTCTAAATGTTTGTGTTTTCAGTTCATATTGTTGAATCCTAACCATGCTTTTATACTGAAAATCACATTGATACTCTCGTCCAAACATACTTAACTTTCGAGTTCTGCTGGGGGTATGTCATGAGCACTGTTTCTGACTTTGATTATATTAGGTGTTTTGTCTGTTAACCAAAGAAGCATTTAACTGTCATGTATAGGTCATGACCGTATGTCTTTGTAACCAAAAGAAGGTAACTAAATATATCTGGTCGAAGCACAAGTAACAGAGAATAAAAACATTGTTGCTTAGAATGTTACAAAATGGTACATGCTTACAACAACAAAACGCTTCAAATCTTTCATCGAAGTTGGTCCGTTATCTCCTCGCATAAACATCGTTTACATGTAACTAGAAAAAAGAAGTTGATTGTAGCATTGGCTTTTTTCAACAAATCACTTTCGTTACATAAAATTTGTGTCAAAGAAGTACAGTTTGCTTGAGATAAATTGGAGAACAATCCTCTAAGTCTCTTGCAAAGCAGCTTTCAAATTATATTTCCAGAATCTAAGCTATGCTTTCCAGGAGCTGATCTAGACTGGAATCGCTGAATCACTCATAAGAGTCCAATGGTACACGAGCGACCTTCAGACTTGTTCAGGATTGAAACAAATGGAGTCAATGTCTGACCATTGTTTCAAAGAGTTGTTTGATATGTGTCATCTTGTTCTGAAGTAGTGGCCCTCTGTCCTCCGGAGCAAGCCACGTCTGATCATAGTCACTCAGGGAGCCACACAAGATATACAAACATCTCAACCCATTTGCATCCACCACTAATTCCATTGACATTTAGCTAGTACCTGTCAGGAAGGACACAGAAACATACCTAAATGATGGCATTTGAAGATAATGATAACTTATTGCACATACAATTTTCAAGAGGATGGCTCCATCAATGTAGTTACAATTGTCAGTCCTAAACCAGGAATTTTTCCACATGCGGTCGTTCTATTATCATATTTATTCCAATAGATGTTGTATCAAACATTAACTATATTTATCTTTACGGGGAAGGACCTCTTCCATGGATCAATCGTCCCTTTCTGGATCGTTTTAAGTACCAAACTAGCATAATGTTTTCTGCTTTTTAACATGTTAAACAAGATTTTAGGAATACAAATGCACCTGCTCAGCATAGCTGCGGAATAGAAGAAAATGAGTAAATTATGGAAAGCAAGGAAGTTCAGACTAGCACTAAAAATGACTCAAGGAAATTCAATATTAACTAATGCATTTCATTTCATGAGTTACTTGACAAAAACCTTCTAAGTTTTTCTCTATTTTAGCACTTACGGGAACAATGAACAGGGGAAGAAATCCGCACAAGTTAGAAGTTATTGTTGAATAGCTCATCAAACATTCATTTTGGTTACACATTCAAGGCCTATCTCTTACACTTTTGTCAAAGATTAACCCTTTTCTATCTTAATCCTTACTTGAGGATTGAAGTGGTTCAATTCTTACCTTTATTTGAAGAGGTAACCAGGATTGCAACTTTTTATCATATTCTAACAATTATACCAAAATGATTGTTTACATTAAAGAAATTGATAATTTTCCTGCAGTACTTAAGATCAGAAATTTGTTGATATAAAGGAAACTTACTCTTGGTTTCCGGTCAATCACCAACGTCTCAAGATCTATAGAAAGCTGTCAAATCCAGGGACGTCCAACAGTACTGTGTCTGTATAAAGTAGTAAAACTTTCCGGTAGATGGTGGAGACCACCACCCTTTCAACACTAGCATAGACAGGCACTTATAAACCAATTATGTCAAAACAAAGAAATGCAACATACTTAACAAATGCCATGAAAATTGTGAATACTTTGTAAAAGTACTTGGACTATAAGACCGTGTTTTGCCACATAAAAGAGTTCTAGGTTGGTTTAAAAATTCAAAGATGACGTTTTCTTTGAATGAGGAAAAAGTAGAACTTCATTCAACAACATTCAGAGGATGCAAAATGCAGTATATAAACAGAGAGCTATTATCCAACAATGAACTTTAAGAACTTTGAAAAACTACATAATTATAAATCAACCCAAATTTTTAATGTTGTTCTGTCCATCGAAAACTCTTTATTCTCATAGCTCATCCTCGAAGATTCAGTTCAAAAGGTCTTGTTTCAATCTTCTGTTCAACGAGATAACTCCATTAACCTACCACAAGGGTTCAGTTGACGATGTCATAAAACCAGATTCCGCAACAATGAATGTTTATATGCAAACTGAGGAAAGTCATACCTGTAGTCATTTATGCAGAAAAGTGCAAGTGTAAAATCTTAACAGTAGCAAGTTGAGTAAAAAAGTGTATCCATAAATCAACATTTTTAGAATAACACTTCTCAGACCTGAAATTCTGGATTTTCTGGTGATCAAGAGCACCATTTTGATTTTCACTACTGGGGAAGGTGAAATCGAGTGATAGTAGAATAAACATCCAAAGAAACCACCAACGCTTAGACATTTATGGGTATATTCTGCAACTAAACCAGCTAATGTTGAACGGATGTGTAACTAGACCAATTGAAAGAGAAACTAGACTATTCCACAATTTTGAAGAGTAAAATCTTCAACATTAGTAAGTTTAGTAGCAAAATGCACCCATTTGTCAACATCTTCACTCATTTGCATCCATCATCAATTCCATTGGCATTTCCTCTGATCAGCTAGTACCTGTCAGGGAGGCCATAAAAACATGTACCTAAATGATGGCAAGTGAAGAAAAACATAACCTATTGCACATATGATTTTCAAGAGGCTGGCTCCGTCAATGTAGCTAGTCTATTTCACCTTAGATGTGTACATAGGTAACATGTGTTTTGTATTTAATTTTATTAATATAACTGGCCGAGCACCAAGACAATGCTGGTGAGCCCCAGAAGAAAATGATTGCCAAAAAGGGAAAGAATTAAGCAGATTCGATCCTCAATGAGATAAGCCTCTAATGTGTAAGTAAGAAGAGTATCTCCATATAGGAGGACTCCTATTTGCAGTATGAAACATAACTAGCTTAAGTACTCGTACAGACTTGCTCAACAGTTATATACAAAGCACCTAATATAATCATTTCTTTCTCTGCTTTCAACTCTTATTTCTCACAAGGCTATCACATGCTTCTTCTTTTTTTCCCATTCTTTTCTTTTTTGGAACAAGTATGGTATCTCCTATCCTGGACAAACGATAAAGTGTGATTTGACGAGAGTATTACTAGGGTAGGTGAATCCGCCTGAATAATATATCTGATTTAAATATAGTTGATTGAATCAAAATAAACCTCAACTTCACATACATTAAACGCCTTAGCATACATATATTGAGTTTGAAGGTTCTGGCAATGGACATTGATTTGGTCAATCAAAGCCAAGAGGCTGCACCGGGCATTCAATGAGCTTGACCTGACCAAGGTAGCTCTAGCTATATTATTTTATATATTAGTATTTAACACGATATTGAATATAAAAAAAGAAATATATTTGACAATGCTATAATGCAAATATGTATAACATGTCAAAAAACGCTCCTAAAATCTTACGGTCATAAGAGAGTGTCATCAACTTTAAAATAGAATGTAAGAACTAAATAAAATTTCCAATATAAAAGAAGTGTAATTAAATAGTTTCCTCAATAGAAAAAGTGTCTTATCTTTTTTAATCACCCAAAAAGAAAAAAAAGTATCAAATAAAATGAAACAGAGGGAGCATATTTGACTGATTCCGTAACAAAGTTAAAAATCCCAACACAAAAATATATCACAGCTTAGGATCATATCACACCAAATTTAGAGGCTACATGCCACAAAATAGTCAACCCCAGAAGTCAAATATCGCAAAAGCCAAAGCACATAATGAGAAGAGCCCAAAAGCCCCAAAAGAAAATGACGGCAAAATAAAAAACTGTTTTCGAGGATTTTAAACCTTAAACTTCGATAGTAAGGAAACATGACCAGGACAGCAATATGAACATAACTCACACAACATAAGCAATCCTTCTTAAATAATGATCAGAGAAATACAATGCTGCTGAGAATTGAAGAACTGCTAACTACCCAAACAAGGGAAATAAATTGAGAGAACATAAAAATTCCTTTAGAAGTCTTGCATAAAACAGAATAATAAGCACAAGCTGCTGCAGACTTAGAGAAGAGAAACCATCAACCTCGAGACTAAAATTCCGAAATCCTCGCAAGGCAGCTTTCAAATGAAATTACAGCATTTGAATTACGTATTACTTGGAGCAATTTCTTGTGAACATATAGAGAATTCCCACATCGATGGACAAGCACTAATGTAAAATGGTGCAAACCTGATCTAGGATGAGTAAAACTAGACGCAGCTGGCAGTTGCAAACTAGGACAAAAGAGACCAGTAAGGAACAAATAATATCGTATTGATGAAAGCCTCGATGCTCGCGTTCTAAGAGGAAATCTTTTGACTATTTTCCTTCATCAAAGCCAGAAGCAAAGGGAAAAAACTCCACAGCTAGTAACTAAAGGGTTGAAGGGAATACCTAAAGATCCAACAAACAAAGTAAAGAGTCTTTATACAAATACGAGTGATAGTATAGTATAGTTCGATACATGCGAACATTTGTATGTGGCTGGTCATTAGATGTCACCGCTTCAAACAGATGTACGATATGTGAGATAGAATGCCAGCCTTTGTAAGAAACGAATTGCGGGTGGAACCCGACTCTTTATATAATGTGGATGTTGTGAAGCAAGTCACAAAACATTCTTGGCACTATGAACCTATTATTGAAGAAATTAAAGACTTGATTCATAACTCTTTTCTTAGGGCATTGGAACAGTAAGAGGTAATGCAGTCAAATCCCCTCTTTGTAACCTTTTAGCATTATCTGTGAAATATGCCACTAAGGTGATGATTAATTGAGTTTTACGGTTTCTTTCCTAGTGTACTTGAGATCAGAAATATGCTGATATATCGTCTTCTTCTTCAACTAATAGTTGTTTGACATTGATAACATAAAGTAACAAAAATGAAGTACAAAAGAAACTTACCATTGGTCTGTGATAGCACTGGTCAACCACGAATGTCTCGAGATCCGGTGAACTTGGGAAAATCACTTATTTAGTCTTCCGTTGTCGTGATTTTGCTATGCATTTTCACTTTTGGTAAAACTGAGCTCTGATGTATATAAAATAAATTAATTTTAATCTTATGATTAATTATAAATCTATAACTAAGAATAATGAAATCGATGCATCAACAGACAAACTAACTTTTGCTATAGTTTTCTACTTGGTCTTTCTAAAGAAAAAAAAAAAAAATTGATGACAAGAGAACCCCGCAGCCGCTACCCTTTGGGTGCACACAGGGTAGAACACCGCTCCTATGCAATAGCTCGCCAACAACATAGGAAAGGTAACCCACACTAGGCAAGACCGGTGCGACGAGCTTGACCCAGAAAGCGAAACCCCCCCCCCCCCTTGCTGCTTCGAACTTGAGACCTCAAACATGGAAGTCCCAAGCCCAAACCACTGGGCCAGAAGGGTCTAGTCTTTCTCAATTTTTATTTTTTATGTCAAGAATATTAAATTGTATACAATTAATTGGCTATAATTCACAAAGAACATTCCAAATCTACAACCTGGAATAGCCCAAATTGCTCGGACTCAGGTGCTGGATAAGGCTGCAGGTCTAAAGGTAGGATCCTTCGTGATCTAATTTTTAAGATTCGGTGATATGGATCCATGTATGATTACGGGTGCAGGGGTTCACCTAAAAATAATTAAAACATCTAAAATAGAGTTATAAAGTCTAAATTATGAGAAATTATTTTGGAGAACTTGAGGAGAATTTTGGAAGGAGAATAAGTGAAAAGGAGTGACATACAAACTTTATATAAAAGGTATTCCATTTTCTTCAATCTTACCTTAGCTTTTGTATTGATTACAAAAATCATTAAAACAGTCCAAACTTTCCCCGTCGATTTTGGTCAAAGTACCCAAAATCGGTTGACTGAATCAGACACGGATCCCACACCCATTTCGTGACGACACGGGTGCAACACCAAAAGTGAAAGAGTCCGAGCAACTTAGGGAATATCTATGCTTTCACTTAGTCTTTCACAAAACCGTTATCTTGTTATAGAATCCAAATAAGGAAGGATCTATAGAAGATGATTCATAATAGGACTTTCTGATAGTACAGATTAAGCAATGATTTGATGCAAAAAATGTACATATCTGAAACAAATAGTGTTCATCCTATTTAGCTAGCTTAATAAATGAAACCCTAAAGGTCACATGTGAAATAGAATGAAACAATTAAGTTTTATAATTAATTGTAAGTACAATTTTCTCTAACATTCTTTTTTAGCTAAATTCTCTATTATTGAATGCACGTACACGAAAGGTAAAAGAAAATGGATAACATATTATGTGTTGAAGTTTCGTGCCTTCATATAGTTTAGTTTTAGATAGACTGTGCATTTAGAAATTGGAGTTCATTTTCTTTCATTTTTCAGTAATTTGGTTTTAACTTGCCGTATTTCTCATTGAACTTCCAATTCAGCATGATTTCTATTATGGTGCACAGAAGGGTGTGGCCTACTGGTCGAGAAAGTGTTTGAAAACCCTGGGGTCTCAGGTTCAAAACTCAGTGGAGACAAAAAAAACACTAGATGATTCTTCCCATCTGTCCTAGGCTCCTAGCGTGGGTGGACAGAGTTACCTGGTACCTATTGTAGGTGTAAAGTGGAGGTGGTAGGTATTCCGTAGAATTAGTCAATGTGCGAAAGCCAACCCGGACACCACGGTCATCAAAAAAATATGATTTGTGTTATGGTAAAAGCTATAAATTAGATCAATTTTGAGTGCACAAAGAACAAGTGCAGCTTGTGGATTTAGCTCTCAGTGAGAGACTTCCAATTAAATAGGCTGGAACTCATAACGAAAGAAGGTATTTTCTAAGCTATTTCAAACAATGAGGGTAGCTAGTAGTAGAAATTCAGAGAGAAGGATAGACAAGAAGACTCTTTAATACCTTCTAACGTCCTTGTTATTTGATGAGGATGAGGTACAAAGTAATATAAGAGTAGTTCGGTCATCGATACCTATCTATTTGAATAGATTCACTTACAATGCATATTTACAAGCTCATAAAAGGTATTGTTCACATACACCGAGAGAAAAATATTATGATCACAAACCCCTCCATGCAGTGGAGAAACTAGGTGAAGGGAAGGTGAAAAACTATACTCATAAGTAGGATAAAGTTGAACATATTTTGTTACATATAAGTAGTTGAAATCCCTGACATAAGGAAAATTTCTAGTGTAGTGGTAAAGGGGGTCAAAAATTACTTCAAGTCACAGGTTCAAATCCAAACTATCAAATTCTGGTATTTGTTTGAATCCCGTATATAAGTTTCTAGTGGAAGGCTTTTAATGCAAACTAAATCGAAAGCTAATGAAAGACCATAGAACTTATCCCTCTAAGCTCCTCAATTCATTTTGAAATAACTTCACTCCGGGTAACCGCACAATCCATTTCAAGCATCATAATGGTCACACTATTAAATAATCCAGAGGAAGCGGAGCAACCACTCCAAGTCTGTTTTCTCCATTTAATTACTTTATCCCGTTTATCAAAATGGTAAAAAGGTATTACTTATTATAGCACTGATTAGTGCAATATATGAGAAGCACATAATGTAGGTATGTTTTTCTATCAAAAGTGTATTTTCAAAGTTCATATAAGCTTGTGAAATACTGGTCAGTAACAAATTGGGGAGGAAGATCAGAATTAGAAATTGATAGAAAAGCAAGGATATGGGCTCGTGTAAGTAGGAAACAAGAAAATATCTATTCTAGTTCTATTTGACAATAGCAAAGAGAAGGAAAGGAGCTGAAAGTCACTTGACAGTAAGAAGAGGGCAGAGTTGTATTCTCAAATAATATCAAAGGGATTTGCACACAATCCTATGAATTTACTCTTTTTAACTAATTGCAGTGCAGGATCTCATATGTTTGTGTTAATAACATAAGCTAACAGAAACAAAACATTGGACACATAATGAATCTAGAAATACTATTTTTGCAAAATGACCAGGATTCAGCATATATGAGTATATATCATAAAGCATTTGGAACAAGAGTTCACACATGAAAATGATCATCCGATAATAAACACATTGTTAAGTACTTAGACATGAAGAAATACTAAAAACTCCTTGGATACTGATTACTGACAAGTAGAACCCTAACCTTGTCTATAGCTGCAAAACAATTTCAAACATAAAAGTAACAACTGTTAAGCATGTTGTGGTTTTAGCAAAAGTCGAGGTGGCAAAGACCTTTGATTGGAAAAGGTAACTGAAGCATGCGAAGAGGATCTTGGAAAGCTCAAGAGCTGCTGTTCAATTCTAATCTGATCAAGACGCACAGCAATCTCTTTGCATCTGGCAGCTATGTCGAACTTTTCTAGCACGATTGCATTCTCAAGCAAATATTTAACCAATGGAAGAACAAACTTATTTACACTTAATGGTCCAACCAAATTAATGAACTTGATAGTCTTCAGATGTAGCAATGGGCAGTTAAATTTATGTGTCTCAAATGTCCAATTTTGCCTTTCGTTATCCTTAAAAGAATACGCATATAAGTACTGCACGAAAGAATTCGCAAACATTAACCAGTTATTCTCCTCAGGTGGATGTAAAAGCCAATGAATTGATAGTTAGATAAAATAAAATGGTGATAAATTACTTTTTAGATTCAAGGAACAAGTCAAGTGCTTAGCAAAAGTTACAAAGTGGTATAAGCAAACAACAAAACAAAAATGTTTCAACGCTTTCTTGAAGCTGGTCCTTTATCACTTTGCGTGAAGGTGAGTACTATTCCGTGTTAAACTTCTTTTTCACAAAAAAAAGGTCATTATAGAAGCGGATTACTCATAGAATCAACTATGACAGTGGCAAATTTCTGTTAGAGTAACTCGAGGAGAACTATTATCTTGAGGAATATCAGAGTTTTGGGAAGCGAGAAGCGGAAAAGAGCGACGAGGGCTCACTTCACAGAAGCGTGAAGCGAGGCGCAAAGATACTCCTCAGATCTTTCTGTGAGCTCACATGCTACTTGAAAATACTCCTCAGTTTTTATCGTTTTTAGTTCTTAAAGGAACAATGAACTGGGAGCAAGTATCCACAAGTTAGAAGCTATTGTTGTAAAGTTCATCAAGTAATTTGGCTAGTTATGTTTCACAGTGTATATAGGAGCCCACCTCCGATACAGAAACCCACTTTTTGCTTACACATTAGAGGCTTATCTCCCACGCTTTTCTCAAAGATAGAACATTCTCAATCTTCTCTTTACTTGAGGATTGAGCCGGTTTATTTGTTACCTTTTCTAAAAGAGGCGGGGCAGAGAAATTTACAAGCAAGGCGGTTTAAATTTTAGGAAAACATATGATCTTTTTCTTCATTTAAGATCAAAATATGTTGATATATATCGTCGTGTTCTTCCGTTAATAGTTGTTTCTTATTACATTTCAAGAAAAATAAAATAATTGTTTGATTGAAGGCGTAAAGAAAACTTACTCCTCGATCTTGATGTTGCCAGTCAATGATCAATGTCTCAATATTTGATGAATTCTGTATAATGCTGCAAATTCCTGGTAGGTCCAACTCTTCTTCGTTTGTGTGAAGTTTTAAGAATCTCGAGCTCGATGGTTGATACTGGAAGCCTTCCAATGCCAGTTTGGACATGCACTTGTAAACCAAATAGATAACCGGTTATGTCAAAACAAAGAAATGGGACATACTTAACAAATGACATGTGAATTGTTAAACAGTGTTGAAGGTTGGTTTGGAGATCCAAAAATGGATATTAAACACTTTGAAAACCCCATTCACATGACTAAAAGATTATGATCAATGTAAATGAATTCAAATTTTACATGTTGTTATGTCCATTGCAAACTATTTATTCTAAATGTTCGTCATCGGAATTTTTGCCCAAAAGGTCCTATCTCAATCACTGCCTAACTAGATTGGCATAAGAATGTAATCATTTACTAGGTACATACCAAATTGGTTATTGTAATAAACAAATGAATTCAATAGCAAATAAGAAATTCCGAATCGAGAAAAAATATATTATAAGTTCTATATAACGAAGAGTATAAATAAACCTTAATGCACCAGTGACTCAATTCCAGATTCTTGACATGGGCAACGCTGTGAAGAAGTTCCTTCAGACAACTAATCTCACGCTTGTCCGATATTTGTACCTCTCCAAAATCAAACATAAAATCTATACGAAAGAATGCAGTGACAAGTGCAGCCACATTTCTCAAGCGTATCCCACTGGAATACCCCAAAAGTACCAAACTTTGAATATGCGGAGCTAATATCTCAAGCCAAACATCACCTTCACTAGTTTCATAGCTGTTTAGGGTCAACTTTTTCAACTTCACATTGCTGATTTCAAGACGATCAAAGCCCCAAATGAAGTCCAATAGCAAGCACTCTAAGTTAGGACAACCCGACAATATTTTTCTCATGACACCCTCAGTCAGTTTCACATATCCAACTGAAAGAGATACTAGATTTCTCCAGTTCACATTAACGGGAGGTTCCAATTTCACCTTACAGTACTGTAAATTCAAATTCCTCACCAACGCACTCTTAAACGCAAACTGAGGTAACTTGTATCCAGAAAAACACTCAAGAGTAAGATCCTCAACATTAGCTTTCTTCATCGCAAAATAAACCCACAAATCGATATCTTTATCGAACCTCTCCGGAGCAGAAAAATTGACAGCCACCTTAAATTTTCTGATTTTCTGACCAGACCCCCAATATAGAAGCTCTCTATGGATGGAATTCACGAAATCGAAAATCTCCAATTCCCCACTCTCAGGGTGACCAAAATAAGCATTCTCAGGGTAGCTAAAGTCCAGGGATATTGGAACATACCTCCAAAGATACCTCCATCGCTTAGATAATACACTACTTCTCACTATTTCTTTACCGTCCGGCAACATAGAAAGAATGTGAATTAGAATTGCCTCAGGCAAATCACTTAGTCCATCTTCAATCGCCATGATTCTTTTCGCCATTGATGAAATGAAGAACTAATTTGGGGGTTAGGTATTTGGGGTCATGAGGGAAGTGAAAGAACTGAAGAAGTTAATTGGGTTTTATAGGGAAGTAGGTGGTTCCGGTCGGGTCGGGTTTGCGCGTCAAATTTAATTTGGGATAATTACGTAACGTAGATCATTAAATGGATTACACGTGTATTTTTTGACTAACTGAGTTTGTTAGTAAAAAAATTTGATAATAGATGTGTATAATCTGATTATTTGAGTTTGTTAGTAAAGAGATTAATCCTTTTGTTAAATCTTTCGTTAACAAAGAGATTAATCTCTTTTAGTCGTTAGCAAAAAGAAGATAAATTTTTTTGAGTCGTTAGTAAGGAGATTAATCCCTGAGTCATTTGCAAAGAGATTTATATAACATAAAAAAAAATTATTCTTATAGTTTGTTGGGGGAAGAGATTGATAATATGTGTATTTGAGTTGTTGGTGAAGAGATTGATAATATATGTGTTTAATTTGTAGTGAAGAGGTTGATAATTCGTATATTGTTTAATTATTGAGTTTATAACCCCGTGTATTTTTTGATTATTTAAGTTGTTAGTGAAGACATTGATAATATCTATATTTTCTTATTATTTGACTTGTTAGTAAAGAAATTGATAACACGTGTATTTTCTGATCATTTAATTTATTAGTACATATGTATTTTGTTATTATTTGACTTGTTAATGAAGAGATTGATGCCACGTGTATTTTTCTTATTAGTTGAGTTGTTAGTGAAGAAATCTAATAGGTTGTTAGTAACGATATTACATGTATTTTATGATTAGTTGAGTTATTAGTGAAGAAATTGATGACATGTTTATTTGCTGATTATTTGGGTTGTTAGTCAAAAGATTGATAACATTTTTATTTTTTAATTATTTGAGTTGTGAAAAAAGATCGATTACATGTGCAATTTTATTATTATTTGAGTTACTAGTGAAGAGAATGATAAGACACGTACATTTTGATTATTTGAATTGTTAGTGAAGAGATTGACAACACGTATATTAATTTTTTTTAATTATTTTTGAATTGTTGGAAAAAAGATTGATAATACATGTATATTTTTAATATTTAAGTTGTTAGTGAAGAGATTGATAACACTTGTAATTTCTGATTGTTTGAGTTGTTAGTAAAGATATAAATAGCACGTGTATTTTTTCTGATTACTTGAGTTGTTAGTAAAGAGATTAAAAAGAAGTGCGTGTTTTTATTACTTGATGTATTAGTGAAGAGTTTGATAATACATACATTTTCTGATTATTTGAGTTGTTAGTGAAAAGATTAATAACATGTATATTTAATTATCATTTAGTGTTAATAAAAAGTCGCACGATTTTTTACATTGTGCCACGACACATGCACAAATAAACTCAACTGTTGATGAATGACGTTCATAATTTAAAATGTGGGATAAATAAGTTTTGAGTCTAATAAAGAATTATCTTTTTTAAAAGAATTTGATTTTCTTGTAATTGTTTGGATTTGGATTAATTTTTACATAATATTATAAAATATTATTCTACAACACTAATAATTAAACTCACATAATTTCACGAATTCAATAAATAATAGTAGACCACACTACTATTTACTTCATTTTGTTTTTAAAACAATGCACACAAGAGAGAAAGCAGAATATTAATCCCAACAAATATTTTTAATAATAAATAATGAACTAACAAAATTTCAACGAACTCAATAAATGATATCAAATTACAGTATCATTAACTTTTTTCTGTTTTATTTTGAAAATGATGCACACAAGAGAGAATGAAGCAACATCAATCCCAATAACTATTAATTGTGGGAGGATGGAGGTGTATTCTCATTTTGGGTACACATTTAAAAATTCTCAATAGATATTATTACGTTAATTTTATTAACTCTCATTTACCACATGGATCAAAACAACACTTTTAGTTAATTAAAGATCAAAATGTTGGTCAAGTATTAAGAAACATTATTCTTCAATACTGATAATTAGACGCACAAAATTTCAACAAATTTAATAAATAATAGTAGACCACATTGTCATTTACTTCGTTTTGTTTTAAAAACAATGCACACACGAGAGAAAAAAAAAGAAATATTAATTCCAACAAATATTTTAAATACTGATAATTAAATGGACAGAATTTCAACGAACTCAATAAATAATAGTAGACTACAATATCATTTACTTTGTTTTGTTTTAAAAATTCTCATTAAATATTATTATGTTAATTTTATTAACTCTCATTTACCACATGGATCAAAACAACACTTTTAGTTAATTAAAGATCAAAATGTTGGTCAAGTATCATTATTCTTCAATACTGATAATTAGACTCACAAAATTTCAACAAATTTAATAACTAATAGTAGACCACATTGTCATTTACTTCGTTTTGTTTTAAAAACAATGCACACAAGAGAAAAAAAAGAAATATTAATTCCAACAAATATTTTACATACCGATAGTTAAAGAGACAGAATTTTAACGAGCTCAATAAATAATAGTAGACCACAATATCATTTACTTTGTTTTGTTTTAAAAATTCTCAATAAATATTATTACTAAGTCTCATTTACCACATGAATCAAAACAACACTTTTAGTTAATTAAAGATCAAAATGTTGGTCAAGTATTAAGAAACATTATTCTTCAATACTGATAATTAGACGTATAAAATTTCAACAAATTTAATAAATAATAGTTGACCACATTCATTTTGTTTTAAAAACAATGCACACAAGAAAAAAAGAAGAAATATTAATTCCAACAAACATTTTCAATAATGATAATTAAATGGACAGAATTCAACGAACTCAATAAATGATAGTAGACCACTGTATCATTTACTTTGTTTTGTTTTAAAAAATTGAATAAATATTATTACGTTAATTTTATTAACTCTCATTTACCACATGGATCAAAACAACACTTTTAGTTAATTAAAGATCAAAATGTTGGTCAAGTGTTAAGAAACATTATTCTTCAATACTGATAATTAGACTCACAAAATTTCGACAAATTTAATAAATAATAGTAGACCACATTGTCATTTTCTTCGTTTTGTTTTAAAAACAATGCACACAAAAGAAAAAGAAGAAATATTAATTCCAACAAATATTTTACATACTGATAGTTAAATAGACAGAATTTTAACGAGCTCAATAAATAATACTAGACCACAATATCATTTACTTTGTTTTGTTTTAAAAATTCTCAATAAATATTATTACTAAGTCTCATTTACCACATGAATCAAAACAACACTTTTAGTTAATTAAAGATCAAAATGTTGGTCAAGTATTAAGAAACATTATTCTTCAATACTGATAATTAGACGTATAAAATTTCAACAAATTTAATAAATAATAGTTGACCACATTCATTTTGTTTTAAAAACAATGCACACAAGAAAAAAGGAAGAAATATTAATTCCAACAAACATTTTCAATAATGATAATTAAATGGACAGAATTCAACGAACTCAATAAATGATAGTAGACCACTGTATCATTTACTTTGTTTTGTTTTAAAAAATTCAATAAATATTATTACGTTAATTTTATTAACTCTCATTTACCACATGGATCAAAACAACACTTTTAGTAAATTAAAGATCAAAATGTTTGTCAAGTGTTAAGAAACATTATTCTTCAATACTGATAATTAGACTCACAAAATTTCAACAAATTTAATAAATAATAGTAGACCACATTGTCATTTTCTTCGTTTTGTTTTAAAAACAATGCACACAAAAGAAAAAGAAGAAATATTAATTCCAACAAATATATTTTACATACTGATAGTTAAATAGACAGAATTTTAACGAGCTCAATAAATAATACTAGACCACAATATCATTTACTTTGTTTTGTTTTAAAAATTCTCAATAAATATTATTACTAAGTCTCGTTTACCACATGAATCAAAACAACACTTTTAGTTAATTAAAGATCAAAATGTTGGTCAAGTACTAAGAAACATTATTCTTCAATACTGATAATTAGACGCACAAAATTTCAACAAATTTAATAAATAATAGTAGACCACATTGTCATTTACTTCGTTTTGTTTTAAAAACAATGCACACAAGAAAAAAAGAAGAAATATTAATTCAACAAACATTTTCAATAATGATAATTAAATGGACAGAATTCAACGAACTCAATAAATGATAGTAGACCACTGTATCATTTACTTTGTTTTGTTTTAAAAAATTGAATAAATATTATTACGTTAATTTTATTAACTCTCATTTACCACATGGATCAAAACAACACTTTTAGTTAATTAAAGATCAAAATGTTGGTCAAGTGTTAAGAAACATTATTCTTCAATACTGATAATTAGACTCACAAAATTTCAACAAATTTAATAAATAATAGCAGACCACATGTAATTTACTTCGTTTTGTTTTAAAAACAATACACACAAGAGAAAAAGAAGAAATATTAATTCCGACAAATATTTTCAATACTGATAATTAAATGGATAAAATATCAACGAACTCAATAAATAGTAGTAGACTATAATATCATTTACTTCGTTTTGTTTTAAAAATAGTGCTCACAAGAGAGAAGAAGAAACATTAATACCAACAAATATTTCAATACTAATAATTGAACGGAGAGTATTTCAACGAACTCAATAAATCATATCAAATTACATTATCATTAACTTGTTTCTGTTTTATTTTGAAAATGATGCACACAAGATAGAACGAAGCAACATCAATCCCAATAACTATTAACTGTGGAGGATGGATATGTGTTCTCATTTTACGTTCACACTTAAAAAATTTCAATAAATATTATTAAGTAAATTTTATTAACTTCCATTTACCACATGAAACTATTACTCCCTCCGTCCATAATTGTTTGTCAGGGTAAGGTTATGCACACTCATCAAGGAAAATTTAATATAATGTGTTATTTGACTAATATAACCTTACTATACCAAGAATATCAAAAGTCTACAAGATTTTTCAATTGAACTGCACTATCATTAAGGACAGAATTGGAAAAAAATGACTAATTATTTCTTAATTGTTTAAATTGATAATTAATCTTGGATATCTATTTTTAGTATGAGAAACTTACATAAATATACTATAATAAAAAAATATTTACTATTTATAGCAATAATATTTCTTTTTCACTTGATCACTTTTTATTTATTTATAATACAAGTTTAATTCATATTACAAAGAATAATTTTTTATTCACATATAATACAAATTTTAATGATAGATAATTTATTTATCACACATTTTAATACACTTATAATACAACGTGTCAATTTTTTACCAAACAAACATAATATATTTTAAAAAAACAATTATAATTCATATATATCGCATACATAATTCCCTTTTAATATATATTGCAAATTTAATATAGTATTGCTATAAATGGTAATAAATAAAAAATATTGCTAAAATCAGTAATTATTTATTAAAATGTATCAATTCATGTAATTTTCCTTTTAGTATACTTAAGAAACAATTGTGGACGAAGGAAGTAAGAAACTAAAAATATTTATTTTAAAATTGAGGTGTTTAGATCAAACTTCTAAGAAAACCAAAAGTAGTTTGCATAATAAACATTTTTAAGAAGTTAAAATGGTAAATTTTCCCAAAAAAGTTGATTTTGTTAGTTTGGCTAATCAAAATTGTCATAGCGCAAAATTCATAATTTTCCCTCGTAAATCTGTAACCTTATTATTTTTTAATTTAGTAGAATAAAACTTAAATGTTGCACAATTAGAATTAGGACAAGTAAAGGAGGCTACAAAATGAAAATTATTATCAAAAGCACAATAACAAGCTACGAAAAATTGATATTCAATTTTTTTTTATCGTTATGATAAAATCATGTCGTTATAAAGAGATACGATATACATGAATACAATTAAACATACTGAAATAGAGATAAATGACCCCTTTAGCTTGGAATAGAAAAGAAATATGCTTCATCGCGTGCTTAAAAAGATTTTATACCCCTATTGGACAAGAGCGTCTATCGTTACATTTTTTTTATTAATACAAAATCAAAGCTTATGTGTACAATATGCAAAACATATAAGCTTGCAAAAATAATACAACCTAGTAGTATCAATTTAGAGATCATAATAGAGAAAATTACGCAACAAAGCAAATTTATACTATTTAATTAGACATCATAGCTATACTTTGCTATAATTACCACTTGCGACTAACATTATACATTAATTACGTGGGCTGACTTTGAGTTTTTATAATTAGTCATGTTTGTATATGTATAATTCACCAGTATATACAAATACATATGTATAATATACAATTATTTAACCAATATACATATACAATTCATCCTCTCTCCTTCCTCCTCTCTCCTCCCTCTCTCAATCTCGCTTGTGCTATATACAAATGCATACAATTATATACATATACAATTCAGTTCTTTCCCACTCTCTTGCTTGTCTCTCTCCTCCCTCTCCCAATCTCGCTCGCCTCTCTCCTCCATCTCCCAGTCTCGTTCGCCATATATACAAATACATATGTATAATATACAATTATCTAACCGATATGCATATACAATTCATCTTTCTTCCACTCTTTTCCCCCTCTCGCTCGCCTCTCTCCTCCATATAACATGCAACTACGAATTGTAATTATCAAACTATAGCTATAGAGAGTAATTAAGCTATTTTGAAGCGTTTATATGTGAAAGTTTCCTATTATATTATACTCTAGTTTCACATTACAATCTAAGAGCTATTGTGTACACCATCAACACACTATTCATGTCCAGAAGAAATGATGCTACACCAAACTTCTTGTGCAGCCATTTGATTCAAAACAGAGGCGAAAACAGGGCCAGGGAAAAATAGCATAGGCCAAAGAAACAAGTCGTGGGACAAGTAATGAATCTTGAAGTACTATTTTGGAGAAATGTTTCTCAAAACTTAAAGTTTTCAGTACATAAACCATTTAGAATGAACACACTGACAAGTGATTTTGAAACATAAAAGAAACAGATGTTAACTATATTAGCGATTAAACAAACAAGAAGGGTCCAAGGTTATCAATAAGAAAAGATAACTGAAGCTTGCGGAGAGGATTTTGGAAAAGTCAGGAGCTCCTGTTCCATTTTGGCATAATCTCTCTTTGTGCGTCTGGCAATGGTGTTCAAACAAGTAGACTCCTTCATCGGCAATGGTTCTGTGACTTCAATATAACAATGAAAATCAAAATCAAGGACTGTAGTGACCAGCGAAGCTACATTTCTCAAGTATATCTCGCGGCACCACTCCAGAATTTTAAAAGTTTGAATATATGGGGCTATTAATTCAAGTGATAGATCACATTCAGTAGCTTCTGAGTTGTCTATGATCAATTTTCTCAACTTCACTTTACTGATTTCCAGACGATGAACACCATAAAAATGGTACAATTTTAAGCACTCCAAGTTAGGGCAACCAGACAATATCTTTTCCATGACACCATCCGTCCAAAGTATGTACTTAAATGTAAGAGAAACTAAACCACTCCAGTTCACATTAGCTAAAGGGTTCAATGGTGTATATGTCTGTAAAAGCAACTTTCTCCAGGACGTATTCTTAAATACGTACTGAGGAAGTTCATATCCATCTGCACATCTAAATTCAAAACGTTCAACATTTGCTAGTTCAACGAACATCTCAAGTGCTTAGCAAATGTTACGTGCAAACAACAACAATTCTGATAGCAACAACGGGGAGTTTCAGTCGAGGCATCTCAAAGTTGAAACATTTTCGTTACAAAAACTTTTTGGCACTATTTACCTATTATTGAAGATACTAAAGAGTTGATTTTTAAGTATTAACAATTTTACAGAGAAGTCTGTGCAGCTGATTCTTATATGTTTAGGCTTTAACTCAGTACGGAGAGAAGCTAGAGGGAACTTAATAATCGACAAGTAGAACATCCCGTGTTTCAGAATTCGAAACAAAGGATTGCATAAACAAGTGAAGCTACATTTCTCTGCTTAATGCGTATCTCACTTCACATTCCTATTATTTCCAAATGCTTAAGATGTGGGGCTATTATTTCGAGCCAAATATCATGATTCTTCTCGTAGTACTCTTCTATCATCAATATTCTCAGCTTCACACATTTAATTTCCAGACTTTGTATCGTAGTTCCAAACACTCCAAGTTGGGGCAACCAGATAATACCTTTTCCGTAGCACCATCAGTCAGTTGAGCATTCCCAATCGAAAGAGAAACTAAATTACTCCAATTAACACTAACATAAGGATTCAATTGACAATAACTTAAAACCAATTCCCTTAAGGACGAATTTTTATACCCAAACTGGGAAACTCATAATTTTGTTGACTTGAATCAAAACTAAGAGTAAATACTTCAACATTAGCAACTTTAGTAGCAAATTGTACCCATAAATAAACATCTTTAGCATAAATCTCATTGTACCTAAGGCGGCTCACACGGAATCTCTTGATTTTCTCGCAAGATTTCCAATAATAAAGTTCTCTGTTGATCAAAGACAGGTAAGCAAGAATGTCATTTTGATTTTCACTATTGGGGAAAGTGAAACCAGGTGATAGTGGAACTGACATCCAAAGAAATCGCCATCATGTAGAGAGTACTACTGGTGAGAGAAGCACAGAGATCTTCGCTCGTTTTGCTAGTGAATGATACACAAAACAATCTGAATAACAGAGACAAAGTGCAGCCTAAATCAACTCCTTTTAGCTGAATGTAACATAGACGTATCAGAGAAAAAAAATACATTGTGCTTTAGACATGAACAGCTACAAAAAACTACAAACCAGTTTCAAACCGAAAGTATGAGAATGTATGTATGTATGTCATGATCACTACAAAAGAGAGTGGTGTAAATCTTATCAAACAACGAAAGACAACTGAAGCGTGCAGAGAGGATCTTGGAAAACTTGAGACACATCAGTTTCCTCTGAACTTGCAAGCAATGGTAAAGTTCTTTAGCGCTGTAGCATTCTTCCGCAAACATTTGAGTAATGGTATTACAAACATATGTTCACTTTTTTCTCCATAAAAGCTGATGAACTTGATGGTCTTAAGATGTGGCAATGAACATTTAAAACTATATATTTCAAATCTCCTCGGTCGTTCATCCTGATTTGTGTACTTTGACAGCAATTTCTGCAGGAAAAATACGATATATTAACCAGTTATTCTCCTTTAAGTAGAAATCAAAGGAGTTAATCATTGTCTATGAAACATACCTAAAGATCAGAAATATATCATCTTTCACTAATAGTTATTTATGTTAATTACATTTAAGTAACAAATATAAAGGTTTAAAAGAAACTTACTCTTGATTTGCCATTGCAACAGTCAATGACCCATGTCTCAAGACCTGATGAACTCGATAGAAAGCTGCTAATTCCAAGATAGTCCAACCGTTCTAAGGCCGCGTTAAGTTTTAAGTATTTCCAGCTTGATGGTGGAATAGGCCACCCTCTCAACTCCAGTATGGACAGGCACTTACCAAAGAAATAGATAAACCAGAATACGTGAAAACAAGGAAATGCAACATACTTAATAAATAACATTGAAAGTTATTGAATAAGTTCAAGGTTGGCTTGGAAACCGTATTAATTTTTATACACTTGGACCGCAAAGGTAGGGGTAAGGTTTTGTGTACGACCCTCCCCCCCCCCTCCATAAACCACAAGTAATGGGATTACACTAAGTATGTTAATGCTTGGAAAAACACATCCGCGTGACTTTGTTTGATAAAAGTGGTGTTGGGGCCAGCTTGCGTGCACCCCAATTAATTCCACGGGATACTCGCCCCTTCCTAGCCACAACAAATACTTGGTAACTTTGTCAACCAAGGCTACAACAGAGGGGGAAATCACTTAAATGTTTTTCTCTGTTGGGAATTGAACTTCACGTTGCTCAATCTACTTCATCGACCTCTAGTCCGCACCCACTCACATGACTTCAACAATATAATCACTGTTAACCAATCCAAATTTTAAATGCTATCCATCCTAATAGTAAACTCTTTATTTTCAATCACATGCTACTATCCAACAAAATTGGCCATGAGAATGTTATTATTCAGTACTTACAAACATAGTTATAATATTATTCTAATTAGTGATATTGTTAATGTTACTAAACTGACGAATTCAATAACAAATAATAAGTCGCAAAATGAAAAAACGCAATCTGAATTGGATAGCCAAGAGTAAGAAATAAGAATAAACCTTGATGCACCAGGGACCGAGTTCAAGATTCTTGACATTGGCAACGTGTCGAAGAAGTTCCTGCAAATATCTACACTCCATCTCCGAGCTATCTTCAAGGCCAGAAAAATCAACACTTAAAGAAAGGACTGCAGTAACAAGTGAAGTCACATTTCTCAGCTGAAAGTGCATCTCATTGCAACACGATCCCCAAAGTTCCAAATGACGAATATATGGGGCATCAATTTCGATGCAATAGAATTCATCATAATATTCATCATCATATTTAAGTCTTTCATATATCGTTACAATCAATTTCCTCAGCTTTACAGAGCTGATTTTCAGATGACGAATACCAAGAACTTTATCCAATTCCAAGCACTCCAAATTAGGGCAACCTGATAATATTTTCTCCAGTGCATCCTCTTTAATTTCAGCATCCCCAATTGAAAGAGAAACCAAATTACTCCATTTCACATTACCAAAAGGTTTCAACTCGCAATTCTGTAACACCAAATTCCTCAAAACCGTATTCTTATACGCGAATTCAGGAAAATCATACGCAATCTCTGGAAAGGCCGTAACACAAAATCTCAACGTGAAATCTTCAACCTTAGCAGTATAAGTAGCAAAGTGCAACCAGAAATGAAGATCAGAATCCAAAATCGTCCCATCGTATGTAGGAGGACAAACACTAAATGATTTAATTTTGTAGCAAGACCTCCAATAATGAAGCTCTCTGTTAACAGAACATATGAAACCAGGAAGATCTTCATCATCTGTTGAGTCGAAATTGAGTGATGCTGGAACGGATTTCCAGTGAAATCGCCATTGCGATGATAATACGCTGGCTTGAACAACTTGTTTACAGTTTGGTAGCATAGAGAGGATGTGAAGTTGAATCGACTCCGGCAGAATACTCAGGCGGTCTCCTTCTCCGGCTGCCGCCATGATTTTCCGTTGCACTTTCGGTAATGGCGATTTGATAACCGCAAAATTGAAATGAGTAATGACGATTTACACTATGCTATATCATTTAATATATGCCTTCCAACTTTGGCTATACACTTAAACTCTGATGAATTAAAATATGCAGTAAAACAAAATTATACTACTCAAACTATAACTATTGACTTCAAATTTGTATAATTAGTTACAATTATATATGTATAATTCGTCAGAATATAAAAATACATATATAGAATTATCTCCACTCTCTGCTCTCTCGCTCGCCTCTCCCAGTCTCGCTTGTCATATATACAAATCTGCTCTCTAGCTCGCCTCTCCCAGTCTCGCTTGTCATATATACAAATACATATGTATAATATACAATTATACCTCCCTATAACATGTAGCTACGAATTGTAATTATCAAACTATAACTATGCCCTCTCTACTCGCCTCTCTCATCCCTGTAATATGTAGCTACGAATTGTAATTATTAAACTATAACTATGGAGAGTAATTAGACTATTTTTGAGTGGCTATATGTGAAAGTTCCTCAATAAATAGAGGCATCCGTCCTATGTATCTTGAAGTACTATTTTGGAGAAATGATTCTCAAAACTTAAATTTTCAGTATAAGAGTATGATCACTATGAACTGAAATCACAAAACATTTCAAATGATAATTAGAGAATGAACACACGGACAAATGCAATACAAGCCTCGTCTATCGTTTCAAATCAGTTTCAAAACATAAGTATATTGCGATTAATACAAACAATAGGGGGTCCAGGGTTATCAATAAGAAAATGAAACTGAAGCTTGCGGAGAGGATTTTGGAAAGGTCAGGAGCTCCTGTTCTATTTCGACATAATCTGTGAACACGTCACTCTCTTTGAGTCTGGCAGCAATGATAAACTTTTCTAGCAATGTTGCATGCTTGAAGCAAGTATTTCACCAATGGCATCACAGATCTAGAAAAGTTAAGGATCTTGATGGTCTTCAGATGAGGAAATGAATAATGTGTCTCAAACCTCCTCGTCTTTTCATCCTTATTTGTGTACTTTAACAGCACGTCCTGTAGGAAAAAATCTGCTATATTAATCATCCTTAGATAGAAGCAGGAAATTCAAGGAACATCGATCTCAGTACTTAGCAAATGTTACAATGTGGTACATGCAAACATAAAAAGAAGTTCAACGCATCTGATCATTTGTTAAACGTCTTTTTCCAACAACTACGAAAAGTTTACTCAAGCGGAACTGTTTTATGAAGGAAAATAAATTGTTTGATATTGATAACATGAAGTAACAAAAATAAAGTCCAAAGGGAACTTACACTTGATTGGTATTTGTACCCGTCAATGACCAAAGTCTCAAGATCCGATGAATTCTGCAGAAAACTGCAAATTCCAGGGAAATTCAATTGGTCCAACTCTGAGTTAAGTTGTAAGAATTTCCAGGTTGATGGTGGAGGCTGCCCCCCTTCCAATTCCAGTATGGACAGATACTTATAAACCAAATAGAAAAACCAGAACATGTCAAAACATGGAAATGTTGCATACTTAAATTGTTAAACAATGTTCAAAGATATGTTTGGAGATCCAAAAATGGACTTTGAAAAACCATTCACATGATCAATTAAATTTTACAAACCATTTAATCCTTCAAACAGGTAGACTCCTTCCTCGGCAATGGTTCTTCGTCTTCAATATAACAATCAAAATCAAAATTAAGGACTGCAGTGACAAGAGGAGCTACATTTCTCAAGTATATTTCACGGCACGACCCCAGAATTTTCAAAATTTGAATATATATGGGGCTAATATTTCAAGCGATAGATCACATTCAGTAATTTCTGAGTTGTGTATGATCAATTTTCTCGACCAAGAAATAAATTTTTCTTTTAATAAAACCATAATAATATTTTTTCGATTCGATTTATTGGTTGCACACCCCTAGTTGCAAAAGCTCAATTGGGTAAAAGGCAATTAGGTGGGTCGTCGGGTTATCACATTTGGGTGGATCAAATTTAAGTTAGGCAACCTGGATTATGTAATGGACTAGTTTCACATATATACAATAAAGTAATTAGATTACCACAAACATAATCATATTTAATGAACATAAAAATGGTCAAAAGTCTTAGTAAGTTCATACTGACTATATATTTTAAGTCTATACCTTGTCACAAGCAATATAAAACATACATTGAGTCGCAGAGTACACATTATCACATATCTATATCAGTGTTGTGAAAGGCGCTCGCCTTTCGCCTTTGGCGATAAGGAAAGGCGAGGCGAGGCACTTTTTCCTATTTACCTCGACGCGAGGCGAGTTGAAAATGGCGCCCTTTGGCGACTTTCTGCGACAAGGCTGGCGCCGCCTTTTTATTTTTTTAATTTTTTAAAGGTCTGATTTATAATTAAAAGCCAAAAATAGGGTTTTTTGGGAACATTCCACATTTGCGATTGCCTCCTCTTCTCCTCAGTCACGAACCCTTTGTATTTGCCTCTTTTTTGCAAACACCCACTTCGCGACCTTCTTCTTCAACTGACTTCGCGGCTACTGCTCCTTCGCCGCTTCGTGACTACTACCATGTACGTGTCTTCTTCTTCAGTTCTTCTCTTCTAATTCTTCTCTTATTTTCTTCTTCTTCTTCACTTCTCTGTTTTCACGCACTACTGTGCTCTGTTTTCAGTGTGGTAGGAAACAGGGTTGTTCACTCACTCGGTGTTTTGTTCACTATTAATTTTTAAATTTAAATATTTGTTAATATATGTTATTGCTATTAAGATTTTGGCTATTTATATGTGCAATTAAAAATTTTAATTTTTGGTATTAATTGGCGCCTTAATTCAAAAAGGCGAGCGGCGAGTGGCGAGGCAGACCCTTGTCGCCTTTTGTCGCCTCTCGCCGTCCAAAACACTGATCTATACACTATAGTTAATGCAAGATTATTGTCAAAGTAATTATTTCTTTCCTTCTATAATACCCCATCATACACGATAATGTTAGCTTCCTTTACAAAATTAGTTTTACAAACATAGTTATAATATTATTCCTAATTAGTGATATTGTTAATGTTACTAAACTGATGAATTCAATAACAAATAATAAGTGGCAAAATGAAGAAACACAATCTGAGTTTGATAGCCAAGAGTAAGAATAAACCTCGATGCATCAGGGACCGAACGTGGCGAAGAAGTTCCTGCAAAAATCTACACTCCTTCTCCGAGCTATCTTCAACGCCAGAAAAATCAACATTTAAAGAAAGGACTGCAGTCCTACTGACATGTAAAATTTTACTTACACACTTAAATTTTACTATTTTATCGCATCCGTCCTACTGACATGTAAAATTTTTGTGTCTATTTGTTTAATTTTACACAAATTTAAGTTTTTATTTATGCGTAAGGACATAATATATTTAAATTGAAGTTGATAGAGATAATTAGTGGAAAAGATAGGTAGGCATGAAAAGCTATGTTTCTGCAAAATCACTTAGAGCAAGCTTTATTACATGAGAAAAAATACATTGTGATTTTAGACATGAAACAACTACTTGGATACTGATTGATTAGTAGAATCCAAATCTTTCAATCAACTATATATCGAAAGTAAAAGATTGTTATGTATGTCGCGATCACTACAAAAGAGAGTGGTGTAAGGCGTAGGGATGATCTTGAAAAGCTTAGCAACTCCTGAACAACATGATTCCGAGATACATTACTTCCCTCTGTTTTTCCTACTAGAAATGACAAACTCTTTTAGTGATGTTGCATTCTTTTGCAACCATTTCACCAATGGTTGAACAACAGTGTTTTCCATTGGTTTCTCATAACAGTTAATGAACTTGATGGTCTTTAGATGTGGCAATGAGCAGTTAAAATAACGTAGCCATAATCTCCTGAATCGTTCATCCTCATTCGTGCACTTTGACAGTAGTTTCTGCACCAATATATTAACCAGGTAGAAATCAAAGGAGCTGAAATCAGAAATATATAGACTATAAGAAACTTACTCTTGGTTTGCGATTGAACCAGTCAATGATCAATGTCTCAAGATTTGATGAACTCGATAGGAAGTTGCAGATTCCAGGGTAGTCCAACTTTTCTAAGGCTGCGTTAAGTTTTAAGAATTTCCAGTTTGATGGTGGAATAGGCAACCCTTTTAACTCCAGTATAGACAGGCACTTACAAACCAAACAGATACGTCAAAATAAGGAAATGCAACATAGATAGTAAACGAATACTGATGAAATGAACAACAAAATCAGAGTAAGAATAAGAATAAACCTCGATGCACCAGGGACGCAATTCAAGATTTTCGACATGGGCAACGTGGTGAAGAAGTTCCTGCAGATATTTGCATTCCTTCTCTGCATTTTTAGGAATATAAACATTTATAGGAAGGACTGCAGTAACAAGCGAACCCACATTTCTCAGCTGAAAGTGTTTCTCCTTGCAGCATAATCCCCAAAGTTCTAAATGTCGAATATTCGGGGCATGAATTTCAAGGCAATAACAGTCATCACTATCATGTTTTAGAATCAATTTTCTCAGATTCACAGAGCTGATTTCCAGACGACGAATACCAACAACATTATCTAATTCCAAGCACTCCAAATTAGGAGAACCTAACAATACATTTCCCATTACATCCTCTGTTATATCGATATCTCCAATCGAAAGAGAAATCAAATTACACCAATTCACATTACCAGAAGGTTTCACCTGGCAATATCCTAACGCCAATTTCCTCAAAACAGTATTCGTATACCCGAATTCAGGAAACTTATACGCCAAATCTGGATAAGTAATAACATAAAACTTCAACCAAAACTCTTCAACCTTACCAATATTAGTAGCAAAATACACCCAAAAATCAATATCACGATCAATATTAACGTAACTATGAATAAAAACACTAAATGATTTAATTTTCTCGCAAAATCTCCAATAATGAAGCTCTCTGTTAACAGAAGCTACATAAGCGAGAATATGTTTCTCTCTGTAAGCTTTAGGATCATCTGAAAAATCAAACTCAATTGATACTGGAACTGATTTCCAAAGAAATCGCCATTGCGATGATAACACACTGGTTTGAACTACTTGTTTACTGTTTGGTAACATTGAGAGGATGTAGAGAAGAATTGACTCCGGCAGATTACTCAGCCGGTCTCCTCCTCCGTCTGCCACCATGATTTTCTTCTGTCTTTCCATGAAATAAGTAAACACTTGGCTTCAACGGGTATCTATTCCGTCTCAAAAATTACATAAATATATACTCAAAACAGTTACAAATTCAATGATCTTAATGTTTTGAGTTCTTTGAATTAAAAAAGACAGTTAATATTATATGCAACTCTTCATATGCTCTAAGGTTTATTAAGTTCATTGAATTTAAAACAATGAATGTTATGAATTATGATAGTAACATTTTTTGTGGTATGTGGAAAGATCTATCCGTCGGTTTTTTAGCTTGGTTCTTTGAACCAACTCAATTTGTCGATTTTTGATACGAGGGATAAAGGATAATAATCCCAATTCAGGATATGTTTTGTTTATCCTATCTTGCATACCAAACGACTCCTCTTTTCTGAGGCTATAAATAGAAAAATTTCAGCTAAGGAATTAACCATTAAACTTCTATTGTTACTAAAAGTCACTTACAAGTTACAACAAAGTATGATACAAGTATGAATATACACTGAAATAGCTACACAATTGTGAAAAAAGAGTAGACATCACTTTTGATATGTCTAAGGCTAATTCATTCCTTGTTGGATAAATTGTGAAGAGCTAACATCAGTTGTACTGTAAAATGAGTCTTCTGCTCCACCATAATAGGTATCTTCCTTTTCCTCGTCCCATTTCACGACTTCTCTTATATACTTAAATGCCTCATCAACTGTAACTCGGTCTCTTGCCCGAGCTTGCCATACAAATAGTTTTTTACCAGTGATAGAAGTATAAAGGTCTTTAAACTTCATTGCGATATAATAGTATGCTTGGTTTGCTAGTGATAGGTTATTATGGAGAGTCCATACTGGACTGAAATCGCTGAACCACTCGCAAGAGTCCAATGGTACACGAATGATCTTCTCCTCGAATAGATCATACTTGTTCAAGATTAAAACGAATGGGGTTTCTTTGAAACAGGGATGTCTTACCATTGTTTCAAAGAGTTCTTTGATATGCATCATCTTGTTCTGAAGTAGTGTACCGCTACCACAGTCCTCCTGAGTAAGCCACATCTGATCATAGTCACTCAGGGCCGCACAAAATACTACAACACGAACATCTTCAAACATCTCTACCCATTTGCATCCTTCATTCATTCCGTTGGCATTTATTCTAATTAGTTGGTACCTATCAGGAAATGCAATGAGTCGATGTCGAATAACCATCAAGCTAGAGTACATCGAGAGAATTTTCAACAGCTAAAACTAAAAAGATAATTATCACTTAACGGCTAACACGATAAAATGTAATTGTCCTACCAGGAGGAGAATGGTTACCTAGTCAGAGGTGGTGCTGGAGCATCCAGATTGTCTCCATAGGTTTCAGACATTGGACTACGATCATCCAAGGAGAACTCCATAAAAGCCAAACCATTGCCTTGGGTAACTCCTTCAGCATACAGTATATCTCGCTCTGAAGGTTCATACTCATTGCTTGATACCTCAACAGCCTACAAGACGGGAAAAAACAATTTAGCATCCGTTATCCAACTTCTGTAGTGGTTGGCATTAATCAAATTAAGAATCTATTCACAAGCAGGTATACTCCAGAAAGTAAAATGCGTCTTACATCCACTTGTAATAACATGTAGCAGGAAAGGATTTAGATTCTATATTACTCAATTAAAAGAAATAACAGTGTATAGCTGAACCATGAGAACACTACAGATCTTTAGGGAGATATGTTACCAGGATAGCAGAGCCAAATGCATATAGACGACATAAGGTCGACAGCTCAGAGCAACTAGATAACCAAAACAACTCATTACCCATATACAATTAAGATAGTGCAAAAATGAGTTATGTAACTACATTGTTCGAGAGACTTCTGACGATTTGATTCAATAAGATTACTCCTAAACAAAAGCATACCCAGTGTAATCCCACAACTAGGGTCTGGGAAGGGTCGAGTGTAGGAGACCTTACCCTTACCTCGGAGAGGTAGAAAGACTGTTTCCGAAAGAGCCCCGGCTCAAGTGCAGCAAATCCAAGTATTTACGAAAAGAGGGAATAGGACAGTGGGGAAAACAAATAAGACTACTCTTATGCTCCAAAAAGTACCTTGCTCAAGAAGTAATCTGCTACATCTGGAAGGAAATGAAGCTCATTTCTTCTCTTGTATGTTTCCTGTATAGCAGGATCCTTCCAGACCTCTTCAACCAGAGGAGCATATTCACGTGTTGCAGCAGGGAAAAATGCATCTAAATCTCCCGTGGCAATAATGTCCAGTAGCCAATCAGAGAAATGCTTCAACCTCGGGTTCAAGGAATAGATGCACTGGTTAGTTTCGGCAGATCCCACGTCTCCACCTATAAAGTTGAACTTAGTTACTAAATTGCAGCCAGCAGTTCCTTTAACCATGACATTGTGAATCATCAATGAGATTTGAAACAATGTAGTCAATACAATTCCAAATAGTGAAGATTATTAATGTAATAACGAGGATATCTGTGACCTTAATCAAGTTGCAATATCTTTCTAGTAAGTGACATGCAGCATATACACTCCATATAATAAGACTGTAGGAGACTTCAAGTCTTTGAAATCGGTCAACGATGAAACAAGTAAATAACTGAAAATTAATAATGAAATAACTCCCTTGAAGATTCCTCTCTGTAACTTCATTTTACCACTCTAGATTGAAACTTTACCCTTTACTAACATCAAGAATTGAAAAGACAACTATTTGTTATTTCTTCTTCCTCCGCAATTTGTTAAGTAGGACAGGGATTCCACTTCAGACAAAACTATCACTAGTGGAATAAAGCCCTCGCCACAAAGGCAAAGAGGGCCAGAGCTCCAAGTCCAACGGTAAGACCACTAATCTACCCGACTGGCGCAAGTACTTTTGTAAATCAACAGAGGACTTTTTATCACTAATTTTAGAGATGTATTTAAAAGAACCTTCAGCCTCTATTCTCGACAAGGCCTCCTCTTCAAAGCGTTCCCTTCCATCAAGAAGAATGCTCAGATATTTGTACATGTTGCTTTGAATCATCAGCTTTATATCTTGAACTTCTTCATTAGTGAACTTGTTCCCATACAACAATTTTGCCTGCTCAGAAGGTTGTTGAAAATGAGTATAATAACCGAAAGCAAGGAAGTACAATTAATCATTAATGACTAAGACAAGTCAATTTCCTTTGTTGATAACTGAGAAATCCCCTAGAACAAGTGGCGCACAATTCAAAAACTCTGTGTATAATGCATTTGTCCCTGTACCCTTCTCCACTTGAGGAAAGTCAATATTAACCATTGCATTTCATTTCACCCGCTAAAAAGTAATATGCAACAAGGCAGAGCAAGAAACATGACAGAGTCAAGAAAGAGAAGAGAACTGAAATCCATACAAACAAGCACACACCAATTGCCAGGAACTCATTTCGTCTCAAGCTTTCTTCTTTAAACTATCCCAAAACTATGTTCAAGTGTGTTCAATTTAACATAACGTTCTAATTCGTAATATACCATAAGATTCCTGGATTTCAATTCAATTTGGGTTGCCTGTGGAGGCACTTCCTTCAAGCTTCCCAACGGTAAGTTCCCAGAGAACTGTTATCTCTATTATAGACAAAAGGAACATAGTATTGAGAAAGAACTGAGGAAGTTGTCAAACATTAATATACCGGCCCACACTGCTCATCACACTTTCAGACCAATCTTCCTTTATAGCCGATAAAATTGATCAGTTAATGAAACAAGGGGCATAAAATTTTCTAGTAACAACCACCCCTAACTAGTTTGGTTAAGAGAGAGAGAAGCTTTAAACTCAATCAGTAAAAATAAACAAAATAGAGTTCAAAACAACACTAAATATTTCCCCCTTTTAGACTACCGGAAGTGGACCATCTAAACCTTTGTGCTGAGTTGTCTCCTACAAAACCGCGAGCAAGAGATTCTGGTTTGGAAGATATTCCAGCCAGTATCGCACACTAAATGAGGGATTTCAGTCTTTCATACAAGCCTCAGCTTCTTGCCTTTAATGATACTCCTTCTGTCCCATTTTATATAACGATATTTGAGGGGACATGAAGTTGAAGTATTAATTTGACATATATATTATATAGTTATATTGGATTAAACATTTAAATGATGGCTGAAAAGCTAGTTCGACCGAGAACATTGCTTCCATGTCTAAAGTATGAATCATTAAATGAATCGAATTCTTAAAAGTTGTAAAGAATATTATTATAGTAATAGTGAATATCTTGGGACATTCAAAGATGGAAAAATTCATATTTGTAGAGATGGAGGGAGAGAAAAAGCGCTATATTATTTCATCTCTGCATGGATTGTAACAAAGTTTACCAGAATATTCCATACATAGAAGCTTGACTTCAGATTTAAAAAAGAACACTAAATGCAGAAAGGGCATCTTCTCTGTAATGCAGTACGCTATTAATAACTTAGACAAATCCAATACGGCAATACCTGCTTGAAAACAGTGCTTGTTCCGGAACTTTCAAGTCCAAGTAAAAGTAGCTTCTGAACCCTTTTTTGCTCTATATAATTTGTAACAGTAGTATAATTGCTAGGTTCATCCCTCTGTCCATGGGGCTGACCAGTAGGTACGGGGAGTGAGAACAGGGAGCAGATAAACCGTGTAAATGCCTGTATAACAAACAAATATCAGATATTTAAGAACCAACTAGTACTTACAAAGTAGGATGAATCCTAAATCAACTTCTTTTGGCTACCTTTTCCCATATGTTACCCCGAATATTATTTTGACCTTCTTCTTCATAGCGACCATCATCATATACCCAAAAATGAGTGTCACGGGGACATTGCACATTTGCAAGCTGAAATAAAAGATAAGAATGATTCACTACAGAAAAACTGTTTAGGACATGATAACAGTCCATATTGATAAGATCTATTTTCCAGAGCCTTAACTTAATGTGACACAAACATGAGCACAGTTTGTCAAATAAACATCTCATATCAGCATCACTGGACACTTTCATTTTCTGGCTCCGATTTTGTGTAACCTCAATCATGAATATGTTGGAACTTGAAAAAAGAAAGATATATCTCATTCAGATTTCACACTGAGCTTTTGATATATGTGTCCCAGTACTAATCCAAGGAAAAGGATATTCAATAAGAAAACAGAATGAAAAAAAATGTTTTGGCCATACCTATCCAATCAATAATTGTTAATGAATGACTCGTTATCACTCATTTTGGGTCATTATCATTATACTTTTCCAAGTAGTCATTTTTTTACAGATCCATTTCCCTGTTGAACTTCTGTTTTCAGATAAATTAAGTGAAGTCACAAACATTATATATCCTTCAAATATTTTCAGGACAGCAAAGACACGGGTAATAAGAGACATTCCTCGTCGAATAATGCAATCTACTATTTATGAAAAGAATAACTGCAGCCTACTAAAACAAGTACCATATTCCTGACCAACAAGCAGCCGGTTTCTCTAAGTAAGGATAGCAAAATTACAATTAATTATGAGCGGGGACCTACTTTATAGTTTTACAGTTGTAGAAGACCACAACAGATATAAACATAAGGGACATTTCCTTATCAAATCTCTATTAGAACAGTAATCTCAGAGCTATAAATGTTTACTTGGAAGTAGATTTTATTTAACTTCACATTGTATCAGTAAAATTATTGCAGCCGCAATAGGGTCAGAAAAATCAATACTGTAAGCAACATTTGGTGAAGAAATCCCTAAAGGAAACAGCAAGACAATAAGTGACAGAATTGACCAATAAAAAGAGGAGAAATTATTCACCACCTTAAACAGGAAAATTTCAAGTGAAAAGACATAAACTGTGGCTAGTAAATAGAAGTAATCATTAGCTTGGCATTTAATAGTGTATAGTAATTACTCAGCGGCACGTTATTGCCTCCAAAATATGAATGGGAACTTTGTCGTACAAACAACATACCTTCAACACCTTGAGTTCCAGCTTAGTTATCTCTCGGCCATTAATATAGACCTGTGTGGTTCCATTGCTTGCATGCGGACTAAGTTTCCCAGTAAAATTCAGGTTTGAACTCACAATTCTGTCAGGTTTTTCTCCTTCCTGTTAAATTAAGAAGCGAAAGCTGCATCAACTTTCTTACTTCCTGATAGGGATTACAACGAATGACTAGTTTAACTCATTAAACAAAATTACCTTTCCCCAAAGTCCAGATTCCTTATCATACCAATAACTTCCAGGCTTTAACTTCTGAGGCGGTAAAGGGCACCCAAAGAGTTCTGCCATCTCATCAGGCTTCAAAGGAAATCCATTAATAATCAACTGCTCCGGTCGGAGCTGATTAGCAGCACATTCTTTTTCTGCTTTCATTATTTGCTTGACTTCCAAGGGGCTAAGCAAACGTGATAATACTCTTGAATGTTTGCCAAGCTTGAACCTCTTTGACTCATCAATTGGCTCACTGATGCAACCTACACATTTGCGCCCCTCAGGCATTGAACCCATTGCTCTGAGCACACAATTGATGCAATACTTTGCATCACAAACCAAGCATGACTCTTTATTTTCCCACTTCCCTTTCCCACACCTACAACAGAATCTTGATTTCTTTTTCTTCTTTCTTTCCTTGGAAACTCCAACATATTCCGGAAAGACTCGGTTTTCAATGTCCGCCATTTTTCTTTCAGATCTATTAACAGTATTGAAAGTGACCACATGGGCCCTTCTTCCCTCATTGTGCTTTGCAGCATTCTCAGAGGGATTATGCTCAGACCCAGGGGAAGCCGAGGGGGAACCTGAAGAAGAATCAGGGCTCTGCAGTACAGACACCTGGGACTCTGAACTACCAGAAATCCTTGGACTTTGACTTGGTTGCTGTGACACGTACAATGGGATTGGCTCTATAACAGGTGCAACATCCCGGCCTGCAGATATTCTAGATTCTGAAAGAGGTTCTGCTGCTGATGCTGTGGGAATTGCACCAGATTTCACATCAACGGGTTCTACTCTAAGAAGTTCATATGATATTGGAGGACCAGTATACTCTGATGCTATTGAGTAATTCATTGCATCCTCCTCAGGGCAGGGAACTCCTGAAGGAAGCATCCTCCTCACCATCTCCCTCCAATTCTCTCCACCATCCTTTTCCATCTTATTTAAGAGCAAAAATCGTCAATCTGCTAGTGTAGTATTACCAATTGAAGCCTCAATTTCTCACACATCTATCACTTTTTAATACAGCTGATTCCACCATTATCTAGTAAACAGAAACATCTAAGTCAAAAGCGACAAATAACAATGTTATAACTACTTCCAAGGGATTACTGCTTAGCATTCAACTCAGGCTGATTTTACATAGTCAAAATTCCCTCAAACACCTTCAATCTGGAAAAACTTCGATCTCACCATTTAATCGAAAGTTCAACACTCTGAAATCTGACAACCAAGCAATCCAAGCACAAAACTTAACTACTCAAACAACCAGACAAGACCTGCAAACACATTTTATCAGATCAAAAACAAAAATCAAAACTTTTCAGAACCAAGAATGTGCATAATGGTCAATGAAGTGAGTTGAGAAACCAGGAAGTCTCAGGTTCAGACAAATACAGTGATTACCGGTGGGAGCTGACATGTATCCTATGGAACTAGTATATTCCCAAGACAAATTAAAGTTCTCATGAAAATTAAAACCAAAGTTCATATCTTCAAGTGGGAATCTAACAATTTTGAACATTGAAGTACTGAAAGTTTCAGAATCAAACTTAACCAATGCTAATCCACAGTTTCCAACCCTAAACTATTTTGCAACAGTTTCAAACCCAAAGCATACAGAAATACATATACACAAACTAATTTTTAAAAAAAGTATGCAAAATTATCAAGAAAAGAGGTAAAATGAAGAAAGTTTTCACCTTTAAGTTAAAAAGAGGAAGAAAACTGAAAAGGGGTTGAGTAACTTTACCTGTGAAAGTGACTAGCAAGCTGAAAACTTGAATCTTGATTATAGATGATTAAAAATTGCTTTCACTTTTTATTGAGCTCCAAAAAGACTGAAAAACTCTAAAGGGGTTAATTCTTAAAGCCTATATTCTTTTGGGGGAATCAACCCTTTTGAACAAAAAGAAAGAAACTTGCAAAAAGAAAGATATAGAAAGAGAGAAAAAGACTGGTGATATGCTGAATACAACCAAGATAGAGAAGTTGGGGTGGGTAGGGTGGGGTAGTGGGGTGGGTGGGGGTAGGGGGTGAAGTGGGGTCCATGTGAAAGAGTGCACGGTTTTGGACTGTGTTAAAGAAGATGGTGGATGATGAAGAAGATGGACAAAGGGGCAGGTAGGAGAGTGTCAGTGCAGGGACCGTGAATACACGCTCTTCTGGGAGCGAGTGAGAGTTGGTGACCAGAAATCAGAAATTATATTTAATGCATAAATATTTTTTAAAATATATTATCTGATTTTATTGTCTTCTTGGTTTCAATTTTATATTTTAAAAAAAAAGTAGTGTTGTTCTACTCCATTGTTTCAGTATGAATTCTTTATAATTGTGGAGTAATTGTTTTACTTATTTAATTTTTTTATTGCTTTATTTAGGTCAAAAAGTTTTTCTTTTTAATATAAGAAAAAAATGGTATATTCTTTTTAAAAAGTGCTTATAAAATTACATTAAACTTTAATTTTTAAATGTTACCATTAATTTATAAAATACTTTAGGTCACATTTAAATAAGGTTACATGTGTAAAATATTTTATGCTGTAAAAATAAATGACTTATTTTTTAGAAGGGGTTCAAAAAAACTACTGTAATTCATCAAAACAATTAATACTTGCAACTATTAAATATAAATATTAGAAGTACTAATATAGAGATCACTTATGGTTTTGTCTTAACTTAAATATTGTATTAATTTCCAATTTGATCTCATAACTAATAAAGACGAAGTATCAATGGATTAACAATATTTTCCCTATTAGATCAGACAAAGCCTACTATTTAGGCAGTTGCAAGATCTCAATGATCATTAATAATCCATGTGGTCTTTTGTACTTCTTTATTATGGTGTTTTTTTTAAAAAAAAAATCTTTAGTTTCAAAATAATTGTCATGTTTGATTTCTCGAAGATTAATTTGATTACTTCTCAAATTAAATTAAATTAGATTAGTTTTGTATTTTAATATTAAAAAATTATATGAAAAAATCTTATAAATCGTAATTCTTTTAATATCAATATGATGGAAAAATTACAAGTGTTGATCAAAGTTCATATCGTATAACTCTCAAAAGAAAAGATTATGACAAGTATTTCAACATGGAGGGAGTACAAGCGAGATAAGATGCAAAGGTGAAAATGATTCAGACGTGTGTATAAAAGAATATAAATGCTCTAGTATTAAGGAGTGCGAGAAGTTTGGTGGTGATAGATTTGAAGAGAGGTAGGAATAGATCGAAGAAGAATTGGAGAGAGGTAATTAAATACGGCATGATTCATTCTTAACTCACTAAGAGTGTGACCTTAGATAGGATAGCATGAAGGTCGAGCTAGAATTCGAGTACGTTGGTAGCATTATCTTATACTTCGATTTTATTAGTGTTTTAATTTCCTTTATTTTGATTACAAAACCAAATCTCCCTTAAATTATAACATGTTGCTCAGATTGTGATGAGCTGCAGCAATTCATTTTAAGAGAACACATTCACTGTGGTTGTCTTCAGAGAAATTTGAAATATAGAACTACTTCAGAAGGCGCATGTCACGAGTTTGAACCCTGCTATACATAGAAGTATTGGTATTTAAGCGGAGAAAGGTAAGTTTCAAACTGTGTCACTGACCCTCGGAAATTTCTCAGTTACAAAAAAACTCGTTCAGAAGGTTCTTTCATGTCTGTCTACTTCCAGATTTCTCAACCAGAGCCAATATGAGAAGGTGGAGACATTTGCAGCAACTTTCCCACTAAAATCCAGCCTCTGGATTTTCATGGTTAATAACCAGACCATGAAAATCCAACTGTCAAACTGCGCGAGTTATGATTTCATGAGCTAATAAACTGTTTATCGATCTCTTGTCCTAGAAAAGCAGACAATGCAGCTAGTTCAGACTCGCAACCACACTGTTGTATACAGAAGATGCAACATATACTTAACGGGATCAACTGAACTCAGTACCTTAGACACAAATATAGCTATATGTGTGTCTCAACTAGTAAACATATCAACAAGCATCCATTTTTGAACACATAATTTCAGAAAGTACAATGCGGTTGAGTGCTAAGAACCAGAAATGTTGAACCGGTCAAGTTTAAAACTTGAATCCGCCTCTAGTCGTGTAACATTTCCATCTAAGGAAGAGAAACTCTAGCTTGCTTTTGCAACATAAGGGACTAATTATGATATATATTATACTCAACCTTGAATCTGCAGACATGTACAATTGCAAGTACTAATGTTACAAATGCTTCTGTATAAGAATCAATTTTTAACTATCAAAAATAAAGATGCTACTGTATAAACAATTAACATTCAGGGAGGAGAAATGAACTCTCTCTAAAAATTAAAAGGTGAAGAAATGAGGTCTTCCAAGAAATTGTCCTCACTACCTGGGATCGATCTGTCACTTGCTCCTCCTGCTGGTCTAGAGACACTGGTGATTTCTTCGATGTGCTGCATCTTACACTTCCCAGACTACTTTGACACACTTAACTCGGACATTGTTGCCAACTACAATTAACATCAAAGGGAGTTAAATATGAAGGTGGAAAGAGTGTCTTGAATATCAAGAGGACTCGGCAAAATAATGTTTTTACAAGGAACACACTCCTTTGCAAATGTACTACTAAAATAGAACCTTTCTTGTATAATTTAATGTGCTTGGTTCGGACTAAGTGTGCCCGTAGGGAAAGAGAGACGGGTGCCCCCCTTACCCCAAAAAACGATAATTATGATTATTTAGGGATAACAGCCTAGAGCTAATTATCTTCTGGGGGTTCATAGCCTCATTGTGTTTCAGACATCTATCCAAAGTGCTCTAAATAGAAGAGCTACTCAAAGAAGGAAGGGACTCCAATTCAATTATTAAGCATAGATAGCAATCTATAACCAGGAAAAGGCATGAAATCAAGAACAATGATAATCATAAAAAGCAATGAGCTCCATATTTTCCTCATTAATTTAATTATAACAATCTCTTTTATCAACCGCTAGACAAGGTAGTGCAAATGTGGAAGTGTGATAAAGACCAAAAATAGCCATGTTGATCTGATGTTTTGGCCATCATTGGTTGTTCTAAAACAAGGATGGCAAAGAAACCAGATTCAATTTGGTAAAGTACTTTCTAACAACAGATAAATTTAAACGAACATCATGCTCAATGCAAACCATATTTACCTAAATGGGTGCTCAATAGGTAATAGCTCAGTTCAAGAAGTCCATTTCCATCTGATTTACATACTCTTTAACTCCCCCCGTTAATAGCTAGCAACTCACGAGGCAATGAAGCGTGATCGAGTTCCCAACAGTTCTTAGAGATGTTTGAGGCTTCTTCATCAGATAGCTTCCTTGCAGGAATCCGATGCGAAAACAACCTAAGCTCATCCTTCCCTAACAACTTAACAGCATGAGCCCCTACCTCTCTCCTCTTGAAAATAGTCCTGAAACCATCAACTCTTTCAAGATATGCGATACTCACACCATGTAAGTCAGTGTAACTACTCAAAGATATAACAATATCATAACATTGGTTATCCTCCATTAGAGAGCTGCTGCCAGCACCTAAAGCATTCTCTTTATACAATGCCCATATTGAACCTTTCAAGGGGTAAATCCTATACAACTCTCTTGCTGCTCTTTCACTATCAACAACATGTGAAAACTTCTTCAATGATTTAACCAAAGCCCGCCGAGAAACTTTAAACTTCCCACAAGAAATATGAAAACCCTTTTTCCCCCAATGCAGTATTGCCTCATCACTATTACTTTGAAATTCCAACCAATTCAATCTCACCTCAAAGGGATGCGCAGAAATAACATCATCAATCAAAGCATAATCCCTTGGCATTCCATCATCATCATAAACAGCCCATACATGTCCTTTCTTAAAACTCCTCTCTACTCTATCCTTGTCAAAATTATAAAGATCAAAACTTTCCTCTGCCTTCTCCAAATCATCTTGCCTAGACCCTTTATCCTTCTTGCTACTTTTTGACAAAGTACCCTTTTTGATCCTTGAATTCCTTCTTCTTTCTCCATCCTCTAAACCATCTGCCTTTAGCACCTCGCGTCTTATCCTCTTCACTCTCACCCTTGCGATCGGTGACTCCATCTCCTCTTCGTCTTCCTCTTCTATTAAACTCAAATTTGTCTCCTTTCTTTCCTCCCTTTCCTTCTCCATTAAATTTAACCTCATTGTCTTCTCATTCTCCGCCATTATCTCCGAATCATCCTGCCTTGACCCTTTATCACACCTCTTGCTACTTAAATCCCTTCTTCTTCCTCCATCCTGCAAACCATCTCCCTTTAACGCCACACGCCTCATCCTTTTCTCTCGCACCCTTGCCATCAGTGTCTCCATCTCCACTTCATCTTCATCTTCATCTTTATCGTCATCTTTATCTTCTTCATCTTCATCTTCATCTGCATCTTCTGTCAAACTCGAAGTCATTTCCTTTCTATTTTCTCTATCCTTATCCTTTAAATTAAGTGTTGTCACCTTCCCATTCTCCACCATTCTCTCTGAATCATCCTGCCTTAACCCTTTACCACCCCTGTTGCTACTTAAATTATCCCTTCTTCTTCCTCCATTCTCCAAACTGTCCCCCTTTAACGCCTCACGCCTCATCCTTTTGTCTCTCACCCTTGCAATCAGTGTCTCCATCTCCAATTCATCTTCATCTTCCTCTTCTATCAAACTCGAAGTCACTTCCTTTCTTTTTTCTCTATCCTTTTCTGTTAAACTAAGCACTGTTGCCTTCTCGTTCTCTTCCTTACCATTCTCTGCCATTATCTCCGATTCATCCTGCCTTAACCTTTTACCACCCCTGTTGCTACTTAAATCCATTCTTCTTCCTACATCTTCCGTACCATCTCCCTTTAATGCTGCACGCCTCATCCTTTTCTCTCTCACCCTTGCAATCAGCATCTCCATCTCCACATCATCTTCCTTTTCTATCAAATCCATCTCCTTACTTTTCTCACTTTCTTCCCCCTTATCTTTTACTGGGATCTTTTCCTTATTCACCTTCTTCTTCACTAACAACTGCATCTCAGCTAATGTCATTGTATCTTCCCCTTCACCTACACTTCTCACCTTACCATTAGTCTTTGATCTCAACTCCTTAATCAAACCATCATCGCTCTCAACATCTCCTTCCATATCCACCTCAGTTCCAACACCAGTTGCATTGTCATTTCTTGTCAATTTTCCATTTGGCCTCTTATTAACCTCCGCAACACTCGCCACTTTCCTCTTCTTCCCTAACTCACTATTTCTTGAAGAACCAAAGCTCACACTTTTCCTAGCCTTAATCCTGGCACTCCCTCTTGTTTCCATCAAACCTTCACACCCCTCTTCATTGTCACCATTTTCTGAAACTTCAATTGCCTCAAAAGTTTCTTTACAACTTGGGCACATCAAATTATGCCCTAAATACTTTTTTTCAAACTGATGCAACAATCGACAAGTCGAACACGCCGTCCAAAACGTTATTGTTTCACTCTCCTCAGCCATAACAGCTGACTGCATAGCAACTCTAAGCTTCACATCATATTCCTTCCTCCTAATCTTATCCGATAAAACCCTAAACGCTTCGCCAACAAGCTTAAAAGCCTCTTCGGATGCCGCAAAAGGATTCTTATCAGGGTGAAGAGTTAACGCCAGCTTCCTGTACTGCTTTTTGATAGTGTTGATGTGTGAGAATCGCTCTATTTGCAGGATTTTATAGTAGTCAGGCAGAGTTGAAATTGTGGTAGTTGCTACATCTACGGCGGTGGGGGCAGCTGGGGTTTCCGCCGGAACGGTGCCTGTATGGAGGATTTTAAAAGCGGTGAGCATTTCAGAAACGCCGTCTACTGCGGGGTCGAGACTGTGGGCTCGCTTGGCGTACTTGAGAGCTGATTTGAGGTTGCCGGAGTTGTATTTCTGCTCGGCTAGAACTTTGAGTCGTAAAGCTTCCGGTTGGTCTCCGGCTTCGGCTTTGGTTAGTGATTTCTCTTCGCCGGCGGCCATTTTTTTTGTCGTTGGAGCAATTGGTGGTGATCGGAGACCGGAGAGGGAAGAAAATGAGAGAAGAAAGAAAGAAAAGTTATTATATTCTCACCCCCACAAAATTGGATTAAATGAAGTTTGGTCCCTAAAGTTTTGAAATATGCTTATTAAGTGTCATTAGTTTTTCTGTACATGCTTTTTCTCCTCTAATCCAGCTCAATTAAAAAGCTACTACTAATTAGATTAGCCGATGGACCGGTCGATTCGCTCTTGGCGTGCACGTTACATTTCATCCTTTCGTAAAATCATTAAATACCTTAAAAAATGATGACAATCTCATCGAATTTTAATACAATATAAATTTTTCTATTGTTTCACTCGTTATAAAATAGATTATTAGAAAGTTAGAATTTAATTGAATTTTTATAATTTCTTATCGATCGTATGAATTAGATTTCATAGAAGGGGAAATGTACATTTTGCCTATTGAAACGTACACAACTACATTGTTGCTATGCAGTGAAAAAAACATTTAAAAAAAATCTGAACGATAACGATTTCTGTTTATACGGAATCATATAATTTTTCTTATAATTATATGATAAACTAAACTAATTCTAGTTGGGTAGAATGCATATGTCAAACTATTCATTAGTTCAATATGAACATAGAAAATATTGCATAAAGCAAACACTGATTTCAATGACTTAAAAATCGAAACCTAGCAAATGGAGAATGAAAATCAAAATGTATATACTACCATCCCTATCTTTTGGTTTTTGGTTCTCACTAGACAAACAAAATTAGCATGAAGATACAAAGTTGGTGCGAATCTAGAAAAATTGATCACTAACCGATTCTAAAGCATTGTGATTAGTCATTTCATGAATATTTTCAACACAAAAGTAGTCATCTTAATAATGCACGATAACTGTGTGAAATTATATTATCAAGCGATTATACCTTGATAAACACGCTAGGTATATGCCAATGCATGTACTTCACCATGTTATAACCCTCCAAGTTGTGTTTGATAGCTTGAAATCTCTTCTTTTTGAAGTTTTTAGTTACTGATGTTTCTTATTCATCTATCAATGTTGAATCAATATGTCAACGATTATAAGCAATAATAAAAGAAATTTCCTAAAAAGTTGAGTTGAAAACTAATTCAAATATCAGAGATAGATAAATATACTACAAAAGAAGATAACTACCATTTAATATCATGTGATAAAAATAGATTATGAAAGTAAGAATGTGGTGGACCGACTTGAAACTTAATCATCTCCGATATTTATTGAGTTATGTGAGTCAATTCTTCAACCTATATAACTCTACTTCTATCTTATTTTTTTAATTATTAAAATATGTGTTAGATCAAAAAACTTGAGAAATATTTTTTCACGATCAAACTAATGAAGTGAAAGTTATCTTGGAGCGAACTAAAAAAAACATTGGAAGCAGTTCAACAAGGAGATTGTAGCAGTCAAATATTGAAACAATTATTTATTACACTTGAAATGTTAGAAACTGCATTACATTATAGCACTCGAGTGTACAAGTTGAAACAGTTTTGTATTAGATTAAGAAAGAAATCGTAAAAAGACTAAATCTATCAGAAGCAACGAAGAAAACTTTTAGTTACAGCATTTGGTTCATAAACTTATTTGTAACCAGTTTTATTTTGGAGGTTAAATTTTTTTTCAACCTTCCTAGAATGTGATCGTGATTTAAGTTTTCTTTTAAGGTTTATTGGTTGTTTATGCTTATTGGCTATGGTAATCTTCACATTAATAACAAAGAAACATCAAATAGAAAGAAAGAAAAACAAGCTAGACAAGACACACGATACATCTTCACACCTAAGCCAGGCGGCGGTACCGGAACCGGAACTACCGGACCGGTAAGTTCCGGAACCGGAACAGAACCGGTATCAGGCGAACCGGTAACGTTCCGGAACCGGAACCGGACCGGACCGGTAGACCGGCAAATAAATCTGGTTCCGTCCCGGTCCGGAACATAACCGGTAATGGACCGGACCGGACCGGACCGGATTCCGGAAAATACCTTTTTTTTTTTTTTTAAATACTAATTTAAATTATTTTAAAAATGATTTAAATTTATTTAATTCAATATAATTTAATTATAATACTTAAAAAAATAAAAAATATAATTTCAAACTTTAAAAATTAAAAAATACAAAATTTTAAAACTTTAAAGTTGTAAAATTTAAATTTCAAATTTTTAAAGTTCGAAACTTTAAATTTCAAACATTATAGTTTGTAAAATTTAAATTTCAAATTTTGAAAATTTAAATTTCAAATTTTGAAACTTGTAAAATTTAAATTTCAAATTTTTGAAGTTTGAAACTTTAAATTTCAAAGTTCAAACTTTAGAGTTTGTAAAATTAATATTTCAAATTTAAATTTCTAAAGTTTAAATTCAAACTTTAAAGTTATAAAATTATAAATTAAAAAATTTAATTTAATACAACAATAATAAAAACAAATTAAGGCGAATAGCCTATATTTTTATTAATATTTATTTGCATGTACCAATTTTCGTCAATCCAATGTGCAGTAACAGTCAAATAATCGTTACCATTTACACTATGACCCATATCAGAAGTAATAGCTATTTTACAAGTATTATAATAAAATAAACAACGAATGTATTGAAAATGTTGTGCATGATAATCAAATACAGCCTTTTTTATTGTATTTCTTGCAAAACCTTTAAAATTTGGATTATATACAATTTGAATATAATGTATAAAACCGGGATTTTCAGCAAAACTAAATGGTAAACCCATAACACAAATCATTTTAGCTAATTCTTCAAGATCTTTTTCTCTACTATATGAAAGTGGTAAACTAGAGCCAGAAACATTAGACGGATTTAATTGTGTTTGTACCATGTTAGAGCCGCCTACTCCAACATTTTCAGGAAGAGGGGTACCATTTTTTTTTGCTTCCGCTACCACTTTAGCATGCAAAAATTCATTTTTACAACAAGCCATTAAATGACTACTCAAGTGTCCCGTCCCGCCAGATTTACCAACAGTTTTATGATTTAGTCTATGTTTACATTTATTACAAATAGCTTGTGTTTTATCTTCATTTTGTGTCATAAATTGCCAAACAACCGATTTTTTAGCACGTTCTACCTTAGGCCTAGGATGTACGGGGGGAACAGGGGTAGGGCAACGAAAGGGAGCGGGACTAGGAGCGGGACTGGGAGAAGTAGTAGCCGTAGGTGGCTCAGTTTCACAATCATCATCATCAAAAGAAGGCGTATTAGTATAATTATCAATATCATTTTCATTATCATTATCACTAGGCAAATCCTCATCAAAATTACCAAAGCGACGTTGTAAATGTTCATGATAATGATCTAATTCTGAATTACTATCAATATTAAAAACAGTATCATCAACATGTGTATAATCATCCGTATTTATTCTTAATATAGTAGATTTTTTAGTTTTTGATTTAGAAGAACTACCGGTTTTTGCATTATCGGATGATGTAAAGTTACACATATTTTTAACACGCTCAAATGCACTTTTTTTACCCTTCCCTTTTTGAACAATATTTTTACCGAAATCCATATTAAAATATTAAACGTGAGATGTAAATAATAAATCACAAAATAATAGGAAAAATGTAATGCAAATAATAAATCACAAAAAAAATTAAATAATTATTTAAAAATTAAACTAAAAGATGGAACGAATATACCGAACGTCTACTTAAAAAAGTAGACGTTTATGACCGTTGAAAGCCGAACGTGGAAAGTTGAAAGTTGAATTTTGAAGCTCCAAATCCAATTTTCAAAGACCAAATAAGGCAACACCGAAATTTAAGAAATTATATATTAGAGAATTAGAGATTAGAGAATAGAGAGTTGAGAGAATAGAACATGAGTAGATGAATTTGTGATAAAATAATGAATTTTAGGAGTATTTATAAGTAAAAAAATGGGTTAAAGTGTAGTATTTATAACTTTAGGGTATTAAAAAAAGTTAGGGGGGGTAGGGGGTTGAATTGGCTGATTTTGGGATAAAATAGCCGTTGGGGGGCCCACTAGCCGTTACCCAACGGCTATAAACGGCTTAATTTAAAAAAAAAAAAAAAAAAAAATTCGGACCGGACCGGACCGGACCGGTAACGGACCGGTACTTTCCGGAACCGGGAATTACCGGTATTTTCCGGATTCCGGTTCGGTACCTGTCCCGGAACCGGACCGAACCGGTCTATACCGGGACTAACCGGTTCCGAACCGGTACCGGACCGGACCGGGACGGACCGGACCGGATTCCGGAAAATACCGGTACCGCCGCTAGCCATATTCACACCTACTTTATAGCCCCACCCAGTCTCACTATCCTTCACCTCACCTCTCACAATATTTGTCTAGATGATGTATAAATATTTTTTACTGACCTGAATACTTAAAATATCTAATTATTCTAAAAATATTTATTTAAAAGAAAATATATTCTTTCGTACGGAATGCACCACGTGTACAATAACAATAACAATATATTCTTTGAAATCTCATAATATGAATTTTACAAAAATAGACTATACACAAACATTATTTCTATCTCTTGAATGTAGAGATGTTGTTTTCAAAAGATTATTGACTCAAATGAAATAAATTAAAATAATAACGAAAAGAAAAAATGACACTAAAAAAACAACAAGACAACTAATAAAAAAAATAATGTCGAACATATATCAAGTAATCATATGTATAAATATATATATATAAAAAATCTTATTCTAGAATAGGCCTTATAACACGCCATTCAAATTAATCGAGATTGTAATACGTATACCAAATACGAAATAAAAATATATGATTAATCTATTCAAATTAGTTTTTTAACATTTTACTAACCACCATCCCAACAATGCTAATTGTGTTGTGAAAAAAATTGGTCCACCTATTCTTTTTATAACACAAATCTGAACCGTTGAAATTAGTCTACGAAAACAATCAGCAAAAACACAAAGCAAATCGAAAATATTCACAATTTCTTCTTCTCTTTCTGTTCTTGCAAATCATCGTAACAGCAACATCGACAATTTCACAAACAAATCCTTGTTTTTATTTTTTTTTCAATTTTTGGGGATATTTCTTGTCGTTTTTATACCTAATTTATCGTGAAAAAAATCAATCTTTGATTGTTTTTTGCTAATTTTGAGGTATACCAGATAGCTGGGTACTAAATTTTAAGCTGGGGTTGACTGTAATTGTAGTTTTATAGCAGTTGAGCTGACCGGCTGACCCAGTTCTTCAGATTCACCAGTCTGTATAATTTTTCATGGTAAGCTGAATCCTGTCATTATTTTAATTTCTGTTGCGTTTTTAGCTTATTTTTGTTGTTGAATTTGTTAATGGGTGTTTTGGGTCAATTCTTTTTGGTGGTTATGGAATTCTGTAGCTCAATTCACTGATTATTTTAGATTTAATGGTGAAGAACGTACTTAAAGTATCACTTTTTTGGAGTTTCATGCATTTACTATCAGGCTGCGAGTTCTCTACATGAATGTTCACCAACTATTTATCAAAAAAACATTTTTCCTACTTGAATATCACCATTGTGTACGTAGGTAGGAAATGAGAACAAATGATAGTTGAGATGTGTTTTGATAAGTAGTTAGTAATAATTCAAGTAGGAAACTAGCACACCGGATGGCTCAGATATGAACTCGAAATCTATTGAAGTTGTTATAATGGGTGTTTTGGGTCGCTTTTTATTCTTGTTCGCATAATTTTGCATGTGGATTCATTATCAAAAGGACTATATTTACATTGGTTTTGTATAAATTTCTTGGTAACTAAATTCACCATTAATTTAATTTCTGTGTTAAGCATCTTATTTTTGTTGTTGAATTTGTTACCGGGTATTTTGGGTCGCTTTGTCGTGTTTGTATAATTCTGTATGTGGATTCATCAGAAGCATTATATTTACATTGGTTGTGAACTTACTGCAACCTTCTTGCTTTGCCTATGTGAAATCAAATCAACATTGATGGAGCACTTTCCAGTATTCGAAATGGATACCAATGGGTCGGAGGATTGGGATTGAGGTGTAGTTGTGATTGATTGATTATAAATTCTGTATGTGGGATGTGGACTTGAACTTTATGCTTTTTTTATTCAATTTTCATTTGAAAATTGGGAGATAGTAATAAGCTAATAGGCAATTTGTTTGCATGGACTATTGGGGTTGGTGAATACTGCTGATTAAGTCCAATTATCTCGCGATGTTTGACAACTTTATAGAGCCGTTATCTGTGGTGCTATTGGTCTATTTCGTTACCTTTTACAATTTCATGTGTAGAATTTTTGTCAGTTAGAAAGTGATTCAAACCAATTCTTGATTTATATGGGTGTATGTGCATGACAGAATGGTTTGAGGAACTTTTGAAGTAGTACAGTTGAGCCATGGGTAGCAGTGAGATGGATAAATCCTCAAAAGAGGCGAAGGAAGCAAAAGAGTCAAAGCCCCCCAGTTCACAGGTAACTGTTGTTGGTGCTAAGAGAGAATACTGTGTTGAATGGGTAGCTCGTTAATTTGATAGACGCCTGTGGGTGACTCAGGTTGAGACATATAAACGATTTCCACATACTTTTGACATTGGCTTGGTGTTCAGTTAAGAGACTTTGTATCAAAAACAGAACTCATTTTCTTAAAAAAACAAGTATTTTTATGTGAGTAGATTGAGTCTTACCACCAACTAATGTGTTTTTCTTCTTGATACTATCTAGGAGCAAACTTCTACTACTACAGCTGGCCCAGTTAATCAAGATTGGTCTGGCTTTCAGGTTTGGTTTCTCTGTCGCATAGATTCTCAGCCTTTTGTCTCGTTTACTGATTTTTCCTTGTTGGTAATCAAAGGACGTTGATGATCATTATGCAGGCATATTCTCCTATGCCTCCTCACGGGTTTATGGCGTCAAGTCCTCAAGCACACCCTTATATGTGGGGAGTTCAGGTATGCAAGTTTCACTACGGGGTGGCTCTGCTTCACGTGATGTTTTGAGTTTCCCTTAAAAATCAGATCTGTTAGCTTAATATAAGGCTAATATGATCATGGCTTCTTATTGAAAAGTGTGTAACTAAAGATATCACACTTACTTGGTGCACATAGAGTTGTCTAAGATATAATTTTTTATACTTATGAGCTTGAGCTATAGCTATTTCTTGAAAGATGTTTGTCTTTTAACAAGTTCCATACTTAAGCATCTCTATTTGTTAGCTCATACTTAGGTCTATTTGATAAGCCTACTTTTCTACTACTGAAATTCATACCATGCATTGAAGTTGTAAAGTAGGTTCTTTTGGTAAGATGTTTCTTGCTTCAATTATATACCCCCTGATCCACCAGAGTTAAAATAAGGTAAGATGCTTCTTGCTTCAATAATATACCCCCTGATCCACCAGAGTTAAAATAAGAAAGAGATGATTTAAGTTCATTATATTTCAGTGATTAGTTTATAATGACTGTGGTTCTCTGATGATATGGTTATTTGTTGAGTTGCTCGGACTCTCTAGAAATGTTGTTGCACCCATCTCGGATCCTTCAAACATGCACTACTTTTGAAGGATCCGACACACACCCAAAAACATTTTTGAAGAGTCCGAGCAACATAGGTAATTTGTTCTTGGGGTTTCATCTTGCCCGTTAGTGATAAGAGTAAAGATTAATTTGATTTTTGTACAGTGTCCTGGTCCCAAATTATCAAGAAAACAAGGAGACTTGGTATAGTCTCGCTCAAATGGTTCTTTGTGTAGTCTCCACTGTTTCTGAAATGTTAATATGGTTAACTAACAGAAGAAAACAAATTTGTTCCAGACTGCAATATTGCATATTGCATTACTAAGAACAAAAGCAATTGAGGCTTTCATTTCAAGTCCTCGTTGAAGTTTCTCAATTTTCCTTCTGAAATCTAGATGAATAAGTTTAGCATATTTCTGCACGATAAGTTGCTGATTTATTTTTAACTTCATCTCCATGTTTTTTAAGTGTACAGATAATTCTGATATGGATAATAGTACCAAAATATGTTTAAGAATTATTTCTAATCAGTAATTTTTTTTTATGGTTTATATTGCCTTGGTAGTTTTTGGTTCTACTTTTACTTGCGAATATTCTACTCTGACAAGTTGCTGTCATCTATCTTTAACGATTTCTGCTGGCTGTTATTTCAGCAATTTATGCCACCCTATGGTACTCCACCACATCCATATGTTGCAATGTATCCCCATGGTGGTATATATGCTCATCCATCTATTGCTCCGGTATAATCTTGTGGCCTGAGTTCTCTGTCTTACTCTATGCATCTAATTTTTTAGTTTGCTAACCTGAAATGGATATTTTCCTAATTGATCAGGGATCTTACCCCTTCAGTCCTTTTGCAATGCCTTCTCCAAATGGCGTCGGTGAAGCTTCAGTGCGTATCTATGCTGAATGTGCTAAACAATGTTGTTCATGTAATCTATGCTTTAAGTTTCCTGTTCTTATACTGCTTTGTTCATTTTTTCTTGTGCAGGTTAACAACTCTGGTAATGTTGAAGTGGATGGTAAGTCATCTGAGGGAAAGGAAAAATTGCCAATTAAGAGATCTAGGGGAAGCTTGGGTAGTTTGAATATGATCACTGGGAAGAATAACGGAGCTGGTAAGACATCTGGAGCATCTGCAAATGGAGTCTATTCTAAAAGGTATTGTGCTCTCTCAACTGAATGTTTCATGTGATCATAAAGAAAGATGTGGGTGTGACTGGTTTGTAATTGGAGGAAGAACTCCAGAACATGAAGCTAAGTTGCTTGGACTCGGGTGCGGGGTTACGATACGGGTGTGGATCTAAATTTTAAGATTTGGGGATATGAATCCAGGTATTGATATGAGTGCGGGGATTCAACTAAAAATAATTAGCTCAACTTCTTGCTGTGGCTTCTATAAATTGAATAATGTTAACCAAGCCAAATGAGACTTCTTTGTTTTGTGTGGCCAGCTCAGTGTGCATTTCCTATTGAGTGGATTCTAGTCCTTTGATGACTGTAACTTTGCAAGTCATGCTCCTTTTTTCCTAGTTTAGCTTACTGTTGGCACTTCGTGACTGCCTTAAGATTTGTTTGGGATAAACAGTGTTATAAACAAGTTGTTAGATACGAGTATGGTTCTGATTGGGTTGAAGAGATCTTCTCCTCATGCACTGTTTTCTGGTACATACTGTTTTGATACAACAACAGCATACCCAGTGTAGTCTCACAAAGTGAGGTCTAGGGAAGGTCGACTGTACACAGGCCTTACCCTACCTTAGGGGTATTAAGGTTGTTTCCTATAGAACCTCGGCTCAAGGAAAAACAGTCCAGGAAAAAGAAGTACAAGAACAACAAATAGTGACAAAAACAACAAAACAATACAAAAAACTACAACAAAAAAATACCTACCTGAGCAATACTATGACAACTAATGTGAACGGACTGCAAGACAACACACTGCTACCTACTAATCTTCTACCTTAATCCATGTCGTTCGGCGCCCTTCCATCTATGGTCAAGACACAAATACTGTTTTGATTAGTCTTTTATTTTTGGAGATGATTTTATATGCGAGTGCACAAATGGCTGTGCAAAAACCATTTATACAGTAGAGGAAACTGACAAATTGCTGTCCTCTACAACTCGCAAAGATTCAAAATCTCTAGGATAGATTCTTTAGGCAATGGGCATTCTTCTTTACACCAAAAATGAAATAACAATAGGGGTGTTCATCTTAATCTTCTCAACTGGACTACGACTATCCTTGTCTTCAGAGCATCTCAGATTCTTTTCCTTCCTAATGGTCCACCAATATGTTTTAAGCTTTTTCTGGGCAAGATATTTGCTGTCCAGGAATATATACTTATTGGTTGGGTTGAGTACAATAATATTTCACAATATCAGATAGTTAATTATGTTGTTACTAATAATTATATTTACTATTCACGTGAGAATGCCTTTCTGCTTAAATTTTTTAAAGTTGTCAAGCTTAAATACCACCTGTATCAGTTCATGAGGCTTAAGACCTTTGCCAATGTTGGACTTGCAGTGCCGAGAGTGGAAGTGAAGGGTCAAGTGAAGGAAGTGATGCTCATTCTCAAAATGTGGGTATTGTATGATGTGTTTGGTTTATTTCAATAATTATACGATAGGGAGTAGTTATTATTTCCTGTTTATGGAAAGTATAATATTTGTAAATTAATTTCCATCGTAAAGAATTGGCTTCAGGATTTTATGTGCTTTATACAATTTTCAATGAAGTCATAGTTATGTGCATGTGTGTATATGTATACATATTTAGTCTCTACGTCACGTGCCTCGCATGTGTTGCCCTAGAACTATTATAAATTTAATCTAAAACGAATAAGCTTTTAACAGAATACATAATTTAAACTATTTATTTATTTAACTTACAAATAAATATCAAAATCACACCCAAAGGTATGGCGTAGTGGTCAATGAAGTGGTTAAGGACCATGAGGTCTCAGGTTGAAATCCCATGTCCTCGCCTTGGTGGACAGAGTTACCTAGGTAGGTAGGACAGAGTTACCTAGTACCTGTAGGAGGCGGGCGGTATCCCGTTGATACCAAAGCCAAACACAACATGCGTTTGGTGTTCTCTTCCAAAGCATTAAGTTATTTATCGTTTAGAGGAGAAAATAGACTAAAAATAAACTCATCATCATGTTTTATAGGATAATTGTGGAAGGAATCTAATTTCATTAGGAAATTGAAATTTAATGAAATACATAATAGATGTCAAAAGGAAAAAAAGATGCAATAAACACACATGTAATATGACTGATGTAAATAATGACCTGTTTTGGTTGAAAACCAACGAAGGCTTCCCCATGCATATGGAGCTAAGATTTCTGTACAAGAGTGTTAGAAGACGAAACAAGCTGGAAGTGTTAGAAGACGAAACAAGCTGATAGAGATATCATAAAGTTTATGATAAGATATGGTAAAAGCACTACTCAAATAGATGTCCAAGTGCATAATCCTAATCAATATCAACACAAAAAAGAAAAAAACAATATAATGTTCTCAATATTTCAACTGCCGCTATTAATTAAAATGCACTAAATATCCAAGGGAAGAAGTCCAAAACCGTAGTAAATGGTGTAAATTCATTGCTCTATTTGTTGTTGTATGAATCCCTCTTGCTTCTCCGTTGAAGGGCATAGTCGGTTCAGATATATTATATATATCTAAACTTGAATATTTCACACTATAGAAGGTAGTGAAAAATAAGTAAGGGAAATAACTTAGGTTGTTGAGTTAATTGAAACTCAAAGTTGATTGAGACATATAATTGAACTCATCAAAATATGTGAGCACGAGAGGATACAATCTTATAATAAGCACCAAAATCTTCACAGAGAGAAATGAAAGAAGCTAAATTTTCAGCTATAAACTAATTAACTATGGTTACCTTCTCAAAGATGGAATCATATTAGATTTAGTGAGACGAAGATCGACGTACCAACCTATTAATTAGAGCGACAAATATCTCTTAAGTAGGTGGTAATTGTCTTGATTGTTTTCGAAAAGAATTAAAACTTTTGAGTGAGGAAAAATTCTAATACTCTGTATTTATAATGATATGAATCCTTTTTTATTGTATTAGTATTTTAGTTTTTTTATCAGCCCGTTATTTGTTTTGTTAGATAATTTTGAAAAATAAAAGAAAGCTAAAGTGAACTTTAAAAACACACACTCCTGAAAATCCCAACTCCCAGCCAACCCCTATCACTTCTCCCCAACCACAGTCCACAGCCCAAGAATGCCTAAGTTTAGTAATAGTTGTTGTACTTTAGTTTCAAAGGGTATAAAATACCAATTATGAGTGGATTGGGAAGAGAAGGTAGGAGAGAGGAACTTAATTAAAGCTGTAATCTGTGCCTGATTGCAATTAATTTCAATGAAGATAAAATACCAGGGTATTAGCTGAGCTATTCTATTTTTCAGGGGGAGAATGTATCCTCAGTCAATTTGATTAGAGTGTGGTTGATGACTGATTCTAATTCCAATGGAAAGAAAACAGGATTGAAAAGAAAAATACCTCTCTATGTATACTACATCAGTGTTATCAAAGGCGCGCTTAAGCCCTGAAGCGAGGCTCAAAACGTGTTGAGCACTTCGTCTCGCTTTATGTGTGCTTCAGTGTCGTCATCAAGGTTCTAAGACAAGCTTTTCCTTGCCAATGAGCCTTTTATGAAGAAGTGAAACTAAATAATTGATATTTCACTTAACCATAGATTTTTTCAATTTCTTTGGTCATATATTTTTCATTCATTCATGTTTATAATTATTAGCCTTGGACTAAACATTTATATTTGTATTATTTTCTCCCTTTGCACCTTTTTTCGTTAAAACCCACGCTTTATTTGAGCTTTGCGCTTAAAGCCCCCATGGACCTTAGAGCTTTTTTGTGCTTTTCGCCTTTGGTAACACTGTACTACATCTGATTATTTGTCGTCTTGATTTTGTTTAGGAGTCACCAATGAATTCAGGAGGCAGGCAGGATTCAGGTCTGGTGATGTGAATTTGCTTTCAATATCTGGTAACTATTTTGGCAATGAATATAGTTGACGGAAAAGTACTATGTTGTCTTTGCTACAGCTGACACATCTCAAAATGGCAATGCTGCACATGGTTCCCAGAATGGAGGGACTGGTACTCCTCATTCGATGATTAACCAAACTATGGCTATCGTGTCAGCTGCTGGTGCTGGAGGTATTCCTGGTCCAACTACCAACTTGAATATTGGTATGGATTACTGGGGTGCTGCCACTTCATCGTCTATTCCTGCAATGCATGGAAAGGTACCTGTTTCAGTTGCTGGAGGGTTGGTTACTGCTGGATCACGAGATAGCGTCCAATCACAGATGTGGATTCAGGTATCCTTTTGGTGTCTCCATTTGTTAAGAAATTTTTATTCATTATTGTGATTTAGCACTTGGTGTATCAGATTCTGTACATTGAATGGTGACAACAAGTATCTTGTAGCTGAATTGACATATGTAAATATTCTGTGATGTACAGCCAAATAAAACACATGTAAAGAGCATGCGTTCTGGTTACATGAGAGAAGAATGGACTTAATGTTCAATATAAGCATCAAAGCAAACTTCTGGGATCATTTTATTTACACTGTATTTATTTTGTTATCATTAATGCCTTAATGTTAATGCAGACATAGATTGTTTGTACTGAGTTAGGATACAGAGTTGGAAGAGATAACCAGGGCCAAGATTTCCATGAATTCTATTACGTATTTTGCTTCCCTCATTATATGCTGAACAAAAACAAGTCTTAGTACTATCTACTAAATAATTACATGTTTCCACCAAAGATCCCAGCATCAAATTCCATTTTTTGTCTAAGTTGCAGAGTAAATAGGCTTCTAATGAGGTGTAACCCTTGCTGTACACATAGTGCTGAGCACCTACCAGTTTTGTATCTTTTGAAAGGGGGGCTGCACATATTAGCAGATCATCTGATTTTTCTGATGCCATTTCTGTCAAACTAATGTTTTTCTTCCTTTCCTAATGAGGATGTATCTCTTTTAACTGTGTTTCTTCTCTTTCTGGTCGTTTTAATGCATTGTCATTGATGATCTTTTCTTTTCAATCGAGTTCAGGATGAAAGGGAGCTTAAGAGGCAGAAAAGAAAGCAGTCTAACAGGGAATCTGCTCGTCGATCTAGGTTAAGAAAGCAGGTATAAATTATCCTTTAGTGGTTTCCTTTGTTAATGTTGATCAACCCTGACTCCACTTTGTCTTTGGGAACCAGGCAGAGTGTGATGAACTTGCACAGCGTGCTGAAGTTTTGAAGGAAGAAAATGCCTCTCTTAGAGCTGAAGTGAATCGCATCAGGAGTGAGTACGAGCATCTTCTTGCTCAGAATGCATCTCTTAAGGTATTTTCCTCTACCCTTAAAAGGGATAATTTTAAAGACCTCCCTCAAGGTTTGACTGCATAAACTAGCCATCCTTGTAGTTCACAATATTTTGTTTTCCTTCCTTGTTTTGATTTCTTTATAACAATTCTTTTATCCTATTTATAATTAATTTATAAAAAGTTGTGAGTTGACTAACTAATCCTTTTCAATATACACCTCTGTTTAGTTAATTTTGTAAACATATCTTTTTCTTAAATTCCTTTAGAATAAAAATGAGAAGGAAATGGTAGAAATTTGATTGCATAATCCTTAAATGAATTTCTTCTCTTCTGCTAAACTAAAATTACAAAGGTTGTTTGTTCCTGTTGCTATTGGTTTTGTGTTTTTCCTTGAAATCGTGGGATATTCGAGTGGATGTTGATGATTCCTTGACTGACTACATGACATTATATGTCATGCTTATGAGGCCTCAAGGGTTAAATCAAACCATTTTCCAGTTCAATTGATCCTGCATGAATGTGTTGTTGCTGTCGGTTGTCCCTTTCCCTATACATCTCTTCCATAAACAACATCAGGCATATCACAGAAATAAAAATATAAGAAATGATTAAAATCCGTTTGTGCATAAAACTTCCGTCATGTATTTGTCTCTGAGGGGTATTAGTTTTGATACTTCTATGATAGCTGCCCATCACGATTTTGATCAATTTTCTACTCATGACCCATTTCCAGTCCTTCTCTGTTTAGAATACCACAATAGTTGCCTTTATGTTTTTTTTTATATATATATAAGAACTCAGGATTCTTTTGTTGATACTTCTTTTTTTTGGAACTGAAAAAAAAAGAAACTCATTACTCATGCCAAACAGGACTCTACATGATTTGTATTAGCTTTTAGGCGTTTTAGGCAGAGATCTACAGAACGGTAGTCTCAAATTGGTTTATTCCAACCTGAAGTAGTAATATGTAGTGCAATCTCAAAATAGAATATCACACAATTATGAATTATAGCATTTTGTATAAGCAGAGTATCAATGTCTTCATTAGTTGGTCCATCACCTAGTTGCTCTACATCTTCATTCAGTTCATTGGAGCGCCTCCATCTTGATCATGATTCTGTTGATTACCTCGTCCATGTTGATCAGCATTTTGCTCATTAGCGCCTCCATCTTGATTAACATTTTGCTCATTAGCGCCCACTTCTTGTTCTTTAGGAACCTGTTCATTAGCGTCTCCATCTTGATCCGCATTTTGCTCATTAGTGGCTAAATCTTGATCAGCTGGGTCTCCATCTTGATCAGTAGCGTCTTGATCAGCTATGTCTCCATCTTGATCAGTAGAGTCTCCATCTTGATCAGTAGAGTCCCCATGTTGATCAGCATTTCCCTCATTAGCTTGGAAAATTTGTTCCTCAATTGAACGAAGCAAAGGTATATGATTCGAAAAAGTAAGCTTGTCCAGTCTCATACAGAATTGTCCTTCTCTAACATACATGTCCGGTTCTTGGACTGTAATAAATTTCCACCCTATCATCTTTCCACATTGGCGACAGTAAGTGTTGGCTACGATAATTCCACTTTCTGAAAGACGATAACTCATGTTGTCTGGTACATGAACATTAAACACCCTATTAAAGATCCCTATTACTCCTGATTGAGACATCGGAATATATTCGTTGAAGGATGCAACTTGCGTTCTGCACCAATGAGTATGACAGTGGATGGTATCATTAGAAGGGATCACATCAGTGTTGTATTCAAGTGAATAGTATCCATTCATTGTTGAATGAAGAAGCAGCAACTCAGAGATAACCTTCACGTTATTTATTCTAAACGAATTTAAGAAAAGAAAAAAAAAGATGTTCAAAAATTAATTGAAGGGAAGGTTTATTTAAAAAAGGCAATCTGGTCAAACACAATACTTTTACATTTATTATGGACAAGTTAAGAATTATTACAAGGAAATTGAAACAAGGGAGCAAAACATAATATTGTAAACTAAAAAGGAGCTTAGTATTACGAAACCAAACCTGGGGGAGTCTCCGAAATTCTTTAAGAAGTTCTGTGTCTTATCACCCTTTAATTGGTGAAGTTTGTTTTTCTTTTTTCCAACTTCTATTCTTTCTGTCTTGTTTTCTATAAAATAGCATTACGAGTATAGAAAAGAATGAGGATTTATAATATATCAGACGGAGATGAGCTTAAATGGAGCGACTTGGCCAGTAAAGATTCATTTAGCCAACACCAACTTGTTTGATATTGAGGCCTAGTTGTTATAGGATTCTTTTCTAATGCTATGAGTCGTCGGATTTGATTTTGCAGGAGAGGCTTGGGGAAGTTCCTGGGGAAGATGATCCAAGAACTGGTCGAGAGGACCATCTTCCAGGCAAACATTCTTCACAAACCGAGTCCCAGTAGGGTCTTCAATGAAGTACTAGCTGCATTAATGTGGATTGATGATTAGGAGTTTAACCTAACAAACTTTGTATAAGAAAAGGTTTAATTTGCATATTAAGGTAGTTTATAATTCGCGAAAAGCTCACCTTTTTTTAGGATCAGGATCTGTAATATGCCTAACGTAGTCCATCGTTTCTCTGTCGGGCCAATCTTTTATGGTCGAGAAACCTGGATGATATGTAGAGAATGTGATCGTCGCATTATTTTGTATTCAGCAGGGAGGTGTTCCTAAAAATTTCTCAAATCTGTATTTTTACTAATATTGAGTAAGGTGACAGGAGTGAAGAAAGTTTATTTTGCTACACTTCATAGACGTTTGTATGATTATTGTGGATTTTGGTTGTATTTGAATTCATCCTGTCATTAGGTACAACAATATTAACAAGTATTGATACAATGTATTTTAGCATGATGTTTGATGATATGAGTTTAAATGAAGAAATGCAGACTTTTTGTTTGTATTTAAAACCGTTCGTGGTATTTCTCGTATTGACATAATACATAAATATGTCTTTTCAACTTGGTTTTAGTTGACATGTACGCCTTCTAACTTTGGTGTATATAACTAGATATAAATTTGTATAAATATTAAATAAGTAAATACACGTGTTTTACGTGATATGTTATATGTAGGACACAAAATTGTCATTAGGACGATTGTTAAAAAAAATAAAATTCATAATTATAATAGTCTTATATGGCAGTTTTGAAGTACTATTAATTTGGTCAAAAAATGTTAATTATGTATTTCATTATAGTTTAAAATGGCAACATTCAAATGATTTGACTAAAATAGTTCATTGTCTTAATGACAACATTTTCCACTCAACAATTTTGTATTTGGCAACATATTTGCAATTTATTCTAGCTGTTTGGTCAAATGTTGTTAATGACATTTATTACTCTCTATGACATTTTTCGTTTTTCGAGAGTTAAAATAATTTAAGTTTAATTGAGAACTTGCACATGAAATCTTTAAATTTTTTTGAAATAAATCTATATATTTATAAACTATGTAAAAAATTCTATAAGTTACAATAATTGACAATTCAAAATGTTTGAAAAAATTACGGTCAAAGATAAACTTGTTTGGATTTTGAAATCTGAAAAGTGCCACATAGAATAGGACAGAGGGATGCGGAGCCACCTTACAGTTAGGGGGTCCATCTGAATCCCCTTTGACGGAAAATTATATTGTCTAATACATGGTTAAAATATTTTATTAGGTATATATAGTAGATGTAGAACCCTCTTCGGCTACTTCTTATGTCTATTTTTTTATATTTTCAACCCTCTTATCGAAAATTCTAGCTCCGCTAGAGGGAGTACCATTTAAAATTGTGAATTACATGACAAACATTTCACGTTTACGTACTATCCGAAAAACTTCAAATAAATAAAAAAGTATAGAAGGAAAAATTAAAAAGAATCAATTTCACTACTGTAATTTGAGGTTCTGATTACACAACAATCAATTCCCTTTGTCCACTTTTCTCCACATATATCAAAGAATAGAATTCAAGAAAAGATAACTAAAAGAATAATTTTGAGTTGATTGTGGAATAAGTCTAATTGAGTAAACAAAATTCTATACTCGATCTCATAGATACATATAGAATTCTGCAGAAAATCGAATACGTATTCAATGAAAGTTGTATGCCAATATAGAAAAGTTGTTAAGGGAACTGAAATGAACCTCCAATTTCAGTGTTACCTGCAGGGGGGTTAATTGCAACCCAAAGGAGGGAAATGGTAATGGCAATGAGCCCGGACCAAACGAACACGATGGTTGGTGTTCTTCCTCTTCGTCCCATAAGTCCTTTCGCGAAAGGATAGAGATGAGCCAACACCCAAAAGCTGAAGAAAACGCCTCCTAACAGACGACTCCATTGTGGTATTGTGCTGTATATAGTCCTGCTGAAGCCAACTGCTATCGCGACTAAGTTAACCATCATGATTGTTATAGGAGGAATCATCAATGATGTCCATTTGATGACGTAGAGATCAGCAAATTCATCGTCATTTTCATCACCGGATGATTTTGATGTCAGAGTGAATGAAATCTCAATGCCAGCAACCACTTTTAGTAGACCTTGAAACACAGCTGCAAGATGTGCACTCGTGCCTCCGATTAACCAAAACTGCTCATTACGCCACCAATCTTCCAAAGCAATCCCAGACCACTTGATCTCGAGCAAAGCTAGAATGCAGAGAGTTAATGAGATGACAAGGAGGTACACGAGAAATGTGACATTGAGGCTCTGAACAATGAATTGACCGGAGAAAAGTGAGAGTGCTGGGAGGAAGCAGTAGACAATCAGGAATATTGAAGTGAAAGGGTAGATGCCAACGTTGAGGTAAGCAATCCGTTGTAAAATTTTCATCTTTGGACTAGCAAGAAAGGCGTTATTGCGTGAGAAGAAGATCTCAACAGAACCAGTAGCCCATCGTAGGACTTGGTGAAGCCTATCAGTGAGATTGATTGGTGCAGTGCCACGGAATGCATCTCTTTTTGTCACACAGTATATCGATTTCCAACCTCTATTATGCATCCTGTATCCTGTTACCACATCTTCAGTAACAGATCCGTAAATCCATCCAACTCGATTGCCCCATTCAGTTTTGTCTTCGTACCAACACGAAATGACACTGACTGCTTCAGCAACAATGGAAGCATCAAGAAGTTCTCTTGGAATAGTTAGTGATCCGGGAGGTCGTCCATACTTTACAGAAGGGTGATCAGCGAGCGGTCTACCTTGGAATTCAGCCACCGGGATTGAATCAATGAGGACACTAGAGTTTCCAAATCTTTTAGGAAACAAAGCAAGATCCATATCCTCATCATCAATGTCTCCCATTCTAAGTCCCCTTGTTTCGTCAGCAACAATGGCCTTACTCTTACCCCTCCCAAAGCAACAACTGCAGCAATCAGGGTGGCGGTCCTTTGCTCGTGGGGGATCAAAACCATACAGAGCAGTCCGGCGGAAGAGGCAACCGGTGCCCACATAAAAAGGACCTTGAAGTCCATCCAGCGCACGCATATTCACATCAAAGAAAACAGTATTGTGATTTGCATACCGATCATTGGGATCAATCCCCTCAAACCGCTGAGGGAACTGTACATAACAAAGACGATCCCCACCCCGGTCCATCATAAAACACATGCCCTCCTTTATTGCCTCTGAGTTGTAGATGTAGTGATCACAGTCAAGGTTTAGAATGAAAGGGCCATTGGACATGACAGCTGATGCTCGAACCAATGCATTCATTGCTCCAGCCTTCTTGTTGTGATCATAACCAGGACGCTTCTCACGAGAAACATACACCAGCATGGGGAGCCGAATATCAACTTCCGTAAAATCAATCATACTGCTATCAGCTGTCGCACCATGCAAAGCTTCATCACTTGGAGGTTTTAACATCACCTACAGTTCATAAGGAAACCAAAATGTAAAATCAATCTAATAATTGAAATGGAGTATATAAAAAAAAACTAAAAATCCTAGCTCCGCCTCTTGATGCAGTTAGATGCTACGAACAAGCATGATCGATACCTGTATGATTCCTGCATGATCACCCCGAGAGTGCTCGGGAGAAGCTACCATCCAAGTTCCGGGCCAGTGAGTTCCATCTGCCATCCAGGTGGCCTTAGTTATCTTGATAGGTTCCAAAGGTTCATCTCCAGCTCTCTCTCTCTGAAGCTTCAAAGCCTTAATTTCCTCTCGAGCATTGTAGGCATCAGAACGCCGGCGAATAGAATCAGTAAGGCCATTGGTCCGAACCTTAAATTCATCATATTCGCGCTTCACACGTCTACGATCCTTGACGAAATCTTGACGTACTTTGTTCTTGTAAGGATCTTTCTTCAAGCTGAAGTAACTATCCGGGTTCCTCGGTTCAATATCATGTTTACGACAAAATGGGACCCAAATGTTGGCAAAACTTGCAGCTTCTGCCATTGCTTCAAAAGTCAAAAGAGCACCTCCATCATCAGATACATAGCAAGAAAGTTTTTCAACGGGGTAATCAGCAGCAAGAATAGATAGTATTGTGTTTGCTGTAACGAGTGGTGGCTCTTTCTCTGGATCTGCTGTAGAAACAAATATATCCATTCCTGGAAGATCAGATTTTCCAGTGGGATTGGTTGAGGTCGGAGTTTCAAACTTTTCTTTTAAGACAGTAAGATCGGTAGCACGATTGACTGGACATAACTTTGGAAGCTGATCAAGCAGCCATGAAATTGCAAACCAAATCTCACAGACTATGGACATATACCACAGCCATATAGCATCATTGTTGGGATGGGTGATCCTCCATTGAAGAAATAATCCAAGTACAACGACACGAATTAAAATCAAAAGCCTGTAAAATGAAAGATATGTCATGACAGTTTCTCAAACATCTTGAAAATAACAAACAAAAAAAAAAGTGATCTACTATTAATAAATATTTTGAGATATAAGCACTATGGACAGATTGAACATCGAACTCGTTATCCTACAATTTCGGTAAACGATTGCAGACCTGATAAGAGACCATTAAGCATTGGACAATCAACCTAGAGCATAGGAGTATTCAAATGTAGTCGGCAAAGGCAGAATAGTTGGATCTTGTTTGCCAAACATGCTAATGGGGGCGGAGCTAGGGGAGCAAAGGGGTTCACCCAAGCCCCATTCGCCAGGAAATCACACTGTATGTACAAGATCAAAATTATTTTTTGTATATATACTAGCTGTTGAATCTACTTTCTTTCTTCGTGTGATACTTCTTTATATTTTGAATTCTCTTAGTGAAAATTCTAACTCCACTCTCCACGTTGCACGCTAAGCCTTATGAAAATGAATTTACAACACAGTAGAAATGGCATTGATGTGTGATGTCATTAGATGGTGATATCAAATTTGGATTACGAAAAACACATTAAGCATAATTTGCCAAGGTAAAAGACATGTCCCCTACAAGTTATTCTAGAATGATCAAAGTATAATAGAAGAATTTGCAGTAAGGATATATTATATGATTGTTTTTACATTTGTTTTTCGCGAAAGGAAATATTGGTACTCAAAACTGATGTAGCTTCACTCACTGAGTGAATGGTGAAACGTTAGGGGCAGAGACAAACACGTAAGACGGTTAAGGCACTATGCAATCAGACTTAATATTATTCGTCCAATATAGTCAGTCAAACCACTCTCTTTCCATTTAAAAAATGGCATTTATAGTGAAATGTTGTTATAGAGAGGTCTGATTGTACCCGTGCTTAAATTAAATGCACCATAGAAGACAACAAATAGTCGTTGATACTACTTGGAACAAGAAATTACCGGTATGGGCTGAGTACTGCAGCAGGTATCTGCAGTTTACGCGTAAGTGGCCTCCAAGGCTTGTTGAGAAGTTCAGAATGCTCACCCATGTTATCATCTTCGTCATTTCCAAATACTTCATCCTTTGGCCATAGAGCATTCCCATATCCATATGTTCCTTTAGTCTCAAATAACCATCTATTATGATCAAAATCTCCTGTTTGACTCCTCATCAACCCTGACTCGCTCCTTATTAAGGCCGACTTATTAGCTGATCGCATCAACGACAACATCCTTTCATTTTTAGACATCCCAACATTTGAATGCAATGACAAAGGTTGTCTGGAGGGATCCACATCATTTTCAGCTAAATCAGTGTTCTTGTATGGCTCTTTACAACCGGGGCACATCCCATCTCCGATTTTGACTGCATCAATATAACAATCCCGACAAATTTTGAAATCACATTCGCAAGGAAGGATATCATCACCCCTACCATCACTCATGACCTTTCCATCACAACCTTGTATAGCACAAGAAGACCCTTTAGTACCAGCCATCTGAGGATGATTGGCTTCCGAATCAATCACCTTATCCATCAAATGTGCACGAGTAGCACTGTTATATCCACCACTAAACAAGGAATTCGACACATATTGCTCTTCAACCCTCTGTGAAATGGAAGGATCAAAAGGTTGATTATCAGGTGTCGGAGGCATATGCACCGTGTAGTTCGCAAACTCTAAAGCACTGATCTCACTATCCAGGGAGTCCCTAGACAAGTTGACATAGCGACCAGACGAAGTCCTCCTTGCAAAGGTCACGCCCGGAGGCTTACCTTGTTGCGGGTCTGAAGGTTTGAAGGATCTTCCAGCCATTTAGCTAAATATTGAGCAACAAGATCTCACCAGAACCTGAAAATGCAAAAGGACAATGAAGAAAACAAAAACTTTTAGCTAGATGGGAAGTATACACAATTAATACAACATCTGAAAGGCTCATGTCTCAAGATCTCGGCTAGCTATAAGTATGCATAACTAACACTTCCATTTGAAACAACAAAGAAGAAGAGTTGGAAAGAACCAAAATATCATTTGCAGGATATTAGAACAGTGAAAAGTAAAATTGCATGGAAGCCTTAGCATAACTAGTAAAGTTGTTGCCATGGGACCTAGAGGTCATGGTTCGAGCAGGGTAAGGCCACGTACAATAGACCATTGTGGTTCGACACCGCTCATAGCGGGAGCTTAGTGCACTGGCCTCCCCCCAGCGAAAAGTAAAATTATGACACAACCCTCTTCCACTTCCTTAATTTCCCAAAGCATACTACCTTTTCAATTCATTAAAGATTGCACCTTTTATCCATTTACGTTGCTCGGACTCTCGAAAAATGTTGTTATGTACGTGACGGATCTTCCAAAAGATGCACTACTTTTGGTGACTCCGACACGTATCCGTCAGTATTTTTGAAGAGTTCGAGCAACATACATCCAAAACACAAAACGGAAAGTATAAAGTACAACCAGAATCACACAGGGAAAAGTACCTATTAGCCTTGATGAGGTACACAGCAAGAACAAAGGATCAAGAGTTTCTTACACCATATCCAAGAAAGGACAGAGGTTTTTCAAAGGAAGATAGCAGTTCAAATAGACATTCAAATGGTTCTTCCAATACAAATCAATTGATAATACATCTAAACTATATTTTGACATGCATAAGTGGAGAGATATGGACCTCCACTCCTTGTCCAAAAACTATATAAACAATTCCAACAGAATCTTACAATAGACTTATAATACCAAATAATCTACCTACCAAAAGGCCTGTAAGAAACATTCAAGGCAACTACTAATTAAAACAATTCAAGATTCTCAACAACATGCAGCAGCACAAAGATACATGTATACAAACATCACAAATTACAACAAGAAGAAATCCATTGAAATTCCACAAGTGGAGTCTAGGGAAGGTCCGCATAACGAAAGTACAAAAAATACTAACAGACCAGAAACTACCACAAAACAATATAATATTAACAAAAGTTTTCATGGGGTCCCATCAAAATGTTACAACTAGACTCAAGTCTTAATTATCCAACAAAATTAAGAACTAACACCCTTAAACCATTTTCCTCTCTCTTTCTCTTTCAATGTTTCTTCTCAAGTCTCAAACATTGACAAAAATTGAATCTTTTTTAAGACTTGGTAATTGGTATTATCAATAGACAAAAAAAATAAGTTCTTTATTTAACAGTTACCAACCTCAGAATTGAAAAAAATAAAAAGAACCCCAAATGAGAAAGATTCAAACTTTACAAAGTAAATATTTAAAGACTCAATTTTTGACATGGTATTATTATTAAGAAGAAAAAAAAAAGTGCTTTATTTAACAGTTACCAACCTCAAAATTGAAAATAAGAAGAACCCCATATGAGAAAGATTCAAACTTTATCAATACAAATATTTAAAGACTCGATTTTTGACCAAATAGCAGCAAGTTATGCTTATGACACCCAAAAAAGAACACAGTATATAAAGTAACAGAGTGAATAAATGAGTCTTTTTTTTAGGACATGAAAAAAACATTTTCCTTTTTTGGTTGCTTAAGAATTTCAAGAAAATAGGAAATGGTATATTTTTTAAACTTATTTTGTATGTATTTATTATTAAGATTTTAATAGGCAATTTATGAATAAAATGTGAACTTTAATGGCTATTAAAGATGTTTATATGAAGCTTTTACTTTCTTGCTGAATTTGGGGGAGGAAGAAAGAACACTTTTTTTTTTGGGGGGGGGGGGGGGGGGGGGTTTAAGGGGGTAAAGAGGGAAAAAAGAGGAAGTTTGGGGTTCTAAAAGTAATTAATGGGAATTTAGGGGGTCATAAGATATTTTCACAATCTTTACAACTGGAACCAGTAAGGAGAAGTGGAGAACAATTAGCAAATTGAAAATAAAATAATAATTTAAAATGTTTAATATGAAACAGTTCTTAAAATATAAATAAATTAAAACTAAGTTTACATTTGTTTTCGAGCTCTACAGATCTCATTTATAAAATTACAACAAGTATATTATAACTTTGTTAGTATTTTATTAAATATATGTCTTAAAAATTATGTTGATGCATCATGACACATCGATATTAAAGTACTTATTTGATTAATTGATTCAGTATTCTTAATACGAGATACAAATTTATTAATTAAAAATTTAATAAAAATGATATAATCTCAGCTAATTATTTTTAAAATGAAATGAGTTTAGTACTACAAATTTTTAATCACATTTATCAAAATTTTGAATTTCCAATTCATGTCTGTACGTGAACATGTATAGTTATGGCAAAAGCCCAAACTCATGCATAATTCATGAATGCACCAACTGAAGTAATTGAGTCAATATGTACATTCAATCCATAAATGTTTTTTAATTATTTATTTTTCATTTGATGTCTGATATTTATATTAAAATCTGATTAAATTCAAATGATGTGTTACAAAAATTATAACCAATACTCAAATTTAAAATTTATATAATTAAGAATAAAGAGATCTAAACTATCTAATCCAAGGGTTGGTCAATCCATAAATGTCAATGAATTGAGCAACAAAATAATATTATCAAAGTCCCACACGTAAAAACAACCCTTCATTAACTTATTACATTATGACAACTAAATAACTTGTGAATTCAATTGTTAAAATTATATACTTTGACTTTGAAATTAATGTAGAAATTCATAGATTTTTAATTTTGGATCTGTTTCAGCTATGGTTGTTCATCAAAATCGAATCGAAATGGATAATTCAAAACAATAAAAAAGTTATTGGTTTATAATATTGGTTTATTGGTTTAGCGGTTTTTATTTTTTATGTTGTCGAGTCATCGATTCTTCACGGTTTGAAGTTTTTATTTAGCAGATTACGGATAACCCGATAGTAAATTAAATAATTATACTTATACCATTTTGTATATAAAGTACTCAACTTAAAGTTTGATTTTCTACTTTTATTTTTGGTTATTCTAATATGTAAAAGTATTTACTTTTGAGCAATATGTAACTTTTGAACTCATATGCATGCTTTATTTGGCTTGTCACCTTGTTTCTAAGTGATTTTCAATTATTATTTTTTTGGTCAAATCTTAACGATTAAACCGATAATGATCAAAAATCGATAAACCAATAACCGATAAGCTAATATCTTAATGGTTCTATAACGGTTTAACATCTTTAAAAATCGATAACCAATAAGTCAAGCCGATAAACTTCAAAATCGAACCGACCGATATACAGCCCTAGTCTCAGAGAATAATAATTTAAATTTTCAGGTTACGAATTGAATACAATTTTCAGCTAAGTATGGTTTAATGATCCAATTCTAACGTATTGAAAAATTAGCAACAAAGCTCTTGTAGCTCAGTTGGTTAGAGCACCCGTTTAGTAAGCGGGAGGTCTTGAGTTCGACTCTCAACAAGAGCAAAAATAAATAAATGGATTGTGTTATAAAGTGTTTGAATAATAATTAAATTTTTTTGTTGTTGTTAATGGTAATGTATTAGTATTTGATGAAACACCTCACCTTTTAAAATAAAATACTTTTTTTAAAAAAGTAATAAGTAATTTTAACTTTACAAAAATTTAATCAAACAGATTATTAAAATATGTTTTAATCTCTTTCAAAATTATTGTATAAATAAGATAAATATAACGGCAAAATTTCACGATCATTTTTTTTCCAGTGTCATTATAATTAGCGCTTGATAATGTCTTGACCTCATCCAATTTTTAGGTTGATTCTCCTTTCATGTAACCAACAATGAAATTCTTATTGAATTCACATTTATTATTCTTAATTATTATCATATCAATACATATTTTGTTTAATACTTATGTTGAGTATAATGTTAACTTTCTAGTGAATCAATTTCAAAAAAAATAATTTATATTTGTATTATTTGTAATTGACCTTATAGCTTCTTTTCAATCATTTATAGTGGTCAATATTTATATATATTATTCCCAAAAATAAAAATATATTAAAGCCATATTGGTGGGGCCCTTGGAACTATGAAAAGGTCAAAATAGTAATTTGGTAAGCTGGACCCCAAGACCTGCGAAGGAATGTTGACGTGGGTGTAAGCCACGTGTCCGTATCTCTGATTCTTTTTCATTCGTGCGTTGCATGTCTTAAAAGGTTTTGTTCTTAATGGTCCAACATCATATTCGTATTTTCTGTTTAATTAAAGTTTTTGAATTTAAATTTTTTAAAATAAAAATGAATTTATTTAAAAAAGATATTTTAATTAAAGTATTTATAGATTTCAAGGACAATAATAAATGGAAAAAAAAAACTCACTTTATAGAGAACTTTTAAAATTAAGATAGATAATTATAATAACGTATGAAAAGTCATAATAATAAAAAACGATAAGTTTGTCATCCCAAAATTATAACTTTTTCTCTAATCAAATACTTTGAATTTGAACAATATTCTAGCCTTTAATTGTGGGTGATGACACATAAATAGATTACACATTGGGTGAATTCATATTTAATACAAATATCAAATATTAATGAGAAAAAACATAAAAAGATAGGTTGAAATCTGTTGGGATATATACTATTAACCATGTGTTAAGAGCATTTGCTCAATTTCAATAGATCATATATTCGTTTATGGTGTCTATTTACTTATATAGTAGATGATTTAGTGTGTAGAGTTTTAGCTTATACACAAAGGATTAAATCATTGGTTCTTATAAGTATAAAGTTTTGATTCACAATCTAGGATGAAAATTGGACATGCCATCGGGTACGATTGTAGCACAAGATTATATGTAATTTGTCCTAATTATGGAAACGGTATAGTTTCAACTTCTTGTGCTAGTACATTTTGTATGTATTGAACGGGACCGAGTAGAGATAGTTGTTTTAGACTGACTGACAAAACATATTCTCTAAACTATTAAATGTACTTATATTCTTAATCCTGATATAACTATTATGATCTGTATATATTAATTGTCGTTTTGATTTATTAAAAGGTGAGATTCTGAGATGGGTCAATATGCATGGTAAGTTGGATGATAATAATATATATTGGTGAAATAATAAGTTAGTTGATGGAATCCATGTCTCGTTATAGAGATTGATTGATATGCCTTTTTGAAAAACTTATATGTTTTCATTGTGTCAAATCTTGCAAGTGGATTTATGAATCCGACACATGAAATAAGTTAAGTAGTGCTCTAAAGGAAATTAATCATTAAGTTAAATTCGTCAGTAATTTAATTTATTGATTAGTATCTGAAATCTTAACATGGGGAATTACATAAGTGTTTAATGGGAAATTACGAAATAGAGGAGTGCAATTACGAATTTCTAGTGGAATGATTTGTAATTTATTATGGTAAGAATAATTCAAATTAATTATTTGGAATTATTTCCATAATAGGAAGCCTCGGTAATTAATTCTGTGGTCCCTATAGTGCCCATATTTAACTAGAACTCAGAATCCTATTTCTATGCAAAAACGAAGAATAATATGGGTTTTTCTAGTCTTCTAGAAAAACTAGGTTTTCTAGTCCTTTTTGGATTAGGAAGACATCTCTATAAATAGGAATTCTTCTAACCTAGAACGAGGATGATTAGTATTCTATTCAATGCTTGCCCACCCAAGTATTGAGAGAGTTCGGATGTGACTTGGGATCACTGTAGAAGACCATAGCTATCTTGTAGATTCGCTTGAAGATCCGTTTAACTTGGAGATTCGCTTAAAGGTATCCGCTCACGCTTCAAGAGGTATTTATCGAATTAACTTTAGTTTGTTTATGTGTTCTAACATGATTAATGTGTTCTAGCATAAACGGTATTGGTTGTATATTATTCATGTAAGCATTAAAGATCCTTGATATGCTTCCGCTGTGCATATATGTTTTCTAACAATTGGTATCAGAGCCATGCTTATATCTATTATAAATAACCTAGATGATATATGTATATGTTTGATTATGCATACGATTCATATTCACGTTAAAAAAAAAATTATTGGAAAAGCATAGCTTAAATCCATGTATAACTTTATGTGTTTTGTGAATTCTTGAAGGATTGTCAAGATCAACTTAATTTATTGTTGATAGTTAATAATGGTAGTATAATGTACGATTTTGAAGGGAAAAAAAAATGGTGTATAATATTTCTTAAACTAAAGAAGGCAATATATTGCTGGGTATGTGGTGTTGCGTACAATTGTTGGCTGATTGTGTGCAATTATATTCACGTAGAATTAAAGCTTGTAGGCGGTCAGCAATTTAGCAAAATTAATTGAAAATAAAATTGTGACTTATGTCGGCATAGGCTGCTGCAATTTTAAGGCAACTTAATTGTTTCTTGATAAACTTCAAAAATTAATAATTATTAATTAACAAAATAAGCATGAAGTGTTGTGTCGGTTTTTGGTACACATGGGCACTTTTCATTAAATTTTGTTTTAGATTGATTCACATCTTAGAGACACATAAAGATCAACTAATTCTCTCACACTCATTGGCATGAAAATTTTTTCACGGAAATATTTCAATTGTAGATATATATTACGAATTTTATAATTAATAAACGGTTACCATTAAAGTGGTTGTTTATTTGAAATTAGTAGAAGTTCTTAATATTTTATATATGTGAGATAGTAATACATGAATTGAGAATTATGATAAATAAATAGGATCTACGAAAGTGGTCTATTTATTTTGAGTCATTAGAATATTCTCAATGTATCATGTATGGATTGTTCTTCATAAATGTATACTAGCAAAGGTTTGTTACTCATAAGGAGATTTACCTTTAGATATTAGTAACACTTAAATTAATTCATGAGAAGAGATATCAAAGATATTCACCGGTTTAAAGGGAAAAATATAATATCTTGAATTCTCAAGAGTATTAATTGAGAGAACAATATGTTGTAAAGAGGTTAGTTGTATGTCTTAGCCGAAAGACAAGACACAAGTATGTTGTGTGCTCATGAGATAATTATTAAAAAGAGAATAAAAATGTGAATCAAGTTATTTTAATCTTTAACTATGTGGGAAACGATTATTTTTTCAAATTTGGTCATAGTTAAGGTGATCATGATTTTTTTATCTCTGGTTGACTTGAAATTTGATTGTTCCATTAAAAATCGTTTAGATGGGTTTAGGTAGTTTGTCAGATTAAAATTTGCTTTGAATATTTGATAAGATCATTCTTTATACCAATTATGTGTATGTTAAATTTGGAACATGATTGCATATGGTTATTTAACATGAATTGATATAAGAATGTAAGTCATATTGTTTTAATTCATAAAGATGCTTAAATCACTTGAATTTGAATTTGGTCATAGATTTGGAAATAAATATTTGTATAGACTCCAATTGACCTGAAATTTGGTAAGTTCATTAATAAAAGCCTAGTAAAAAGTAGTCATTGCTATGTGATTATATTTTTCTTTGAGGTCGTTAGAATGATTTTAAAGTTGTTCTTTGGAATTAAAATGTGATTTAGTATGAATGACATCCTTTATATTGATTTTATTTATGTTATATGTGGTACATGATCACAGATGATGAGTTAACAAAAATTGATATATGATAAGGATGTAGATCTATTCATTTTTTCTTAAATCGTTTGAATCTGAATTTGATCATAGATTTGGAGATAAATATTGTTTTTGAACTCCAATTGATCAGAAATTCAGTAGGTTCATCAGAAACTATCAAATTTAAAATACTCATTGTTATGTAGTGATTTGGTAATTTAAGATCGTTTAGATGATGATTTTAGATAATTTTTGTATCTTGAAAAATTAATTTTACCGAAAAATTACTTGACTATAATATAGTGGTGATAGAGTTTGTTCTCTATGGTCTTGATGACTAAATTTTAGTGAAGTATTAAGTTCATGTGTTGGCTTAGACCTTCCTCCATAACGGATGAAATTAATACAAGTCATTAAAGTTTAATCTCTAGTTTTGATTATCTGTATTGACTCTACTAAACTGAGTAATATTTGATTGGATCAATGGATCTAGGGATAATGATATTCACTTGACTTAAACTAACATATACTCTCCATCTGAGTTGGCTTTTGTTCTAAATTTGTTGAAGTGAATATCTGACACCATATATATGTGTTGCATGAGTAGTCATTTTTTTTTATCAAAATTTATTGTTCAAGATGCATAGATATCTAAAAGGCGTGTTTTGAATTTTAATATTCAATGTATACATAAACATGCTTACCTTTTGGAATTTTAGAATTTTGTTCTTCATTCTTAATTCATTATCTATTTGACAAAATGATGATATATGATAAGAATTACTGAGCGGGAAAATCTTAAATTCTATTATGACCAAACAATGTTTTCAACCAAATTGATCATAGTTTTGGAATTCAAAAAAAAAAAGAAAAAAAAGAACTCTGATTGATCTGAAATTTGGTAGATTTATAAAAACGACCTAGTAAGAAATTAATTTTTTTTGGATCGTTATATGATTTTTGGTCATAATTGATTAAATAGTAGTGAAGTATTAGTTTTATGTGCTGGCTTAGACCTTCCTCCCTAACGGATGAAATTGATACAAGTCACTATGTATTTAATTGTCTAGTTTTGATAATCTATATTAACTCTCCTAAACTGAGTAATAGAAGATTGGATCAATGTAGCTAGAGGATTTTCACTTGACTTAAACTAACAGTAGATTCTCCAACTGAATTAGGTCTGTATAAGTTTATGGAATGAATAATCGGTCATTGTACATGTGTATTGCATGAGTAGTTCTCCAATCCCAACGATTGGCTATTCGAGATGCATGGGTATATATGTATAAATGAGCCCTGAATTTCGTTATTCGGGATTATTCGAAATATTATGATCTATTTAAAGTATTGTGTCTCATATTCTCAATAGACTTTACACACCCACTTAGTACTACTTAAGATTTTCTCTTGGTAGAGATAAGATATTAACTTAATGAATGCCTTGTGTATGTACCTTATGTTAGAAGAAATTAATTTTTCAGTTTCTAACCAGATAAGAGATGAGTATATAATATATTTTTGTAACTCTTCTACCATTGAGTTTAATAAATATTTTATTTCTTGTGGTATATTGATGCATGATTATTTTATAAGTATGAGAGAATTAAATTATACTAATCTGTCTCATAAGGGAAAATATCTTTTAAATTGAATGAGACTTATCTGTACATTAGGGTCTAAGTCATTTATTCTGAATAGAATTTTGAGATTGGTTAATGGATGGACATAACTGTTCATTGAAAGTGAAGTCACTACCAACATGTACGTTTTGTTTAGAAGGAAAAATGACTAAGAGACCTTAGTTTTCCTCTTAAAAAGGATTTAAGAGGTAGTGATAAGTTATAATTAATCTATTCTGATTTGTGTAATAAATGAGCACATGGGCAAGAGGTGAATTTGAGTTTTTGAGTTTTCAAGAAAATTACTCGTGATATGAATATATTTTTTGATGTTTTATAAGTCTAAATGTCTTGATAAACTCAAGATATTTAAAACACATGAAAGTATCATCATGAAAAATATATAAAGTCACTACAATCTGATTGTAGTGACGTAAACCTCTTAGCTCATAAGTCACTTATCTTATAGAATAATTGTCTTTCAATTATCTACACTAGATACTCTATGATAGATTGGTGTAGAAGAGAAAAGAATTAGACGCTTATGAAGATGATGAGATTAATTATTGACTTATTATTAGTTATTTTGTTTTTTTTTGGATAGGTTCTAATAACTACATATTACATTCTGAATTCAGTTTCTTTCATATTAGTACCTTGAGCAACTATAGAACTAGTTGAATTTGACGTAAGTCTAATCTGTGACATGTTCAGATATAGAATTGTCCAGCACATGTGCTGAGTGGGAGAATAAGAAAAATTGAAATGAAGAACGGAATGTATGTGTTAATTGGATATCCTAAAGAATGAAACAAGGTTTATTATAATGTCCTAAAGAAAATAAGTCAATTGTTAACACAACTTTCTGATTTCTAGAAAAGGATAATTTTAGTAAACCATGTTCCTATAAGTAATTTATCTTTACGGGAATTGAATAAAGAAATAACAAATAAGTCAATTGTAAATTTATACGCTCAAGAACATCTAATGGGTATGTCAGAATTGAAGTCCCATTGCACTTAAGTAGTGGGAGAAACGTTACTAGACATAAGAAAACTACTAGCTCAAGTAATTGAAGTGATGTTGAGCAAATTAAAAGAACACTTCATGAGAAGTTAATATTTCATTATCGAAAGAATTTAAAGAAAATATTAAAACTCAAGAACATGAAAGTGTGATTATAATAGTAGTACTTAGTCATAGTGGGAGAATCATAACGAAGATTGAGTTGTTTTGTATGCTTGAGAGAACTTTTATGATAGAGCTCCTGAAAAGAAGTACACTCTTGGAGAGTTTCATGATAAGGTCTCTAAAGATCTAGTACAAAATCGATTTATTACGACGAAGCACTACTAGACAAAATTGCATGAGAAAATAGCTGGGTAAATTTTCTTTCGATAAGAAATAAAGGAATGCCTGCGAAAGTTGTAAATGCATAGTTAAGAGTCTAAGTGGGAGATTGTTAGGGTATATACTATTAATCATGTGTTTTGACATAGTATTCTAATAATTTTCAAGATTAAACATCTAAGTGGGAGATTGTTAGGGTATATATTATTAACCATGCATTTGGATATAGTACATTATAACAATTGTGATGGTTAAAAGTCTAAGTGGGAGATTGTTGGGATATATACTATTAACCATGTGTTAAGAGCAAATATTTATTAGAGAATAAATATTTGCTCAATTTCAATAGATCATATATTCGTTTATGGTGTCTATTTACTTATATAGTAGATGATTTAGTGTGTAGAGTTTTAGCTTATACACAGAGGATTAAATCATCGGTTCTTATAAGTATAAAGTTTTGGTTCACAATCTAGGATGGAAATTGGACATGCCATCGGGTACGATTGTAGCACAAGATTATATGTAATTTGTCCTGATTATGGGAACGGTATAGTTTCAACTTCTTGTGCTAGTACATTTTGTATGTATTGAACGGGACCGAGTAGAGATAGTTGTTTTAGACTGACTGACAAAAACATATTCTCTAAACTATTAAGGGGTCGTTTGGTAGGCTGCATTAGAACAAAATAGTCCATGGATTATGTAAGGTATTATTTAGTACCATGTTTGGTAGGAATTTGAGTCTATGTATAACTAATCCATGGATTAGTTATACCTCCAACATGGTATTATAGGATGTATTACTAATACCTTCCATTTGGAGGTATTAGTAATACATAGGATATAATACCATGGGATAAGCTATGTAAAGACAAAAATATCCTCAATCATTTTAATTATTTTGTGTATTTTCTTGATTTTATTATTTATATTTGTACAAGTAAGTTTATTTAAATAAATTAGCTTACAATTATTTAGAGAGAGTTGTTTGTTACTAATAAATCCAATATAAATCAATACAAATTTGAAATGTGAGTTGTACATTTGTATATGCGGTTTGTGATCTAAATTTAATGTGTGTGTGTATATATATATTTGCTTGGTTTTCTAATTATTTGTATTTTAAACAATTTAAAAAGTTTACATACATATTAAAACTAAAACTTGCAATTTTACATGTAGATGGTTTATTCAATTTTACCATTGTTGACCGTCTTTTTGATTTTAAAAGTAGATGATTTATCTTTTTTAATTGAAAAATGACCTTTTGTGAGTGATCAATTTATTAAGATAACAATTATTTATCCTCAAATAATTAAAGTGAAAAAAATAACAAACAAGACAACTAAATTGTTCTTCCCATAGCTAGTTAGAAGGTTATAAAAAATAATATTGTCCAACAATTATCTACTTTGATCCAATTACATAATAATTCAAGGGTATAATTGGAAAGAAGCTTTTCATAGAGCTATAATCCAAACACAAGATGAGGTGGGAAAAATGAACCAAACACTTGATAAAAATAAACTCTGCATTACTAATCCATGCACTACTTATCCCTGCATTACTAATCCCTGCATTACTAATCCATGCGTTATGAATCTTTGTACCAAACGACCCCTAAATGTACTTATATTCTTAATCCTGATATAACTATTATGATCTGTATATATTAATTGTCGTTTTGATTTATTAAAAGGTGAGATTCTGAGATGGGTCATTATGCATGGTAAGTTGGATGATAATAATATATATTGGTGAAATAATAAGTTAGTTGATGGAATCCATGTCTCGTTATAGAGATTGATTGATATGCCTTTTTGAAAAACTTATATGTTTTCATTGTGTCAAATCTTGCAAGTGGATTTATGAATCCGACACATGAAATAAGTTAAGTAGTGCTCTAAAGGAAATTAATCATTAAGTTAAATTCGTCAGTAATTTAATTTATTGATTAGTATCTGAAATCTTAACATGGGGAATTACATAAGTGTTTAATGGGGAATTACGAAATAGAGGAGTGCAATTACGAATTTCTAGTGGAATGATTTGTAATTTATTATGGTAAGAATAATTCAAATTAATTATTTGGAATTATTTCCATAATAGGAAGCCTCGGTAATTAATTCTGTGGTCCCTATAGTGCCCATATTTAACTAGAACTCAGAATCCTATTTCTATGCAAAAACGAAGAATAATATGGGTTTTTCTAGTCTTCTAGAAAAACTAGGTTTTCTAGTCCTTTTTGGATTAGGAAGACATCTCTATAAATAGGAATTCTTCTAACCTAGAACGAGGATGATTAGTATTCTATTCAATGCTTGCCCACCCAAGTATTGAGAGAGTTCGGATGTGACTTGGGATCACTGTAGAAGACCATAGCTATCTTGTAGATTCGCTTGAAGGTATCCGCTCACGCTTCAAGAGATATTTATCGAATTAACTTTAGTTTGTTTATGTGTTCTAGCATGATTAATGTGTTCTAGCATAAACGGTATTGGTTGTATATTATTCATGTAAGCATTAAAGACCCATAATATGCTTCCGCTGTGAATAAAGTTTTCCAAGGACAATAATAAATGGAAAAAAAAACTCACTTTATAGAGAACTTTTAAAATTATGATAGATAATTATAATAACGTATGAAAAGTCATAATAATAAAAAACGATAAGTTTGTCATCCCAAAATTATAACTTTTTCTCTAATCAAATACTTTGAATTTGAACAATATTCTAGCCTTTAATTGTGGGTGATGACACATAAATAGATTACACATTGGGTGAATTCATATTTAATATAAATATCGAATATTAAATGAGGAAAACATAAAAAGATAGGTTGAAATCATGATCTCCATAACATCTTAATCATTGTTGTTAATAATTATTATTCCTAGAATCTCTAAGTACCAATAAATTTTGTATTTGTTGATGACCATATACTTTAAATATATATCAATTGTTAGAAAACATAATATTTGTAGAGTAATCCATAGACTTTGATAATCTAATCATTGTTCTTTTAAAAAAAAAAAAAACGTCTAAGCTTCCTTCTCACGTTCTTAAAAAAATTAAGCATCCTTGAATTTCAATAATTAACTCAAAATTTGCAACTATGAGGCTAAAAGGGTATATATTTTAAAAGAATGAACACTCTCGCAATAACTAATTGCATGAATTATTTCTGAAGTTTGAATTTTACGGAACGTTCGTGGATTATGAAATTCCAACAAATAGATCTGTCAATATTTTTAAGCTGTATGACAACTGACAAGGAAATTGAGTCAATTTGCACTCTCCTTGAGCACTGTAACTATTCCATTGATTATTCTTCAACCGTTTCGTTGGGTTTATGTATCAATACAAGTACCAAATAATTCTATTCACTAGAACTTAGATAAATAAGATTTTTTTTAGAGATTTAATCTCAATTTTCTCCCACAATTATTTTGTGAGTTCTGACTAACAAATGATCATATTCATAAATGATAGATCAAAAAGGACAGATGGAAAAAAAATTTCACATTGCTAAAGTGCTAATGAAACCTCATGTATTACCTCAATATCCTTACAACAACAACATAGCCGATATAATCCCATCCCATCAATAGGGTTTGGAGAGGGGAGAATGTATACAGACCTTATTCATACCTCGTGAAAGTAGAGAGGTTGTTTCCAAACGGATGAAATATAAGGCGTTGAGAGTAAATGACATGATGTTGGCATATGTAACAAATTGAAAAGAACAAAGCAACATAGCCACTATCTCCTCTTTTTGCTTCAAAATTATCCAATACTTATATAAGGAAAAAACATGAGTGTTGCTATTAGGAGCTCAAGGTGAGAACGTCATACCCCCCCCCCCCCCCAAATATGAATGTGAAATTGATTTGGTGTTCACTTTGTTACTCCTTTTGAAATCGATTGTGAAAAACAGTATAATTATTGATGTAAAAGTTATCAATATTTTATTCATCATATTCCAGATAACATAAATATTCACTTGAAAATCTTATACTTTTTATTCGAATTTTATTTTCTTAATTAATTTGAAATTTTGACATATAACATCAAAATAAAAGGAGCTTTCACGCAAAATGCTGAATAATCTTTTCATGCCAATACTATAACAGTATTGAAAACATCTCTCATACAATTGGTGTGTTAGTTTTTCAAAGTCCATTTGCACTTTTTCCAATTTTTTTAAAAAGGAAGTATCATTATTAGGAAAAATTATGCGGTTAAATAAATTTATATTATTTAATTACTCATCATAGCTATAGTTTACTGTAATTGTCACTCACGGCTAACATTATACAATAATTATGTGGACTGACTTTGAGTTTGTATAATTAGCCACATTCGTATATGTATAATTTGCTAAAATATACAAATACATATGTATAATATACTATTATCTAATCAATGTACATATATGATTCACCTCTCTCCCACTCTCTGCCCTCTATCGCTCGCCTCTCTCCTCCCTCTCCCAATCTCGCTCGCATCTCTCCTCTCTCTCTCAATCTCGCTTGCTTTTTATACAAATGCATATGTATAATGTACAATTATCTAACCAATACACATATACAATTCACCTCTCTCTCGCTTTTTGCTCTCTCTCTCTCCTCTCTCCTCCTTATAAGATGTAGCTACGAATTATAACTATCAAATGATAGCTATGAAGAGTAATTAGGCTGTTTTTAATGGCTATACGTGATATTTACACTTATTATTATTTATGTAATATCATATGAACGTTAAGAGTTAAAATTTGTATACCTTCCAAAGATGCTATACATATGCTATTATCTGAATTTGTTCATAATTAACACCTGCCTCTCTTGATTTTAGATGTATATAAATAAATAAATAAATAAATAAATAAATTCATATATACTTGTTTAATATGAAATTTATATCTTTTATATATATATATATATATATATATATATATATATATATATATATATAATACACATATATCCATTTATTCAAATATATGTAAATTTATGTATTTTCACGTATGCATAACTAACATTAAGATGTAATAACCAATTTAAACTAAATTAGGATACACATTTATATGGAGTAAATGATCAAAAACATTCCTCAATTATACCTTAAATTTAGACTATATCCTTATACTATATAATGAACAAAAAAAAAAACACATTCCTAAACTATCCTAAAAATTCAACTTACATCCGTCTATTAGATTATGTCCAGAAACTAACGATTTCAACTAAAAATTGCGACATCTCTTCTTCATCTCGGGCATGAATCAATTCATGTGTTGCACCAAATTCTTACAGGTCATATAATTTTTTTACTTGATCAACATCAATTTTCACCTTTCTGTTCTTTACTTCTTTCCAAATAACATTACCCTCATCCCAAACCCAACAAAACTTCATCATTGAGGAAACCTGAAATTGTAATTATTGAGCATAGAGAGCTCACATGTTATTCAATTAACATTGATTTTGTATTAAATAGAGAGCTCACATGTTATTCGAAAAGTAAGTATGGACGTGATTGGTAATTCGATGTTCAAATTTTGAGATAATAATATTTTCTTAATAATGCCCACAAGGGTGTCGAGTTGGTTGAGCAATATGATCCCAAATTCATAGGTACGAAATTCCCTATATGTTTGCTCGATTAAGCTCGTTGTATAAGACTTGCTTAACATTGTTACATCTTTAGTGTGATTTGCGAGCTATTACATTTAAGCGAGAGTTGTATACACACCTGAACCGTGATGAATAGTACCTGTGAGCTTCCTTGTCAACGACTAAAAACATATTTATTTCAATGACATTACAATTAGATCGTTTGATTCCATATTATATAACAATTTGATCCATCCTACATCTTTTTTCCGATCGTAAATTGTCGATCAAGCAACGTAATTTGTAAGACCCATCAATTCAACACACACATTAGTTCATGGTTGACGTAAAGTACAGATATAACAGTTTTTGGTTGAATATGTTAGTTTTTTGACAGACTTTAACAGAGGAATGAAATTGTAACTTTTGAGGATAGTTTAAGGATATAAGTTTAAGGTGTAAAGTAGAAATATTTTTAACCATTTACTCCATATACATGATATACTTAGTATAAAAAAAAAATATAAAAATAAATCACTCTCGATATTTTAACTGTATCATAATCGAGATTAAATAAGGGAATAATAATAATTGATGAATAAGCATCGGTCTTATCCTTTTGAACACACAAAACACGTGGGACCCATATTGAAATCATTTTTAGTAACACGCACATTCATTGAGTCGGTGAATGTAACCGCCAAACTCCGGGTTCGGGCTGTAATTCGGGCTTAAAAGGGCCCGATTAATTGCACCCGACTTATTACCGACATTACCCTTCTTTAAAACGCAAAATAACAAGAATATTAAAGTCGGTCTCGGTCCATTGGATAGCTTGGAGGGTATCTTCGTCCACCTAAATATCTTTGATCTCTGCGCATACAAGGAGGAGAAGACTTGGTAATTTTTTTTTGGGCCGACTTAGGGTTTGACATCCACCACCACCACTCGTTGCTTGCTGGAGAAGGAGGAGGAGGCTGAAAAATCATCATCTGTCGACTTCTAATCATCGATCCTTGTTGTAATCGATCGTTGATCTGTGTAACGATTTCAGTTTTTTTTAATGTAAGTAATCTATTGGCTAATTTCATATAGACGAATATATGTGTAGAGATTATCATGTATATTGCTTAATTATATGTGTTGTGTGGATTTTAGTGTATAGGATGTTTTTTTTTGTTTTTAGGTGAAAGCTATCTTATTTTGTTTATGTAAGGTGTAGTTGTGTAAGTCAACACTTGGATTTTGTTGATAAAACTGGTGATTGATGTTTCTGAAATTGGAATATGTAACTGGCGTCGGAAATAGGAGAATTTAATCTATATGATGTATTTTTTGGGTAAATATAGCATGTTTTATTGTGATGTAAGTGGAAGCTTTGTTATTTTATTCATGTAGCTTAAATTGTGTTGTTGAACAGTTGGAATTTGTAGGAAAAAACTGTTTTTTTAGTAACTACTAAAAATATATTATGTTTTGTCGTAGTAAAGGTGAAAGCTATCTTATTTTGTTCATGTAGCTGTAATTGTGCACATGGAATTTGTCGAAAAAACTGGTGAATGATGATTCACATTCCTGAAATTGGAACAATGTCTTATTGGCGTTGGAAATAAGAAATTTTTTGTAAGTTGCTCAATTCCCAATGGTGACATGTCCTAGCCTTAGTGGAAATAGAATACCTAGTACCTGTTGCTGGTAGGAGGTGGAGGTGGTAGGTATCTCGTGGAATCTGCTGTGGTGCGCGAAAGCTGGCTCAGACACCACAGTCATAAAAGAGATCTTTTTTTTGCTGAATTTGTTTAGATGTCTTGTAACTTATGAATCTTTGTACATTACCTGGAAATAACATCTGTTTTACTTGTCGTGTAGTGGTGTTCGATATTATTAGGGGTGTTTTACTTGTCGTGTAGTGGTGTTCGATATTATTAGGGGTGTTAGTTCATTTATGTTTATATTGTTGATTAGGAGATCAATTGAGAGCTGCTCTTTTATGTACGTTCTTGAGCGTGTCATGTAGTTGTAATTGTGTTACTGAACACAGAAATTATCGAAAAACTAGTGAATGATGATTCATGTTGCCTAAATTGGTTATATTCCCTCCTAACGGCATTGAAGAAGTATCTAGGGTACTTGCAAATTGCTGCATTTGCTTAAAAGTTCTGTAACTTGCGATTTTTTCAATATGTTATCTGGAATTAAAAATCAGTTTTTACTTATTCGTGCAGCGAGTTTTATTTCATTGGTGGCGTTAGTTCTTTTTGCTTTTATTGTTGATTAGGAGATCAATTGAGAGATGCTCTTGGATGCAATTTTTGCGTTTTTGTGAATAGTTCATCACTGGTTATCTTATCTCATTTCCTCTTTATGTTTTTTCCCACCTATTATACATGTACACACCATCAGATTATGTCTTTTTCCCTGTCTACTTGATTCGTTTCTTCACTCTAAGGTTTGATTTTTGTGTTTTAGCACTAGGCCACCTCGAATTCTATCAATAAATGGATTGTGATTTCCTTGATGTGTTTGCGTAGGAGTAGAGGCATTGCTGTTTTAATATCTTCAAAATTTTTGGAAGGTCTGGAGGTTTATTTTATTTTTCTTCCTCTGTTGAATGTTTCGGTGTGTCAATTTTACACTTTGGGCTATTTTGTCAGATTATATTTGATGCGCATACCACTGTATCTTATTACCTAAGTTTGATTTCTTTTATTACATGCCAGACTTCATGTCAATTGCATTTAGCACGGAGATGAATCCTATGTGCACAAAGACAGAAGTTCTTACTTCATTTTCCCAATGAACTGAGATATTAGGAATTGCATGTGTCAAAGAGATTTTTAAAATATTAATGGTGTGTAGTGCATGTGAGCGGGGATAGGGTGGGCATACAAGCAAAAAGACTGATCGAGCAGATATTCTCAATTTTGGTTATCAAAAAACAGAAATTCAGTTTTGTCCCCCTTTAAAATCGGGTGTGGAAGATCCTTTCACCCGGCTCAAGTTGGTACATGTCTTCCCATTTTTTTGGTCAGTTAATAGTTCGTATTTTTTCATATAGTCATTTTGTTTCTTCGGTTCGGTTTTAATGTTTTACCGACAAACTGAAGTTTTCTAGAAGAACTTTTTGGCTCGTTAACATCTTACTAGTTGCACTTAGCTTTGCCTTATAACCCAAAACCGAATCTCATTCTGAAGAAGTCCAAATCTCCATAGTCCAAGTCAAACTGTTGCTATTGATGTTACCAGTTTAAAAAAAAAAAGGAGGTCAAAACTGTTGTTATTGCTGGTCGCCTGCTCTGTGCCTTACCATTCGGCCATCATTGTGACTCACAATCTTATGTTGTCTGTCGATCTCTTCCCAGTTACTAAGGTTACATCATGTGTGTATTTGATGTTTCTGTTCTGTTCGGTTGCTGTGGTGATAAGATTACCGAGCATACCACTGAAATTTGTGTTTTATTTCAGCGAAATTGCAGTGTATGCTGATAGATTATATTAAACTCTGAAATTATTCAAAAAGAATAATCAATGGTCACTTTAATCACTTTCCACAAACCATGTCATTTCTTCGTGTTGTGGGGTTAAGATTATTTTGTTGATCGATTAAGTCGTCGATAAGCTCGTTTGATTTTCATATTAGTTGGCATTTTATCAGGTACATGTTTTTCATTTCACTTTCTTTGTTTTCAAACTTCAAACAGCTATGATGTCATGAATTTATAAGAAAAACAGATTAAGTAGCCTTTCACCTTTTATTTTCGTGGGGCTTTTGTTGCCTCAAATTCTTAGTTTTCTTCGTCAAGATGTCCCTGGAGACTGAAGTGAATGTATTTTGTATTTGCCTTGAAGTTATGTGTCATTGCTATGCGATTTCTATGAAGAGAGAGAGAGAGAGAGAACAAAGAAGCTTCTATTTATTACCTGAGATCTATTTGACTTGGAGTAAATCCTTTTCTCATAAAAGTATTTTCTGGACCTTTTTTTGTGGCTTTCTGAAAAGAAGGTCAATTTAGCAGGCCCAAAACTATAAAACTGGTATGTTCAGTTCGGTTTGAGTGACCACAATTGTGAAAAACCAAAAACGTACTTCTGTAAAACTGAACTGAACCGACTGACACCCACTCTTGAGTTGAGATATCTTATTGTTAAGTTGAAAGCTCTCTTTCTTTTAATCGTGAAACTGTAAAGCTGAGAGACTGGTTGTTTTGTTCACGAAGTTGTACATTGTGTTATTTACTTGTGGAGTCGAACAAAATGATTCACGCTCTACAAGTTGGTATGTTCTCTCCCAACTGCTGTAATAAAGGGTATTTCTAAATTGCTGATTTTGTAGGTGTGTTCTGTATCAACGTTCTGTACATCATCTGGAAATAATATCTGTTTTACTTGTTGTGCAGTGAGTTTATGTTGTTAATAAGGGCACTAGTTTCTTTAGCTTTTATTGCTGATTAAGAGATCAATTGAGAACTGCTCTTGGATGCATTTTTGGTTGTGGTATGTTATGAAAAGTTCATCACTGGTAATCTTACCCATCTCCTTCCATTTCTCTTAATTGTTATGCAACCTTATAGCTTGTAATATTTCATATGCTGTTTTTTGGTTGGTAATATGTTATTTGTAGTTTCCAGATCTCCTTGTATCAATTTCAGAAGGCTAATTTGTCCACATCCAGTTTGACTAGAAAATTTTGTCATGTTGATCTTTGAAAAAGCAAGACATATCTAGATGGAGGGACTATGTTCCAATTAGTTATGAATTATGTAGGACACAATCTTATGTACTATATAATGGTGATATTGTTTTGATTTTGTCAGGTTTATCAACTTTTATCGATGGCATGGATGTTGTCTCTCTGAGGCAAAACTGAGGCCGGTTTGTATATAACTGTTATCTTTGAACCGTTGGCTTTAAACCAGTGGATAGGGATTGATCCTGTAGGTAAAAATGGAAACAAAATTCGAAAAGGTATTGGATAGAAGTCGGAACATTGTTGTCGACTTGAAGAGAAAGCGGGAAGCTCGATGCGAGACCCATCTCTCTGGGGCTACCCACATGATATTGCCAGTTCGACCCTTGCTGAACTCATCAATCCGCCCGCTTGGAAAGCGGACGAAGCTGAATGGATCAAGAAGCAGGTGCGGTGGCTACGAATTTACCCATAAAGAATCTCTACTTAGATATTATCTTAATTTTAGGAGAAGTGGGCTTCCACAACGTTTGATGTACTATCAGAACAGTCAATGGACTGATTTCCCTGAGAACATTGTGTCAATGGCTAAGCAAGATCTCCGGATAAAGAAATCTGCGACAGAGGTGGTGTTCAATGGTAATAACTATGTGCTAGATTTCTTCCATATGATGCTGTTGGACCTGAAGTCGGGTATGCAGCAACCTATGGCATGGATTGATGAAGCAGGCAAGTGCTTTTTCCCAGAAGTCTTTGCCTATTGCGATGAACTGCATGAGCGTTGTCACTGTGAAGACAATGACTGTGTATACGTGGATTCTGAGACAGAGGGATCCAATGATCTGGAGTTGCGACTGGAGATTGAAGTTAATGGGACGGATATATCAAGTTCAGAGGAATCTAGTGGAGAGTCCAATGCTAATGTTGAGCAAGTGAACTTTTGTCATGAACCTGCAGCAAAAAATTGCATTGCAAAAGTTGGTGATGATCATGTCAGGATATCAGATACAAAAGCCAAGGACGACTCTCTGGAAAATTATCAAATGGTGGAAAATGCTGTCGGCAGGTACGACTCTAAGTGGAAACATATGGACCCAAAAGCTGTGAGTGAGATGTTCCTCAAGGGTATCAGTTCAGCTGCAAGTGCAAACATAATTGAATTGCAACATATTTCAAGTACTTTCATGGAAGTTCGAAAGGAACTCTTTCAAAAGCAGATGGAAATTATGAGGAAGCATCGTGGGGATGCCCCTCTTAGTTATGCTTGGCTTCCTTCTTCTAAAGGAATGATTACGAGTATTATGAAGTATGGGCTTGCTAATTATTATCCATCCAGAACCAACTCCAGTTACGGCATTGGTGTTCATCTTTTCCCTGCTAATTGCAGTGAGATCAGGTAGTGTTGTTTCCACCTTCTGATTTTCAGTCAAACTGAATTTTTGTATGGACAAAGTTGAAGGAGGACATTACAGGTGCATTTTAGAAACAAGTTCTTTTGGTTGGTAGAACGTGTAATGAGATGTCAGCTATGTTTTTCTGAAAATAGTGGGGTAGTGACAACACAACATTCATAAACCTCAAGGGGGGGGGGGGAGGTTGTCTGAAACTTCTGTATAGTTTTGCTGGTAGAACGGGCTGAATGCTTGTTGTATTGTATGCCTCTGCCTACATGCTATGCTGATACAGATTTTGGAAAGTAGGATCAGTCTTAAGCTTATTGATTTCATCTTTTGTTTAGTCAATTTATAATTTCCCTGGTGTTTATCATCAATAGTAGAGGAATATCAATCAAGCTTGTCAGTTACTGGTCTCTGTTTTTTTTCTTTTTGTACCTGTCCATTTTCCTGAATGGATATTTGTTTCAATTTTCACAGAAGATCCTTCTTGTTGGTATTCCGGTTTTTAATACTAGACTAGATTGGTTTTGGTCCAGCCAGTGTTAATGATCTCCCACATTATTGTATCCATTTGATTGATTCCTTGGTGCTTGCCAAATTACAAACCTGGCTTGTGAAAGATGCAAATGATGATCTGTGTTATGTGCTGATATAATCGTGTTCAAGTAATTTCATAGGGTTTTAGAGGAATTTCATATACACAGTTGGTATTCCATGCTAGCCTTTGTGTCATTGTTTTGTCTTGAGATTTCACTTTTTATGGTTGTCTTGGTGATGTTTGATAAGATGTTCTTTGATCCTTAAAGGAGTTCGTTTTATTTGGTCGCTTCTCCTTGTTGCTTTGAATTTTAGGCCTCTGTGGCTGACCTGTGCCATTATCACATTTTTTGTCGATTTGTTTGTTCTCATTATGAAGTTTATTGATTATTGATGTTGGTGCTTTCATCTTCTTTACAGTGCAAAGTATTCTGATGTTGACGAAAATGGTGTACAATACATGGTATTATGCCGTGTAATAATGGGAAACATGGAACTGGTTTGTCCTGGATCAAAGCAGTTCCATCCCAGTAGTGAGGATTTCGATAATGGTGTCGATAGTGTTGAAAATCCGAAGTGTTATGTAGTTTGGACTATGAATATGAGTACACACATATTTCCAGAATACGTCGTCAGTTTCAAGTTCTCTTCTGATTCTGAAGGTGACTTTTGAAGTCCTTCTATGATTACTGTTTTCAATAGTCAACTGTTGAAAGTTGTTCCCCTTGGTTAAACTTGAGTTAGATGTTCATGAACCGTCTCTTAAATAATTCTACAATTTAAATGCTGCCAAAGGAGGGACATATTTTTCATTTTTGCAGAAAAGGAAGCTAAAGATAATCCCAACTTTATTTGAATATTCAAACCCCCTTCCAACTTTTAAATTATCATGTCCATGCCCATTTCATAAAATTAGTGGATATGGACTATGAACAACAAATATAGTTTTGCTAATTGTTAAGCTGATTGTTCATTAGTGTTATGGGATTTGTATTTGTTATTCTGTGTCATGATTATCCTGTTTAGACACTTAAACCTTAGCGCCATGGTATTTTTTCTTTCATGTACTACGTTTTCTTCATATTGTGCTGAATTTTGTGTCAAGATTGATTCTTAATGTGTTAATATCTATATGTTGGGAGGTGGATGATTCGAAACTGAGGTAATGCGAAATAATCTAAATGTTTTTAAAATTTTTGGGAGGGATAGCAAATTCGATCAATAAAGAAGAGAATTTGATTTTGAGAGTTTGAAGGTGATCATGTCTGTGGCCTCTGCTCTACTTATCAGTTGTGGGATCTTCTATTTTCAGGGTCTGATTCAACTTAGACCTGCCTACATGTTGGATGCATATATCCAGTTTCTTCTTCCTTTTACCTGCCATCCGTCACTGTACTTTTCATCTTCTTCTGCGTGGTGTTGTATAAATAAATCACGGGCCGATCTCTTTCGGATTTTAAATTTGAGGAAGACTTCGTATATCACTTCTTAAGTCTTGCAAAATAAGACAGCAATTGAATTTGTCTTCACCATGTTCATCTTTACAGGATATATCGTCGGAAACAAGAGCCCAAATGTCTCTGCTGTCACTAGTTGTCAGGGCCCTGTGGATCAGGTACCGGCGGATACACTTCCTGCTGTCTTGGTGAGTCTATTGACATTTATAGATTTGTTGACTTGGCCAGATTTTGTTTTTTGGTTTTCATTTAACAAAAGATGGGAGATTGGAGGATGTTTTTTGGATATGAAACAAGTGTGAGAGATTTTTTTTGGATACGAAACAAGTGTGAAATTGTTTAGCAGATGAGGCAGTAGAACTAGGTTTTTATGAACACTCTTTGATGGTGTCCAGCATGTCCTTAATGCTGAGGAATACACATTTACCAGTTTAAAAAAAAAGCTTTTTTATCAACGTTGAGAGGAGTCGAGCTACAGAGAGCGTCTTCCAAGACCACTCCATGAATTTCTCGGCAAGTGTTCTGAAATTCTGATCCTACGGCGGACATGATTTTGCAAGTATTAGTACCTCAAATCATCTCCCTAAATAACACTGAGGTTTCTATTTCTTAATCGCATGATAGTTCCCTAGGGTTTACAGTTGATGCCTATGGCATTGCCTTAGTGCAACCTTGGGTACTTAAGAATGTGTTTTGCTCATGCAATTGCAGAATAAATGCTGCCACTGAGCATCTGCATTAGCTGCTGGAATGATTGTTAGTTCAGTAAACATGCATAACCTATTCTTTTTAGCTGACAATATATTCGAACTTGCCTTCTGCAGGGTGTAGTACATTTCTTTAGATCTTGAACTAGGTTTTATAGAGAGCTGATACTTAAGTTGTTGGTTTCTACACGCAGCTTCCCAAAAATCGGACAGTTATGTAGTTAGGAATAAGGTATATTATAGTGTGGGGTCTTGATATCCTTTTTTGTGTTTTTTTCCTTTCCAAATTTTGGACTACTCAGCCTCGTCCAGTGAGCCTGACTTTCGAACCAAACTGTGGAGAGGGAGTGGATGCCATGCTAGTATGACAAATCTGCATCTTTAGCAACACAGTCATTTACTCATTCTAGTGCTTCTCATTAATTTGTTGGAGATCCTTTCAGCTAACAATTACTTTATGTTCCTATGTAGGGAAGTGATTGCTATCAGAATTCACTAGGCTTGGCCTCAAAAAAGGCTTCAAGGACTCCGAAGTCCCCTTGGATGCCATTCCCCATGTTGTTTGCAGCAATTTCGAGGAAAGTGCGTCAAGAGGATATGAACCTTGTTTGTAGCAATTATGAGTTATTCAAGGTATATACAATTGCATCTGTTGAAGGCCATGTTTTTCTAGAAAAAAGTCAAATAGTTGCTGGACAGCTTGAATTGTTACTTTGATAATTTCCTCTCTTGTGTTCATGACTTGGTGTATTCTGGCATTTGGCAGGCCAAGAAAATAAACAGGGATGAATTTGTCCGGAAGTTGAGGTTGATCGTAGGGGACACTTTGTTAAGGTCCACTATAACTAGTCTTCAGTGCCAGGTATGCTCTTTGCTTTTTTCTAAGGAAACAGGTGCTACTGACTAGCTTGTCAATGCTTTCATTCATAATGTCATATACCCGTATGTCCAAGATTTTTTCTCTATGTTGATTTCCAATTGGTGTGATGTTTAAGGTGTCCCATATTGGTTGGGGGAATGGACATGTGAAGTGCCTAATAGTGGTGCATATTTCACTTCTACACTGTGCATGGAAAGTTGAATGGAGTTAAATGTTTCATCTTTATGCAGTTATATGCATATTTTGTTCTCATTGATTAGGAATTTAGAATTTACTTGGCGAGCTGGGCATGTTACTTGGTGGAGTTCTCTGTTTCGTTGTTGTTTCTCTTTTTAACTTTTCTTGTGATCCCCACTTGTGTGGGACTACACTGGGTATGTTTTGAAAATTTTCTTTGGTGCTCTTTGGCAGGTACCACCTAAATCAATGGAAATGGTCACTATAAAGCAAGAACAGGAGAGCATCTGTTTGGAGTGACTGTGTCTGTTTTATTTGTTGCTTTTCTGAATAACTGTTTTTGCTTAGCTATAGGAACCTTAATAGTTGGACGTATCTATTACTTTTTACTTGAATATGTGATATGAGGTATAGCTTGATACTCTGGAGAAATATGATGAGGGTTTAGTTTTCACCCGTCCAGAACTTGTGGGGATTTGTTTGCAGAAGTAAGTGCCTACGGAGTTGCAGCTTTCAGGTTACAGTGTCTTGTGTATCTAGCGAGTAGCTCCGATGATTAAGTTTGTCATATGTATTTCATCCCAAATTTGCTTGTTAGTACTCTATAAACAGCTATGACAATGTATCAAGAATTGTGGGTTATGTACACATTGTGTTTCTGATGCCATTTTTTTTATATACATGTCCATTGTCTTTCTTTCGTTTTGTGGATGGACTTAGTTTGTTAAGGATGGTATGTTTGATCAGGGGTGTTAAATTATTATACAAATCCTCAATGATGGACAATTTAATCATTCACCATTTCTCATCACCTTCCTCTCTTATGATAATCTTCCAAGTTTGGAAATCAACTACGTCTTCTTGTCCTACCTTTAAGCCGGTGGACTGAAGTAGAAGGTCAAAAATCAAGAGGGCTGTGCTTTTTTGCTTCTCCAACTTTTATTCAAGACTCTCCATAGTTGGGGGCAAACTATTAAAGGTTGGTGGCTTATCAAGTTATAGTTTCGATCTTGTCTTGTATATATATAGATCAATGGTGGATGTAGCATGCAAAAATTGAATTATATTTTTGTTTGGGAACTTTCAAATACAAGGTTCATTATATAGTCATCTTTCTTCTTTTTGTTTGATTTCTTGAACCTACTTATCATTTGGTAGAGCGTATAAAAATAATTTTATAGAGTATGTTAGTTATATTTATATTGATTATACATAGGTTTTTCTTTTGCATTGTTTAATTTGATATATTAAAAAAAGCATGAAAATAAAAATATCTATTTACAAATTAAGATATTCTCTGCAAATTGTGATAGAAAAGATTTAAAGATGATTTGAGGGCCATTGGGTCTTTACCATGCACTAAGTGGTCTTGTATCGTTAATATTAGAAATGTATGCATAACATTACATTTCAAACACACAATAGAATATATACATAGCATAAAACAACGTTTCTATATACATAGCATAAAACAACGTACCAAATAAAGTATTAATAATTTTAGAGTTAACGCGTGTACCAATTTTACTCATACTTTATCGAATGATATCGAGTTGCATTTTTGGTTACAAAACACAATCTTTTGGGGAAAAATGTATTTCCTTTATCTCAAAAAAGAGACTTTTTGGAACGAACTTAGATTACTCAAATCCAAGACAAATATCCAACCTCGAAAGAAAAATGAACTTTTTTTCTTTCAAGCAACTTTGAAAACAATGTTTTTTTTCTTTACCCAATAAATTCTATTTTTTTCTCAAGGATAAATACATTTTTTTAAGTGGGCAATGATAATAAAGAATATATGTAGGGCACTTTCTATGAGGTTCACTTCTTAAAGTCTTTAGAAAGATTCAATATGTCTACAATTTATTGGGGCTTTTTGCTAGTCTTATTATAAAAAGGATCCTATACCTAAACCAAAGTCAAATAAAAGGACCTAATAAAGAAAGGGTTGAAACTTACTACTTTAAGTCATGTTTGATAATATAATTAAGGAAAATGTTCTAACTTTTCTTCTTTCTTTTAAATAGATAGCATCTCGTGATCATGTAAAATTTTAAAAAAAGCAATAATGATATAGGCAGTCTATCCTTATAATACAAACATTAATAACTAGTTCGTGAATCTATAACTCATACGAATTGAAGACAATTTTTTAATTTGTCGTTCGAAGACTCCCCTTCATATATGGTCAAGAGTCTTTCTTTGAGAATATTTCATTTTTGCTTGTTAGGAAAGGATCACTTTGCATCATTCATTCTTGGAAAGTGTTTCAAATCCTCAAGTAGAATAGGGGAATATTTGAGAAGGATTTATGTTACTTATTCTTTACAATTTTGATAAGAACTTTTCATTGTCACCACAAAGGCATTCGAATAATAGAATATAATGCAAAGAAATGGACTTTTATATATCTCATCCAATTGTTGCCCTTTTCCATGTATTAAAACTTAGGGGAACAGTTAATCTTTTTACTCGATCTATGATATTTATTTTGAATCCTGATTAATCTAAACTTATAAAAGTTTCACCTTTTTAGGCAGAGGATAAATAACTATGTAGCAAAGACCTTTCTCGAACTTAAAAATGGAGTGATTCTTACCTGACCTGTTATTTTTTTTAGAAAAAATGACAGAAATCCCACCTTTAAGTTCTTTTATTACCATTATCCCCTATTAGTTTTACAAATTTTCAAAATTCCTTATTTTCACACATCAAAGTAATGTATCGGCGCATCAAATTAATGTATCTCGTGCATCAATTTAATGTATCTCGCGCATCAAATTAATGTATCATGTATAAAATTATTGCTCGATTGAACTTGAAAATGCTCTCGTTCTCTCTGCGGAACGAACTGGATATATTGCGCTAACGTCTTAATGGACGTCCATGAAAAATTTCGGCTATTTCGTTTTGGAGATTGTGGATCACAAAGTTCGATCGACTATAGCACAGAAAAAAAAAAAATTGTATTTACTTGTTTTGGGGCTCATTGGAATTTAAAAATGCATTTGTTCTCCGCGTGGGACAAACTGGATACATTTCCAATAGCTTAATACACGTCCATGAAAAATTCGACCATTTTATTTGAAGAATTCCGGATCACAAAAAATTCATGGACTATAGCACACGAAAATTGATAAAATTTGCGTTTACCTGCTCTAGGGCTCGTTTAAACTTGAAAATGGGCCTGTTTTACCCGCAGGACAAACTTGATACATTACCAATGTTTTAGCCGAAGCACGCATACCCCCCACTTTTTGGTGATCCGGATTCCGACGTCAAAAAATGCCAAAATTTTTTGTGGACGTCCGCCAAGACCTTGTCTATGAAGTCGGTTGGCCCTTACGGCCAGTCCTACCCATTTTAGTGGTAAAATGAGCCCCAAAGCGCGCATACCTCTCATTTCGATGATTTTCGTGTGGTATAACACACCATTTTCTTGGTGATCCGAATTCTGACGTCAAAAATATCGAAATTTTTAGTGAACATCCATAAAGACCTTGGCTATGAAGCCAGTTGGCCCTCACTGCCAGTCTGACCCATTTTCAAGGTCAAACGAGCCCCGAAGCGCGCATACCCCCTATTTCGACGATTTTCGTGTGCTTTAGCACATCATTTTTTTGGTGATCAAGATTCCGAAATAAAAAATGCCGAATTTTTTTGTGGACGTCCGTCAAGACCTTGGCTACAAAACAAGTTGGCCCTCACGGCCAGTCCGATCAATTTTCATGGTTAAACGAGCTCCGAAACGCGCATACCCCCCATTTCAACGATTTTCGTGTGCTATAGCACACAATTTTTTTGGTGATCCTGATTACGACGTCAAAAATGCCAAAATTTTTTGTGGACGTCCGTAAAGACCTTGGCGATGCAGCCAATTGGCCCTTACGGCCAGTCCGATTCATTTTAAAGGTCAAATGAGCCCCGAAGCACGCATACCATCCATTTCGACTATTTTCGTGTCCTATAACACACTCTTTTTTTGGTGATCCAGATTTTGACGTAAAAAAATACCAAATTTTTTTGCGGACGTCCGTCAAGATCTTGTCTATGAAGTCGGTTGGCCCTCACGGCCAGTCCGACCCATTTTCAAGGTCAAACGAGCCTTGAAGCGCGCATACCCCCCATTTCAACGATTTTCGTGTGCTATATTACACCATAATTTTTGGTGATCCAGATTTCGATGTCAAAAATACCAATTTTTTTTGTGGACTTCCGTAAAAACCTTGGTTATGCAGCCAGTTGGCCCTCACTGCCAGTCCGACCTATATTCAAGGACAAACGAGCCCCGATGTGCGCATACCCCCCATTTCGATGATTTTCGTGTGCTATAGCACACCATTTTTTTGGTGATTCGGATTCTGACGTCAAAAATGTCAAAATTTTTATGGACGTACGTCAAGACCTTGGATATGCAGACAGTTGGCCCTCATGGCAAGTCGACCCATTTTCTAGGTCAAGCGATCCCCGAAGCGCACATAACTTCTATTTCATCGATTTTCGTATGCTGTAGCACACCATTTTTTAATCCAGATTCCGACATAAAAAATACCGAAAGTTTTCGTCGACGTCTATCAAGACCTTGGATATGAAGCTGGTTGTCCCTCACGTTCATTTCGACCCATTTTCAAGGTCAAACGAGCCCCAAAGCGCGCATACCCCCAATTTCGACATTTTTCGTGAGCTATAGCACACCATTTTTTTGGTGATCCAGATTCCGACGTAAAAAAATGCTGAATTTTTTGTGGACGTCCCTCAAGACCTTGGGTATAAAGCCGGTTTGCCCTCACGGCAAGTCTGACCAATTTTCAAGGTCAAACGAGCCCCGAAGCGCTATCCCCACCCATTTCGATGATTTCGTGTGCTATAACATCATTTCTTTGGTGATGCGGATTCCGACGTCAATAATATCAAAATTTTTTGGGGACGTCCGTAAAGACCATGACTATGCAGCCGGTTGGCCCTCACGGACAAGCCGACCCATTTGCAAGGTCAAACGAGCCCCGAAGCGCGTATACCCCCCATTTCGATGATTTTCGTGTGCTATAGCACACCTTTTTTTTGTAATCCATATTCCGACGTTAAAAATGCTGAAAGTTTTTGTGGACGTCCGTAAAGACCTTGGCGATGCAGCCAGTTGGACCTCACAGACAGTCTGACCAATTTTCAAGGTCAAACGAGCCCCGAAGCGCTCATACCCCCTATTTCGACTATTTTTGTGTGCAATAGCACACCATTTTTTTGGTGATCCGGATTTCGACGTTAAAAAAATGCTGAAATTTTTTGCGGACTTCCGTCAAGAACTTGGATATGAAGATGGTTGACCCTCACGGCCAGTCCGACCCATTTTCAAGGTCAAACGAGCCCTGAAGCGCGCATACCCCCCATTTCGACAATTTTCATGTGTTATAACACAGTAATTTTTTGGTGATCCGGATTCAGATGTCAAAAATACCAAAATTTTTTGTGGACATCTGTAAAGACCTTGGCTATACAGTCGGTTGGACCTCACAGCCAGTCCGACCCATTTTCAAGGTCAAACGTGCCACGAAGCGTGCATACCCCCAATTTCGATGATTTTTGTGTGTTATAGCATACCATTTTTTTGGTGATCCGGATTCCGACATCAAAAATACCAAAAATTTTTGTGGACGTCCGTCAAGACCTTGTGTATGCATCCGTTGGTCCTTATTGCCAGAACGATCCATTTTCAAGGTCAAACGAGGCCCGAAGCGCGCATACCCTCTTATTTCGTCGATTTTCGTGTGCTATAGCACACCATTTTTTTGGTGATCCGAATTCTGACGTAAAAAGTATCAAAAGTTTTTGTGGACGTCCGTAATGACCTTGGCTATGCATCCGTTTGGCCCTCACGTCCAGTCTGACCCATTTTCAAGGTCAAACAAGCCCTGAAGCGCGCATACCCTCTATTTCGAAGATTTTCGTGTGCTATAGCACACTATTTTTTTTGTGATCCGAATGTCCATGTCAAAAATGCCAAAAGTTTTTGTGGACGTTCATCAAGACCTTGGCTATGAAGCCGGTTGGACCTCACGGCCAGTCTGACCCATTTTCAAGGTCAAACGAGGCCAAAGCGCGCATACTCCCTAGTTCGATGATTTTCGTATGCTATAGCACACCGTTTTTTTGGAGATCCGGATTCTGATGTCAAAAAATGCCTAAATTTTTTATGGACGTCCGTCAAGACCTTGGCTATGCATTTGGTTGGCCCTCACAGCCAGTTCGACCCATATTCAAGGTCAAATGAGCCCCAAAGCGCGCAAAGCCCCTATTTCGATGATTTTCCTATGCTATAGCACTCCATTGTTTTTGGTGGTCCGGATTCTGACGTCAAAAAATGCCGAAATATTTTGTGGACTTCCGTTAAGACCTTGTCTATGCTGCTGGTTGGCCCTCACGGTCAGTCCAACCAATTTTCAAGGTCAAACGAGCCCTGAAGCCCGCATACTCTCCATTTCGTCGATTTTCATGTGCTATAGCACACCATTATTTTGGTGATCCGGATTCCGACGTCAAAAATACCTAAATCTTTTGTGGACGTCTTTCAAGACCTTGGGTATGCATCCGTTGGCCCTCATAGCCAGTACGACCCATATTCAAGGTCAAACAAGCCCCGAAGAGCGCATACCCCCTATTTCAATGATTTTCGTGTGCTATAGCACACTATTTTTTTGTGATCCGGATTCCGATGTCAAAAAATGCCGAAATTTATTGTGGACGTCTGTCAAGACTTGTGCTATGCAGTCGGTTGCCCCTCACGGTCAGTCTGACTCATTTTCAAAGTCAAATGAACCCTGAAGCGCGCATACCCCCCATTTTGACGATTTTTGTGTACTATAGCACACCATTTTTTGATGATCCGGATTTGGACGTCAAAAAATGCCAAAAATTTTTGTTGACATCCATCAAGACCTTGGCTATGAAGTCGGTTGGCCCTCACGGCCAGTCCGACCCATTTTAAAGGTCAAACGAGACCCGAAGCGTGCAAATCCCCTATTTTGATGATTTTCGTGTGCCATAGCACACCATTTTTTTGGTGATCCAGATTACGATGTCAAAAATGCCTAAATTTATTATGGACGTTCTTCAAGACCTTGGGTATGCAGCCGGATGCCCCTTACGGCTAGTCCAATCCATTTTCAAGGTCAAACAAGCCCCGAAGCGTGCAAACCCCCCATTTCGACGATTTTTGTTTGCTATAGCACATCATTTTTTTGCTGATCCGAATTACGATATCAAAAATGCCAAATTTTTTTGTGTACGTCCGTTAAGACATTGGCTATGCAGTTGTTTGCCCCTCACGGCCATTTCGTCGATTTTCGTGTGCTATAGTACACCTTCGTTTTTGTGATCCTGATTCCGAAGTCAGAAATGCCAAAAAATTTTGTGGACGTCCATCAAGATTTTGGCTATGTAGTCGGTTTCCATTTACGGCTAGTCCGATCCATTCTAAAGGTCAAACAAACCCCGAAGCGCGCATACCCTCCATTTCGACGATTTTCGTGTGCTATAGCACACCATTTTTTTGGTGATCCAGATTCCGACGTCAAAAAATGTTGAAATTTTTTGTGCACGTCCCTCAAGACCTTGGCTATGAAGCCGGTTGGACCTCACGGCCAGTCCGACCCATTTTCAAGGTCAAACAAGCCCTGAAGCTTGCATACCCCCAATTTCGACAATTTTCGTGTGCTTTAGCACACCATTTTTTTGGTGATCCGGATTTTGACGTCAAAAAATGCCGAAATCTTTTGTGGACGTTTGTCAAGATCTTGGCTATGCTGCCTGTTAGCCCTCACGGACATTCCAACCAATATTCAAGGTCAAACGAGCCCTGAAGCGTGCATACCCTCCATTTCATCGATTTTCGTGTGCTATAGCACACCAGTTTTTTGGTGATCCGGATTCCGACGTAAAAAATACCTCAATTTATTCTGGACATCCGTCAAGACCTTTTCTATGCAGTCGGTTGACCCTTACAGCTAGTCTAATCCATTTTCAAGGTAAAACGAGCCCCAAAGCGAGCATACCCCCCATTTCGATGATTTTTTGTGTGCTATAGCATACTATTTTTTTTTATCCGGATTACGACATAAAAAATACCAAAATTTTTTGTGGATGTCCATAATGACCTTGGCTATGCATCCGGTTGGCCCTCATGGCTATTCCGATCCATTTTCAAGTTCAACGAGGCCCGAAGTGCGCATACCCCCCATTTCGACGATTTACGTGTGATATAGCACACCATTTGTTTGGTGATCCGGATTCTGACATAAAAAATGTCGAAATTGTTTTTTGGTACGTCCGTCAAGACCTTGTCTATGCATCTGGTTAGCCCTCACGGCTAATCCGATATATATTCAAGGTCAAAGGAGCCCCATGCGCGCGTACCCCTTATTTCGACGATTTTCGTGTGCTATAGCACACTATTTTTTTGTGATCCGGATTCCGAAGTCAAAAATATGGATTTTTTTTCGTGGAATTTCATAAAGACCTTGGATATGATGCTGGTTGGCCCTCATGGCCAGTACGATCCATTTTAAAGGTCAAACAAGCCCCGAAATGCGCATACCACCCATTTCGATGATTTTCGTATGCTATAGCACACCATTTTTTTGGTCATCCGGATTCCGACTTCAAAAAATGCCGAAATTTATTTTGGATGTCCGTCAAAACCTTGTCTATGCATCTGGATGGCCCTCATGGCAAGTCTGATCCATTTTCAAGGTCAAACGAGGCTCGAAGCGCGCATACCTCCATTTCGATGATTTTCGTATGCTATAACACACCATTTTTTTGTGATCCAGATTTCGACGTCAAAAATGCCGAAATTTTTTGCGGACGTCCATCAACACCTTGGCTATGCTTTGGTTGTCCCTCACGGCCAGTCAGACCCATTTTCAAGGTCAAACGAGAACTGAAGTGCGCATACCCTCTATTTCGTCGATTTTCGTGTGGTATAGCACACCAATTTTTTGGTGAACCGGATACCGATGTCAAAAGTACCAAAATTTATTGTGGACGTTCGTCAAGACTTTGTCTATGCAGTCGGTTGCCCCTTACGGCTAGTTCGATCTATTTTCAAGGACAAAAGAGCCCCGAATCGCGCAAACCCCTATTTCAACGATTTTCATTTGCTATAGCACACAACTTTTTTGGTTATCCGGATTCCGACGTCAAAAAATGTCTAATATTTTTGTGGACGTCCGTCAAGACCTTGTCTATGAGGCCGAATGGCCCTCACGGCCAGTCGGACCCATTTTCAAGGTCAAATGAGCCCCGAAGTGTGCATATCCCCCATTTCACCGATTTCATGTGCTATAGCACACCATTTTTTTGGTTATCCGGATTCCGACTTCAAAAATAACGAAATGTTTTGTGGACGTCCGTCAAGACCTTGGCTATTCTGCCGTTTGGACTTCATGGCCATCCGATCCATTTTCAAGGTCAAACGAGCCTCGAAGCGCGCATACCTTCCATTTCGTTGATTTTCGTGTGCTATAGCACGCCATTTGTTTGGTGATCCAGATTTTGACGTCAAAGATACCAAAATATATTGTGGACGTCCGTAAATACTTTGGCTATGCAGTCGGTTGCCCCTTACAGCTAGTCCGATCCATTTTCAAGGTCAAACGAGCCCCGAAGCGCATACCCCCCATTTCGACGATTTTCATGTGCTATAGCACATCATTTTTTCGGTGATCCAGATTCCAACGTCACAAAATGCTATAATTTTTTGTGAACATCCGTCAAGACCTTTGCTATGATGTCAGATGGCCCTCACAGCCAGTCTGACCCATTTTCAAGGTCAAACAAGTCCCAAAGCGCGTATACCCCCCATTTCTACGATTTTCGTGTGCTATAGCACACATTTATTTGGTGATTCGGATTTCGACTTCAAAAATACCTAATTTTTTTGTGGACATCCGTCAAGACCTTGGCTATGCTTTCGGTTAGTCCTCATGGCCATTTCGACTATTTTCAAAGTCAAACGAGCCCGAAGCGTGCATACCCTCCATTTCAATGATTTTCGTGTGCTATAGCATACCATTTATTTTGGTGATCCGGATTATGACGTCAAAAAATGCTAAAACTTTTTGTGGACGTTCTTCAAGACCTTGGCTATGCATCTGATTGGCCCTCACAGCCACTCCAACCTATATTCAAGGTCAAACGAGCCCCGAAGCGCATTTACCCTCCATTTCAATGATTTTCGTGTGCTATAGCACACTATTTTTTGTGATCCGAATTCTGACGTAAAAAATGCCGAATTTTTTGTGAACATCCGTAAAGAAATTGTCTATGCAGTTGTTTTCCCCTCATGGCCAATCCAACCCATTTTAAAGGTCAAACAAGCCCCGAAGCATGCATACCCCCTATTTCGACAATTTTCGTACGCTATAGCACACCATTTTTTTGGTGATCCGGATTCTGACGTTAAAAAATGCCGAATTTTTTTTGGACGTCCATCAAGACCTTGCCTCCGGATGACCCTCACGGCAAGTCCGATCCATTTTCAAGGTCAAATGAGGCTCGAAGCGCGCATACCCCCCATTTTGATGAATTTCGTATGCTATATTGTGATCTCGATTCTGACGTCAAAATGCCAAAATTTTTTGCGGGCATCCGTCAAGACCTAGGCGTTCCTGCCGGTTGTCCCTCACGGCCAGTCAGACCCTTTTTCAAGGTCAAACGAGCCCTAAAGCGCGCATACCCCCCATTTCGATAATTTTTGTGTGCTATAGCACACCAATTTTTTGGTGATACGGATTCCGACGTCAAAAATACCAAAATATATTGTGGACGTCCGTCAAGACTATGGCTATGCAGTTGGTTGACCTTACGGCTAGTCCAATCCATTTTCAAGGTCAAACGAACCCCAAAGCGAGCATACTCCCCATTTCGACGATTTTCATGTGCTATAGCACACCCTTTTTTTGGTGATCCGGATTTCGACGTCAAAAAATACCAAAAATTTTTGTGGACGTCTGTTAAGACCTTGGCTATGAAGTCAGATGGCCATCACAGCTAGTCTAACCCATTTTAAAGGTCAAATGAGCCCCGAAGCGTGCATACCCCCCCGCCCCCCATTTCGACGATTTTCGTGTGCTATAGCACACCTTTATTTGGTGATCCGGATTCCGACTTCAAAAATATCGAAATTTTTTGTGGACGTCCGTCAAGACCTTGCTATGCTTCCGTTTGACCCTCACGGCCAGTCTGATCCATTTTCAAGGTCAAACGAGCCCCGAAGCGCGCATACCTTCAATTTCGTCGATTTTCAGGTGTTATAGCACACCATTTTTATGGTGATCCAGATTCCGATGTCAAAAAATGTCAAAAATTTTTTTGGACGTCCGTCTAGACCTTGGCTATGCAGCCGGTTGTCCCTCACGGACAGTCCGACCCATATTCAAGGTAAAACGAGCCCCAAAGCGCGCATACCTCCTATTTCGATGATTTTCGTGTGATATAGCACACCATTTTTTTGTGATCCGGATTCCGATTTCAAAATTACCAAAACAATTTTTGGACGCCCATAAAGACCTATGCTATGCTGCCGGTTGGCCCTCACGTCCAGTCCGATCAATTTTCAAGGTCAAACAAGCCCCGAAGCACGCATACCCCCTATTTCGACGATTTTCGTATGCTATAGCACACCATTTTTTTGGTGATCCGGATTCCGACTTCAAAAAATGCCGAAAGTTTTTTTAGACGTCTATCAAGACCTTGCCTATGCAACCGGATGTCCCTCACGGCAAGTACGATCCATTTTCAAGGTCAAATTATCCCCAAAGCGCGCATATCCCCCATTTCGATAATTTTCATGTGCTATAGCACACCATTTTTTTGGTGTCCGGATTCTGAAGTAAAAAAATACCAAAAATTTTTGTGGACGTTCGTCAAGACCTTGGCTATGAAGTCAGATGGCGATCACAGCTAGTTTGACCCATTTTCAAGGTCAAACAAGCCCCGAAGTGCGCATACCCCCCATTTCGATGATTTTCGTGTGCACACCTCTATTCGGTGATCCAGATTCTAACTTCAAAAATACCGAAATTTTTTGGGACGTCCATCTAGACCTTGGCTATGCTACCGTTTGACCTTCACGGCTAGTCCAATTTATTTTCAAGGTTAAACGAGCCCCGAAGCGTGCATACCCTTCATTTCGTCGATTTTCAGGTGCTATAGCACACCATTTTTTTGATGATCCGGATTCCGATGTCAAAAAATATCGAACTTTTTTTTGGACTTCTGTTTAGACCTTGGCTTACATCCGGTTGTCCCTTACGGACAGTCCGGCCCATATTCAAGGTCAAACGAGCCCCGAAGCGTGCATATCCTCTATTTTGACGATTTTCGTGTGATATAGCACACCATTTTTTGTGATCCGGATTCCGACGTAACAAATACCGAATTTTTTTTGGAAGCCCATAAAGACCTATGATATGCTACCGGTTGGCCCTCACGGCCAGTACGACCAATTTTTAAGGTCAAACGAGCCCCAAAATGCGCATACCCCCTATTTCAACAATTTTCATATGCTATAGCACACCATTTTTTTGGTGCTCCAGATTCCGACGTCAAAAATTGCCAAAATGTTTTTTGAACGTCCATCAAGACCTTGACTATGCAGTCGGAAGGCCCTCACGGCAAGTCCGATCCATTTTCAAGGTTAAATGAGGCTCGAAGCGTGCATACCCCCTATTTTGATGATTTTCGTGTGCTATAGCACACCATTTTTATTGTGATCTCGATTCCGATGTCAAAAATGCCAAAATATTTTGCGGACGTCCGTCAAGACCTTGGTGATGCTTCTAGTTGTCCCTCACGGCCAGTCAGACCCATTTTCAAGGTCAAACGAGCCCTAAAGCGTGCATACCCTCCATTGCGTCGATTTCGTGTGCTATAGCACACCAATTTTTTGGTGATCCAGATTCCGACGTCAAAAATACCAAAATATATTGTGGACGTCCGTAAAGACTTTGGCTATGTAGTAGGTTGCTCCTTACGGCTAGTCCGATCAATTTTCAAGGTCAAACGATCCCCGAAGCGCGCATACCCCCCATTTCGACGATTTTCATGTGCTATAGCACACCATTTTTTTGATGATCCAGATTCCGACGTCAAAAAATACCGAAAATTTTTGTGGACGTCCGTCAATACCTTGGCTTTGAAGTCAGATGGCCCTTACAGCCAGTCTGACCCATTTTAAAGGTCAAACGAGCCCCGAAGCGCGCATACCCCCCAATTCGACGATTTTTGTGTGCTATATCACACCTTTATTTGGTGATCCAAATTCCGACTTCAAAAATACCAAAACCTTTTGTGGACGTCTGTCAAGACCTTGGGTATGCTTTTGATTAGCCCTCACGGCTATTCCAACCAATTTTCAAGGTCAGACGAGCTCGAAGTGTGCATACCCTCCATTTCGACGATTTCGTGTGCTATAGCGTACCATTTTTTTGATGATCCAGATTATGACGTCAAAAATGCTGAAATTTTTTGTGGACGTCCGTCAAGACCTTGGATATGCAGCTGGTTTACCCTCACAGCCAGTCCAACCCATATTCAAGGTCAAACGAGCCCCTAGCGCGCATACCCTCCATTTCAATGATTTTCATGTGCTATAGCACACTATTTTTTTGTGATCCGGAATCCGACTTAAAAAATACCAAATTTTTTTGTGAACATCTGTAAAGACCTTATCTATGCATTTGTTTTCCCGTCACGGCCAGTCCAACCCATTTTAAAGGTCAAACAAGTCCCGAAGCGCGCATACACCCTATTTCAACGATTTTTGTATGTTATAGCACACTATTTTTTTGGTGATCCGGATTCCGACGTCAAAATTGCCAAAATATTTTGTGGACGTCCGTCAATACCTTGGATATTCAGCCGGTTGTCCCTCACGTCCAGTCCTATCCATTTTCAAGGTCAAACGAGGCTCGAAGCGCGTATACCCCCTATTTCAATGATTATTTTTTTGTGATCAAGATTCCAACAGCATAAATGTCGAAATTTATAATGGACGTCCTTCAAGACCTTGACTATGCAGACAGTTGTCCCTCACGGCCAGTCCGACTCATATTCAAGGTCAGATGAGCCCCAAAGCGCGCATACCCCCCATTTCGACGATTTTTCGTTTGTTATAGCACACCATTTTTTTGTGATCCAGATTTCGACGTAAAAAATGCTTAAATTTTTTATGGACATCCGTCAAGACCTTGGCTATGATTCCAGTTAGCCCTCACGGCTAGTCCGACCAATTTTAAAGGTCAAACAAGCCCTTAAGAGCGCATACCCTCCATTTCGTCAATTTTTGTGTGCTATAGCACACCAATTTTTTGGTGATTTGGTTCCGACGTCAAAAATACCTAAATTTATTGTGAACGTCCGTCAAGACCTTGCTATGTAGTCGGTTGCCCATTACGGCTAGTCCGATCCATTTTCAAGGTCAAACGAGTCCCGAAGCGTGCATAACCCTCATTTTGACGATTTTCGTGTGCTATGGCACACTATTTTTTGGTGATCCGGATTACGATGTCAAAAATGCCAAAATTTTTGTGGACGTCCGTAAAGACCTTGACTATTCATCTGTTTGCCCCTCACGGACAGTCCAACCTATTTTCAAGGTCAAACAAGCCCCGAAGCGTGCATACTTCCAATTTCGACAATTTTCGTATGCTATAGCACACCGTCTTTTTGGTGATCATGATTCCGATGTCAAAAAATACCGAATTTTTTTGTGGTCCTGTCAAGACCTTGGCTATACTGCTGGTTAGCCCTCACGGATAGTCCGATCAATTTTCAAGATCAAACAAGGCCTGAAGCGCGCATACCCCCATTTAGTCAATTTTCATATGCTATAGCAAACCATTTTTTTTGTGATCTTGATTCAGACATCAAAACATGCCGAAATGTTTTGTGGACGTTCGTCAAGACCTTGGCTATGCAGTCGGTTGTCCCTCACGGATAGTACGACCCATATTAAGGTCAAACGAGCCCCGAAGCGTGCATACCCCTTATTTTGATGATTTTTGTGTTTTATATAGTACACTATTTTTTTGTGATCCGGATTCCCACGTCAAAAATATTGAAATTTTTTGTGGATGTCCGTAAATACCTTGGCTATGCTTCCGATTAGGCCTCACAGCCAGTCCGACCCATTTTCAAGGTCAAACAAGCCGCGAAGCGCGTATATCCCCCATTTCGACAATTTTTGTGTGCTATAGCACACTATTTTTTTGTGATCCGGATTCCGAATTCAAAAATATCAAAACTTTTTATGGACGTCCTTCAAGACCTTGGCTATGCTGCCATTTGACCCTTAAGGCCAGTCCAACCCATTTTCAAGGTCAAACGAGCCCTGAAGCGCGCATACCCTCCATTTCGTCGATTTTCGTGTGCTATAACATACCATTTTTTTGGTGATCGGATTCCGACGTCAAAATACCAAACTTTATTGTGGACCTTCTTCAAGAATTTTGCTATGAATTCGGTTGCCCCTTACGGCTAGTCTGATCCATTTTCAAGGTTCAATGAGCCCCGAAGCATACATACCCCCTATTTCGACAATTTTCGTGTGCTATAGCACACGATTTTTTTGGTGATCCAAATTCTGACGTCAAATAATGCAGTAATTTATTGTGGACGTCCGTCAAGACTTTGACTATGAAGACGGTTGGCCCTCACGGCCAGTCCGACCCATATTGAAGGTCAAACGAGCCCCGAAGCGCGCATAACCCCCATTTTGATGATTTTCGTGTGCTATAGCACACAATTTTTTTGTGATCCGGATTCTGACGTCAAAATGCCGAAATTTTTTTGAACGTCCATAAAAACCTTGGATATGCAGCCGTTTGTCCCTCACGGCCAGTCCGACCCATTTTCAAGGTCAAACAAGCCCCGAAGTGCACATACCTTCATTTAGAAAATTTTTGTATGCTATAGCAGACCATTTTTTTGGTGATCCAAATTTCGACGTCAAAAGATGCCGAATTGTTTTGTGTACGTTCGTCAAGACATTGACTATTCTGCCGGCTAGCCCTCACGGTCATTCGGACCAATTTTCAAGGTCAAATGAGTCACGAAGCGCGCGTACCCTCAATTTCGTCAATTTTCGTGTGCTATAGCATACCATTTTTTTGGTGATCCAAATTCTGACATCAAAAAATGCAGCAATTTATTGTGGACGTCCGTCAAGACTTTGGATATGCATTCGGTTGCCCCTTACAGCTAGTCCTATCCAATAAAGGTCAAACGAGCCCCGAAGCGCGCATACCCCCCACTTCGACGATATTTGTGTGCTATAGCACACCATTTTTTTGGTGATCCGGATTCCGATGTCAAAAAATGTCAAAATGTTTGGTGGACGTCCGTCAAGACCTTGGCTATGAAGCTGGTTGGCCCTCACGTCCAGTCCGACCAATTTTCAAGGTTAAACAAGACTCGAAGCGCGCATACCCTCCATTTCATCGATTTTCGTGTGCTATAGCATACCATTTTTTTGATGATCCAGATTCCGACGTCAAAAAATGTCGAAATTTATCATAGCACACCATTTTTTTGGTGATACGGATTTCGACATCAAAAAATGACAAAATTTATCATGGACGTCTGTCAAGACTTTGACTATGCAGTTGGTTGCCCCTCACGGCCAGTCTGACCCAGTTTCAATGTCAAACGAGCCACGAAGCGCGCATAACCCCCATTTTGACGATTTTCGTGTGTTATAGCATACTATTTTTTGGTGATCCGAATTTCGACGTAAAAAATGCCTATATTTTTTGTGGATGTCCGTCAAGACTTTGGCTATACAGTCTATTGCCACTCACGGATAGTCTTGTCATGACCCGAAAGCACCCCCTAGAAGTTAGGGAAAACTTTCGAATCATGACCGGCGTACTTGACCCCTTTGGGGTCTCGTACAAGCCCTCTAACTCGCATTCATAACATAAAGCATGAAAAGTAGTGCGGAATTAAAACTTTTCACGATAATAATAAATAAAGGAGTCTTTTTCATAAATACTAGGAAACCTTATCGTCACAAGCCAACTTAAAGACACAACTTAGAATCTTAGGGACACGCCCCTTTACAATAGAATAAATATATTTTTAAGTCTTAATAAGGAAACTAAGAAACATAAAAACTATGTCCTCGAATATATGAGGACATACCCAAGTCTTGAAAGATAGAATTCCCAAGCTTCAACTTCGATCCTCCAAAGGCTTTCAACCTATACTCATAAGATATAAAAAGTATGGGGTTAGTACAACAATGTACTAAGTATGGCATATGCAAAAACATGCAAAAAGGGATATTTTAGTAAAGATAGCTTTTTATGCAATTCAAATATAACCTTCATGAATCTAGAAGCAAACCCACATAAGAATCAACTATTTAACACTTTATGGCTATCTTACCAAACTTAAAGTAAACAAAAGGAACATTCCAATTAACTTTGCTAAACTTGCAATAAAATTGAATAAAGCATCATAGTGAACATTTTGAATTCTTACCATGAAGACCTTACAGTGAAAGGCACGGTCCAAGTCATATGAACCCTTTTTCTTTGAAGTTGCCCTAACCCAAGGTTATTCTAAGACTCCCTAAGGTGAGCCAAGAAGGGGCTCTCATTACACCTCCCTTCAAAACACACCAAAGCGACCCTTAAAACTACCTAATCTTAGGCTTACTTTGTTAGAAATCAAATCCACGCCCTTGGCTAACATATGCAAAACACTCATGGAAATATAGGTCATACCAAGTGCAATGTGAGAGTAGCATCCCATACTACCACTCCCACTTAGTACTCCTAATGGATTCCATTTACTCAAGTACTCCACAATAATCCTCCATAACACTACACCATAGTACTCATTCACACGGATTTCATGAAGGTACTCTTCTCCCATAGTAGGTATAGGTCACACCAAGTGCAATGTGAGAATACATCCCATACTACTACTCCCACTCAATGCTCCTACTTGGTAACTAATGTGGATTGAGCACTTCACGACATACACAATTCACCAATACACAAGATAATTAGTTTCAAAACAATTCTTTTGTGGGAGTTAGCTTAACCGACAAAGACCATGAGAGCTAGACATGGAATCCCGATATTAACCCCTATCGGATGAGGGATCCTTACTTGCCTAGAGTAAGGTCATGCTTTTAGCGTTTACATGGATTTTCCAATAGCTACACCTATGCGGGCACATAGTTAAGGGATAAGGAGATTGCTACTAAGTAACTCACGCTCTACTAACGAGGTACTCATCTCAAGAGGTACTTTGGATTACAACATCTCAACTAACGAAGTGCAATCAACCTCCCCTTCATATCCTCTCGGTGCTAGGATAACTCCAAACGGATTTCTCAACATAAAAGTCTATCATAGAAAGCTCACTAGGAAATGGAGAGGTTGTTACTAGACACTACATCTCAACTCACGAAGTGTGTCCACCTCAAGATTTCCCCTTTTTGCTCAACTTGACATAATACAAATCTTAGAAGAGTGTGTGTGTACATGTGCACACCTTGCATATAAGCATCATTTCATTTTCATCAAGTTCTTACTCATACTTTAACCTTGATTCATCAAGCTACACACTCTACATACTTCTCATAATCATATACTTCATTTAGGACATAAACTAGGTCAAACATGCAATTCAAGCTACATCAAACACAACATAAGACCCATTTCCAATATATCTTCATTTCACATATTAGACCTTCAAGGTCACATACTCAAACCATACTAAGTAACATCAAGTTCATCAATTAGCACCGCCACCCATAAGGTGGACCATACCACTCAAATAGCAATTCATAATAAGAACTATACAATAAGAGCAACTCATCAACAAATCAAACCATCATTACCCATAAGCAATTTATCAATATTTCACCATATGAAGGCCCTTAGGGCAGTAGCTACACCAACATGACATACACAAGAAGACCCAAGTTCATACCTTACTCAAATCATGCTCACATAACCCATTTTCATGCCAAAAGTTGAAGTATGCATATACAAGAGTTTCATGGAGTTTTAACATCAAAACCATCTATTCAAACCAAGATAAATACATTTAAACCATTAAAACTTAGTTACAAGAAGACCCATAATAGAAATCAAAGTTTAGAAGAAGTTGAGTTTAAAACCCCTTTTGAAAACCATTTTGGAAGTTGGCTTCTTGAATGGAAAGGTATTCAAGAATGGATACCATACCTTTAGGAGAAAGAAACCCACGAATTTGATGAAGAAACAATTCCCAATCCGTCCTCCTATCCTTCCTTGACTTCTAGCTTCCAAGAGAGTTGAGAGAGTTTTCTTGAGAGAAAGAGAGAGTTGGATCTTGAAGAGAAAAGGGGGCTCTTCTCTAGGTTTAGGGTGTAAGAGAGTCTTATAAGGCTTGGGGTGTATTTACATAAAACACCCTAAGCTGGCAGCCTTTAAATCGTGCACTGGCAGGCTTCGTCGACGAGACCTCCTCGACGGACCGTCACGTCCACCACGGACCGTCACGGGGTTCCATCGAGGAACACTTGGCTTCTAAATGGAGCCTGTCCCAATTTCACTCTCTGTCACCCACGACGCCCTAGCTCGACGGACCGTCCTGAGTACGACGGACCGTCCTGAGTACGACGGACCATCCTGAGTACGATGGACCGTCCTGAGTACGATGGACCGTCCTGAGTACGACGGACCGTCCTAAGTACGACGGACCTTCCTGAGTACGACGGACCGTCCTGAGTACGACGGACCGTCCTGAGTACGACGGACCTTCCTGAGTACGACGGACCTTCCTGAGTACGACGGACCGTCCTGAGTACGACGGACCGTCGCCATGGCCGTCGTGAGCTATTGATGGGCAGACTTGCCCAAGTCCTGGGGCCCTTCATCTAGAGTACTTGGGGTCCTAGGTGAGGTCGTGCCCAGACGTCAAACCCCTAAACTAAGTCGTCTAGGTCTAGGGAACATCCGACGCATGTTTCAAGTAAAACGAACACATAAAACTCATCCAAACTCGCCAAGACATACAAGTACATTCTAAGGCATATCATCCGAATGTCATGGACATTTTTGGTCGATTGAACTCCAAACTTAACCAAACCTTGCACACTGCCTAAGGACACCAAACTAACTCCGTTTAACTTAAAATTAACTCAAGAAACAACCATGAGGCTCTAGTTCACCTTAGTTCATTTTGGGGCGTTATAAGTCTGACCCATTTCCAAGGTCAAACAATCCCCAAAGCGTGCATACCCCCTATTTCGATGATTTTTGTGTGCTATAGCACACCATTTTTTTAATGATCCAGATTTCAACGTCAAAAAATGCTGAAAGTTTTTATGGACGTCTGTCAAGACCTTGGATATGAAGTCAGTTGGCCCTCATGTCCAAATCGACCCATTCTCAAGGTCAAACGAGCTCTGAAGCGCGCATACCCCCAATTTCGATGATTTTCGTATGCTATAACATACCATTTTTTTGGTGATCCAGATTCTTACGTCAAAAATGCCAAAATTTATTGTAAACATCCATAAAGACCTTGGATATGCAGCCTTTGGCCCTCACGGCTAGTCCAACCCATTTTTAAGGTCAAACAAGCCCGAAGCGCGCATACCCCCCATTTTGACGATTTTCGTATGCGAGAGCACACTATTTTTTTGTTATCCGCATTCTGATGTCAAAATACCGATATTTATTGAGGACGTACGTCCAGACCTTGTCTATGCTTTTCTTTCCCCTCACGGCTAGTTCGATCCATGTTCAAGGTCAAACGACCCCCCAAAGCATGCATACCCCCCATTTCAACGATTATCGTGTTCTATAGCACACCATTTTTTTGGTGATCCGGATTTCAACATCAAAAAATACCAAATTTTTTTGTGGAGGTCCATCAAGACCTTGTCTATGCATTTGGTTGGCCATCATGGTCAGTCCGACCTAAATTTCAAGGTCAAACGAGCCCTGAAGCGCGCATACCCCCTATTTCGATGATTTTCGTGTGCTATAGCACACCATTTTTTGTGATCCGGATTCCGACGTTAAAAATGTTGAAATTTTTTGTGGACGTCCGTCAAGACCTTGGCTATGCAGACGGTTGTCCCTCACGGCCAGTCCGACCCATGTTCAAGGTCAAACGAGCCCCGAAGTGCGCATACCCCCTATTTTGATAATTTTCGTGTGCTATAGCATAATATTTTTTTGTGATCCGGATTGCGACGTCAAAAATACCAAAATATATTGTGGACGTCCCTAAAGACTTTGGCTATGCAGTAGGTTGCCCCTTACGGCTAGTCCGATCTATTTTCAAGGTCAAACGAGCCTCGAAGCGCGCGTACCCCCTATTTCGACGATTTTCATGTGCTATAGCACACCATTTTTTTGGTGATCCAGATTTCGACGTCGAAAAATGCCAAAAAATTTTGTGGACGTCCGTCAAGACCTTGCCTTTGAAGTCAGATGGCCCTCACAGCCAGTCTGACCCATTTCAAGGTTAAACGAGCCCCCAAGTGCGCTTACCCCCCATTTCGACGATTTTCGTGTGCTATAGCACACCTTTATTTGGTGATACGGATTCAGACTTCAAAAATACCAAACTTTTTTGTGGACGTACGTCAAGACTTTGGCTATGCTTACGGTTATCCCTCATGACCATTCCAACCAATTATCAAGGTCAAACAAGCCCGAAGCGTCATACCCTCCATTTTGACGATTTTCGTGTGCTATAGCATATCATTTTTTTGGTGATCCTGAATATGATGTCAAAAAATGTCGAAATTTTTTGTGGACGTCCTTAAAGACCTTGGATATGCAGCTTGTTGGCCCTCACAGCCAGTCAAACCCATATTCAAGGTCAAACGAGCCTCGAAGTGCGCATACCCTCATTTCAACGATTTTCGTGTGCTATAGCACACTATTTTTTGTGATCCGGATTCCGACGTAAAAAATGCTGAAATTTTTTGTGAACATTCGTAAAGACCTTGTCTATGCATTTGTTTTCCCCTCACGGCCATTCCAACCCATTTTAAAAGTCAAACAAGCCCCCAAGCATGCATATGCCCTATTTCGACAATTTTCGTATGCTATAGCACACCATTTTTTTGGTGATCCGAATTCCGACGTCAAAAATGCCAAACATTTTTGTGGACGTCCGTCAAGACATTGGATATGCATACGGTTGACCATCATGGCCAGTCCGACACAAATTTCAAGGTCAAACGAGCCTAGAAGCGCGCATACCCCCTATTTTGATAATTTTCGTGTGCTATAGCACACAATTTTTTTTGGTGATCCGGATTTCGACGTCAAAAATGTTGAAAATTTTTGTGGACGTCCGTCAAGACCTTGTCTATGCATCCAGTTGTCCCTCACGGCCAGTTAGACCCATGTTCAAGGTCAAACGAGCCCCGAAGCGCGCATACCCCCTATTTCGACAATTTTCGTGTGCTATAGCATACTAATTTTTTGTGATTCGGATTCCGACGTCAAAAATACCAAAATATATTGTGGACGTCCCTAAAGACTTTGGCTATGCAGTCGGTTGCCCCTTACGGCTAGTCTGATCTATTTTCAAGGTCAAACGAGCCACGAAGCGCGCATACCCTCCATATCGACGATTTTCATGTGCTATAGCACACCATTTTTTGGTGATCCAGATTCCGACGTCGAAAAATGCCAAAATTTTTTGTGTACGTCCGTCAAGACCTTGGCTATGCTTACGGTTATCCCTCATGGCCATTCCAACCAATTATCAAGGTCAAACGAGCCCGAAGCGTCATACCCTCCATTTTGACGATTTTCGTGTGCTATAGCATACCATTTTTTTGGTGATCCTGAATATGATGTCAAAAAATGTCGAAATTTTTTGTGGACGTCCGTCAAGACCTTGGATATGCAACTGGTTGGCCCTCACTGCCAGTCCAACCCATATTCAAGGTCAAACAAACCCCGAAGTGCGCATACTCCCATTTCAACGGAAAAGGGTCATATTTGGCCTTGTACCCTTAGAAAAGGGTCATATTTACCCTTCGTTATACCTTTTTGATATATTTGCCCTTACCATCCTACTTTGGGTACATATTTACCCTTGTATAGTTAACTTTATCATGTCATCATTTCCTTTAGTCCACGTACATGGCTCCATGTGGATATACTTATTATTATTATTATTATTATTATTATTATTATTATTATTATTATTAGTGTTGTAATTAAATTAAAAACTTACTCTCTATTTAGTGAAAATCAATCAGACCTAATTTCCCTAATTTTCTACCCATAATCTTTGCACACGAAGAAGAAGTCCCAGAGAAAAGATAGTTGAGTTCCAACACTGTGTGTGGAAATACAGAGACAACTTAAATTGAAGGCTTTGATACAGAGAGAAGAGTCATTCATGTTTTGAATCTGCTAATTGGTCGGTAACTAAACATGTAAAATTAAAGCGACACAAGAAATCCGACCAATTAGCAGATTCAAAACATGAATGACTCTTCTCCTGTACCAAAGCCTTCAATCTAAGTTGTCTCTGTATTTCCACACACAATTTTGGAACTCAACGATCTTTTCTCTGGGACTTCTTCTTTGTGTGCAAAGATTATGGGTAGAAAATTAAGGAAATTAGGTCTGATGGATTTTCACTAAATAGAGAGTAAGTTTTTAATTTAATTACAACACTAATAATAATAATAATAATAATAATAATAATAATAATAATAATAATAATAATAATAATAATAATAATAATAATAATAATAATAAAAAGTATATCCACATGGAGCCATGTAGGCGCCACGTGGACAAAAGAAAATGATGACATGATAAAGTTAACTATACAAGGGTATATATGTACCCAAAGTAAGATGGTAAGGGCAAATATATCAAAAAAGTATGACGAAGGATAAATATGACCCTTTTCCCCCATTTCAATGATTTTCGTGTTCTATAGCACACTATTTTTTTGTGATCCGGATTTCGACATAAAAAATATTGAAATTTTTTGTGAACATTCGTAAAGTCCTTGTCTATGCAGTTGTTTTCCCCTCACGGCCAGTCAAACACAAATTTCAAGGTCAAACGAGCCTAGAAGCGCGCATACCCCCTATTTTGACGATTTTCGTGTGCTATAGCACACAATTTTTTTTGGCGATCCGGATTTCGACGTCAAAAATGTCAAAATATTTTGTGGACGTCCGTCAAGACCTTGTCTATACAGCCGGTTGTCCCTCACGTCCAGTCCGATCCATTTTCAAGGTCAAACGAGGCTCGAAGCGCGCATACCCCCATATCGATGATTTTCGTGTGCTATAGCACACTATTTTTTTGTGATCCGGATTCCAACAGCATAAATGTCGAAATTTATTATGGACGTTCTTCAAGACCTTGGCTATGCAGCCGGTTGTCCCTCACGGTCAGTCCGACCCATATTCAAGGTCAGACGAGTCCCGAAGCGCGCATACCCACCATTTCGATGATTTTTCATATGCTATAGCACACCATTCTTTTGTGATCCAGATTCCGACGTCAAAAATGCCGAAAGTTTTTATGGACATCCGTCAAGACCTTGGCTATGAAGTCGGTTGGCCCTCATGGCTAGTTCGATCTATTTTCAAGGTCAAACAAGCCCCGAAGCACGCATACCCCCCATATCGACGATTTTCGTATGAGAGAGCACACAATTTTTTTGGTGATCCGCATTTTGAAGTCAAAATACCGATATTTATTGTGGACGTCCATCAAGACCTTGGCTATGCTTTGGTTTCCCCTCACGGCTAGTCTGATTCATTTTCAAGGTCAAACGACCCTCCAAATCATGCATAATTTTTTTGGTGATCCGGATTTCAACTTCAATAAATACCAAATTTTTTGTAGACGTACGTCAAGACCTTGGATATGCATCCGGTTGGCCATCATGGCCAGTTCGACCCAAATTTCAAGGTCAAAAGAGCCTAGAAGCGCGCAGACCCCCTATTTCGACGATTTTCGTGTGCTATAGCACATAATTTTTTTTGGTGATCTGAATTCCGACGTCAAAAATGTCGAAATTTTTTGTGGACGTCCGTCAAGACCTTGGATATGCATCCGGTTGTACCTCACGGCTAGTCAGACCCATGTTCAAGGTCAAACGAGCCCCGAAGCGCGCATACCCTCTATTTTGACAATTTTCGTGTGCTATAGCATACTATTTTTTTGTGATCCGGATTCCGACTTCAAAAATACCAAAATATATTGTGGACGTCCCTAAAGACTTTGGCTATGCAGTCGGTTGCCCCTTACGGCTAGTTCAATCCATTTTCAAGGTCAAACGAGCCACGAAGCGCGCATACCCCCCATTTGGACGATTTTCATGTGCTATAGCACACCATTTTTTTGGTGATCCAGATTCCGACGTCGAAAAATACCGAACATTTTTGTGGACATCCGTCAAGACCTTGGCTTTGAAGTCAGATGGCCCTCACTACCAGTCCGACCCATATTCAAGGTCAAACGACCCCCCAAAGCATGCATACCCCCCATTTCAACGATTATCGTGTGCTACAGCACACCATTTTTTTGGTGATCCGGATTTCAACATCAAAAAATACCAAATTTTTTTGTGGACGTCCGTCAAGACCTTGGCTATGCATCCGGTTGGCCATCATGGTCAGTCCGACCCAAATTTCAAGGTCAAACGAGCCTTGAAGCGCGCATACCCCCTATTTTGATGATTTTCTTGTGCTGTAGCACACCATTTTTTGTGATCCAGATTCCGACGTCAAAAATGTCGAAATTTTTTGTGGACGTCCGTCAAGACCTTGGGTATGCAGCCGGTTGTCCCTCACGGCCAGTCCGACCCATGTTCAAGGTCAAACGAGCCCCGAAGCGCACATACCCCCTATTTCCACAATTTTCATGTGCTATAGCATACTATTTTTTTGTGATCCGGATTCCGACGTCAAATATACAAAAATATATTGTGGACGTCTGTAAAGACATTGGCTATGCAGTTGGTTGCCCCTTACGGCTAGTCCGATATACTTTCAAGGTCAAATGAGCCTCAAAGCGTGCGTACCCCTCATTTCGACGATTTTCATGTGCTATAGCACACCATTTTTTTGTTGATCCAGATTCCGATGTCAAAAAATGCCAAAAATTTTTGTGGACGTCCGTCAAGACCTTGCCTTTGAAGACAGATGGCCCTCACAGCCAGTCTGACCCATTTTCAATGTCAAACGAGCTCCGAAGCGCGCATACCCCTCATTTCGACGATTTTCGTGTACTATAGCACACCTTTATTTGGTGATCCGGATTCCTACTTCAAAAATACCAAATTTTTTTGTGGACGTACGTCAAGACCTTGGATATGCTTACGGTTAGCCCTCACGACCATTCCGACCAATTATCAAGGTCAAACGAGCCCGAAGCGTCATACCCTCTATTTCGACGATTTTCGTGTGCTATAGCATACCATTTTTTTGGTGATCCTGAATATGATGTCAAAAAATGTCAAATTTTTTGTGGACGTCCGTCAAGAGATTGGATATGCAGATGGTTGGCCCTCACATCCAGTCCAACCCATATTCAACGTCAAACGAGCCCCGAAGTGTGCATACCCCCATTTCAACGATTTTTGTATGCTATAGCACACTATTTTTTGTGATCCGGATTCTGACGTAAAAAATGCCAAATTTTTTTGTGAACATTCGTAAAGTCCTTGTCTATGCAGTTGTTTTCCCCTCACGGCCAGTCCAACCCATTTTAAAGGTCAAACAAGCCCCAAAGCGCGCATAGACCCTGTTTTGACCATTTTTGTATGCTATAGCACACTATTTTTTTGGTGATCCGGATTCCGACGTCAAAAATGCCAAAATATTTTGTGGACGTCCGTCAAGACCTTGTCTATTCATCCGGTTGTCCCTCACGTCCAGTCCGATCCATTTTCAAGGTCAAACGAGGCTCGAAGCGCGCATACCCCCATATCGATGATTTTCGTGTGCTATAGCACACTATTTTTTTGTGATCCGGATTCCAACAGCATAAATGTCGAAATTTATTATGGACGTCCTTCAAGACCTTGGCTATGAAGCCGGTTGTCCCTCACGGCCAGTACGACCCATATTCAAGGTGAGACGAGTCTCGAAGCGCGCATACCCCCCATTTCGATGATTTTTCATAGGCTATAGCACACCATTCTTTTGTGATCCACATTCCGACGTTAAAAATATTGAAATTTTTTGTGGACGTCCGTCAAGACCTTGGCTATGAAGTCGGTTGGCCCTCATGGCCAGTTCGACCCATTTTCAAGGTCAAACAAGCCCCGAAGCATGCATACCCCCCATTTCGATGATTTTCGTATGCGCGAGCACACTATTTTTTTGGTGATCCGCATTTTGACGTCAAAATACCGATATTTATTGTGGACGTCCGTCAAGACCTTGGCTATGCTTTGGTTTTCCCTCACGGCTAGCCTGATCCATTTTCGAGGTCAAACGACCCTCCAAAGCATGCATAATTTTTTTGGTGATCCGAATTTCAACATCAAAAAATACCAAATTTTTTTGTGGACGTCCGTCAAGACCTTGGATATGCATCCGGTTGGCCATCATGGCCAGTACGACACAAATTTCAAGGTCAAACGAGCCTAGAAGCTCGCATACCCCCTATTTCGATGATTTTCGTGTGCTATAGCACACAATTTTTTTTGGTAATCCGGATTCCGACGTCAAAAATGTCAAAATTTTTTGTGGACGTCCGTCAAGACCTTGGCTATGCATCCGGTTGTCCCTCACGGCCAGTCAGACCCATGTTCAAGGTCAAACGAGCCCCGAAGCGCGCATACCCCCTATTTCGATGATTTTCGTGTGCTATAGCATACTATTTTTTTGTGATCCGGATTCCGACGTTAAAAATACCAAAATTTTTATTCGAAGTCCCTAAAGACCTTGGCGATGCTTCCGTTAGGCCCTCACGGCAAGTCCGACCCATTTTCATGGTCAAACGAGCCCCGAAGCGCGCATACCCTCCATTTCGACGATTTTCGTGTGTTATAGCACATTATTTTTTTGGTGATCCGGATTTCATCGTCAAAAAATGCCAAAATTTTTTGTGGACGTCCGTCAAGACCTTGCATATGAAGCCAGTTGTCCCTCACAGCCAGTCCAACCCATATTCAAGGTCAAACGAGCCCCGAAGCGCGCATACCTCCTTTTTTGATGATTTGTGTGTGCTATATCACACTATTTTTGTGATTCAGATAACGACGTCAAAAATATCGAAACTTTTTGTGGACGTCCGTAAGGACCTTGGCTCTGCTTCTGGTTGGCCCTCATGGACAATCCGGCATATTCAAGGTCAAACGAGCCCCGAAGCGCGCATACCCCCCACTTCGACAATTTTCTTGTCCTATAGCACACTATTTTTTTTGTGATTCGGATTCCGACGTCAAAAATGTCAAAAAATTTTGTGGACGTCCGTCAAGACCTTAGCTATGGTTCCGGTTGTCCCTCACGGCCAGTCCGACCCATTTTCAAAGTCAAACAAGCACTTAAGCGTGCAGACCCTCCATTTCGTCGATTTTTGTGTGCTATAGCACACCATTTTTTTGGTGATCCGGATTCCGACGTCAAAAGTACCAAAATTTATTGTGTACGTCTGTCAAGACTTATGTTATGCAGTTGGTTGCCCCTTACGGCTAGTCAAATCCATTTTCAAGGTCAAACAAGTCCCGAAGCGCGCATACCCCCCTATTTTGACGATTTTTGTGTGCTATAGCACACCATTTTATTGGTGATCCGGATTCCGACGTCAAAAAATACCGAAATGTTTGGTGGAGGTCCGTCAAGACCTTGGCTATGAAGTCGGTTGGCCCTCATGGCCATTCCGACCTATTTTCAAGGTTAAACAAGTCCCGAAGCGCGCATACCCTCCATTTTATTGATTTTTGTGTGTTATAGCACACCATTTTTTTGGTGATCCGGATTCCGACGTCAAAAAATGTCGAAATTTATAGTGGACGTCCGTCAAGACTTTGGATATGCATTCGGTTGCCCTCACGGCCAGTCTGACCCATTTTCAATGTCAAACTTTCCCCGAAGCGCGCATAACCCCTATTTCGACGATTTTCGTGTGCTATAGCACACCATTTTTTACTGATCCGGATACCTACGTCAAAAATTGCCGAACTTTTTTGTGGACGTTCTTTAAGACTTTGGCTATGTAGTCGGCTGCCACTCACGGCTAGTTCGATCCATTTTTAAGGTCAAACGAGCCCCGAATCGCGCATATGCCCCATTTTGATAATTTTCGTGTACTATAGCACACCATTTCTTTGATGACTCGGATTTCGATGTCAAAAGTATTGAAATTTTTATGGACGTCCGTAAAGACCTTGGCTATGCAGCCGTTTGCCCATCACGTCCAGTCCGATCCATTTTCAAGGTCAAACAAGCCCCCAAGCGCGCATACCCCCGTTTTCGATGATTTTCGTATGCTATAGCACACCATTTTTTTGGTGATCCGGATTTTGACGTCAAAAAATGCCAAAATGTTTTGTAGACGTCTGTCAAGTCCATGGCTATGCTACCGGCTAGCCCTCACGGTCAGACCGACCAATTTTCAAGGTTAAACGAGCCTTGAGGCGCGCATACTCTCCATTCCGTTGATTTTCGTGTGCTATAGCACACCATTTTTTTGGTGCTCCGAATTCCGACGTCAAAAATATCGAAATTTATTGTGGACGTCCGTCAAGACCTTAGATTTACAGTCGGTTTCCCCTTATGGTTACTTCGATCCACTTTAAAGGACAAACGAGCCATTTCGACGATTTTCGTGTGCTACAACATACTTTTTTTTGGTGATCCGGATTATGACGTCAAAAATATCGATATTTTTTGTGGACGTCCGTCAAGACCTTGGATATGCAGCCGGTTTGCCTCACGGCCATTACGACCCATATTCAAGGTCAAATGAGCCTTGAAGCGCGCATACCCCTATTTCGATGATTTTCGTGTGCTATAGCACACTATTTTTTTGTGATCCGGATTCCGACATCAAAAACACCAAAAATTTTTGTTGTCGTCCGTAAAGACCTTGGATATGCTTCCGGTTGGCCCTCACGGCCAGTCCGACTCATTTTCAAAGTCAAACGAGCCCCAAAACGCGCATACCCCCCATTTCTATGATTTTCGTATGCTATAGCACACCATTTTTTTGGTGATCCGGATTCCAACGTTAAAAAATGCCAAAATTTTTTGTGAACGTTTGTCAAGACATTTCCTAGGCAGCCTGTTGGCCCTCACGGCCAGTCCGATCCATTTTCAAGGTCAAATGAGGCCCAAAGAACGCCTACCTCCCATTTTGACGATTTTCGTGTGCTATAGCACACCATTTTTTGTTGATCCAGATTCCAACGTAAAAAATGCCAAAATATTTTGTGGACGTCCGTCAATACCTTGTCAATGCAGCCGGTTGGCCATCACAGCTAGTCCAACCCATATTCAAGGTCAAACGATCCCCGAAGCGCGCATACCCCCCTATTTCAACGATTTTTGTGTGCTATAGCACACCATTTTTTTGGTGATCTGAATTGCGACGTCAAAAATGCCAAAATTTTTTGTGGACATCCGTCAAGACCTTGTCTATGCAGCCGGTTGGCCATCACGGCCAGTCCGACCCATTTTCAATGTCAAACGAACACACGAAAATTTACAAAATCTACTTTTACCTGCTTTAGGGCTCGTTTGACATTGAAAATGTGCTTGTATTTCACGCGGTACAAACTAGATACATTGACAACGTCTTTACGGACGTCTATGAAAATTTTGGTCATTTCATTTCATAAATTATGGATCACAAAAATTCCATAGACATAGCACACGAAAATTGACCAAATCAGCATTTACCTGCTTCGGGACTGGTTTAACTTGAAAATGCGTCCGTTTTCCCGCAAGACGAACTGGATACTTTGCCAACGTGTTTACAAACATCCATGAAAAATTCCGTCCATTCCAGATCACAAAAACTTCATGAACTATATAGCATACTAAAATAGGCAAAATATGCTTTTACCTTATTTGGGTTTGTTTTAGCTTTAAAATGCGTTTGTTTTCTCCGCAGAACAAAGTAGATACATTGTCAACATCTTAACAGACGTCTATAAAAATTTTTGGTCATTTCATTTCTCGATTTTTTATCAGAAAAATTACATGGACAATATCACACGAAAATCGATGGAATCTGCATTTACTTGTTTTGAAGCTCGTTTGAACTTGAAAATGGACCTGTTTTTCCCGCAGGACGAAATGGATACACTGCCAACGTCTTAACGGAACTTTTTAAAAAATTTGGCCATTTCTTTTTTGAAATTCTAGATCACTAAAATTTCATACACTATAGCACATGAAAATCAGCAAAATCTGTGTTCACCTTCTTTGGGCTTGTTTGAACTTGAAAATGCACATGTTTTTTCCCGTGGTACGAACTCGATACATTGCTAACGTCTTAATAGATGTCCATGAAAAATTTGGCCATTTTGTTTCAGAAGTTTATGATCACAAAAATTTCACGGACTATAGCACACGAAATTAGCAAAATTTGTGTTTACCTGTTTTGGGGCTCCTTTTTACTTGAAAATACTCCCGTTTTTCCTGCGGAACGAACGGGACACATTGCTAATAATGGATGTCCATGAAAATTTTTGATCATTTCATTTTGAAAATCGCGGCTCACAAAAATTTCATGGGCTATAACACACGAAAATTGGTAAAATTTGTATTTATCTGCTTTAGGGCTCGTTTCAACTGGAAAATGTGTTTTTTCTCCGCTGGACAAACTAGATACATTTCCAGCGTCTTAACAGACGTCCATGAAAAATTTTGGTCATTTCTTTTCAAGAATTCTGTATCACAAAAATTTGATTGACTATAGCATATGAAAATTAGCAAAATTTTTGTTTACCTGCATTGGGGCTCGTTTGAACTTGAGAATGCGTCCGTTTTTCCAGCGAGACGAACTGGATACATTTTCAGCGCCTTAACAGACGTCCATGAAAAATTTCAGCCATTTCATTTTAGAAATTACGGATCACAAAAATTTCATTAACCATAACACACGAAAATTGGTAGAATAAGCTTTTACTTATTTCGGGCTCGTTTGAGCTTGAAATTGCGTCAATTTCCCCACAGGTTAAACTGGATACATGAAAATTTTCGATCAATTCGTTTCATGAATTTCGTATCACAAAAGTTCCATGGACTATAGCATAATAAAATAGGAAAAACTTGTGTTTACCTTTTTTGGGGCTCGTTTGAACTTGAAAATGCGTCCGTTTTTCCCATAGAATGAAGTAGTATATTGCCAACATTTTAACGGATGTCCATAAAAAATTTGTCCATTTCGTTTCTCGAATTTCTGATCACAAAAATTTCACGTACTAAAACATACATAAATCGATGAAATCTGTGTTTGGCTCGTTTAAACTTGAAAATCCGTCCATTTTTCCCGCGGGATGAAGTAATACATTGTCAAAATTTTAACGGATGTCCATGAAAATTTTATCCATTTCATTTTTGAAATTCCTGATCACAAAAATTCCATGGACTATAACACACGTAAAACGACCAAATCGTGTTCCCCGGAGTATGAACTGGATACATAGCCGACGTCTTAACGCACGTCCATGAAAAATTTTGGTCATTTAATTTTTTGAAATATCGGATCACAAAAATTCCATGGACTATAACACACGAAAATCGGCAAAATCTCTTTTTGCCTGCTTTGGGGCTCGTTTGAACTTGAAAATGCGCTTATTTTCCCTGCACAACGAACTGGACACATTGCCAATGTCTTAACGGATGTCCATGAAAATTTTCGGCCATTTTATTTTGGGAATTATGGATCACAAAAATTCCATGGACTATAGCATACGAAAATCGACAAAATCTGTATTTACCTGCTTTGGAGCTAGTCAAAACGATAAAATGCACCCATTTTCCCCGCGGAATGAACTGAATACATTTTCAATATCTTAAGGGACGTCCATGAAAAATTTAAGTCATTTTGTTTTGGGAATTATGGATCAAAAAAATTCCATGGACACACGAAAATCGGCAAAATATGCCTTTACCTGCTTTGGGGCTCGTTTGAACTTGAAAATGCACTCGTTTTTTTCCGCAGTATGAACTGGATACATTGCCAATGTCTTAACGGACGTCCATGAAAAATTTTGTCCATTTAGTTTTAGAAATATCGGATCACAATAATTTCATGGACTATAACATATGAAAATCAGAAAAATCTCTTTTAGCCTGCTTTGGGGCTCGCGCTTGTTTTCCCTGCGTGTCAATGTGTTAACGTACGTCCATGAAAAATTCTGACCATTTCATTTTGGAAATTTCGGATCACAAAAATTGCATGGACTATACGAAAATCGGTAAAATTTTGTGTTTACCTTCTTTAAGGCTCATTTGAAACTGAAACTGCATCCATTTTCTCCACTTGATGAACTTGATATTTGCCAACGTATTAACGTAGGTCGATGAAACTTTTCGGTAATTTCGTTTTGAGAATTTGGTTTGACAAAAAAATTCATGGACTATAACACACGAAAATGGGTAAAATATGTGTTTACTTGCTTTGGGGCTCGTTTGAACTTAAAATGTCCTTGTTTTCCCCGCGGGACAAACTGGATATACTTTCAATGTCTAAACGGACGTCCATGAAAATTTTCAGCCATTTCGTTTCAAGAATTCTGGATCACAAAAATTCCATGGACTATAGAACACGAAAATCAGCAAAATATTTGTTTACCTGCTTTGGAGCTCGTTTGAACTTGAAAAAGTGCACATTTTCCCGCGAATAAATTGGATACATTTCCAACATCTTAACGGACGCCATGAAAATTTTTAGCCATTTTGTTTCTTAAATTATGAATCAGGAAAATTTCAAGGACTATAGCACACGGAAATCGACAAAATAAGTGTTTACCTGCTTTGAGGCTCGTTTGAACTTGAAAATGCATCCGTTTTACTGGAGGGACACACTCGATACATTGTCAACGTGTTTACGAACGTCCATATAACATTTCTGTCATTTCTTTTTGAGAATTCCGGATCAAAAAAATTCCATTAACTATAGCATACTAAAATAGGCAAAATATGCGTTCACCTTCTTTGGTGCTCGTTTAAATTTAAAATGAGCATGTTTCCCCGCGGGACGAAGTGGATGCATTGTCAACGTCTTAACGGATGTCTATGAATATTTTTGGCAATTTCTTTTTAGGAATTCCTGATCACAGAAAATTTATAGTTTATAGCACACGAAAATCGTCGAAATTTGTGTTTACCTTCTTTGTGACTCATTTGAACTTGAAAATGGGACCGTTTTCCCCTCAGAACGAACTAAATACATTGTCAACGTCTTAACGGAGGTCCTTGAAAAATTTCGGCAATTTATTTTCGTAAAGTTCAGAGCACAAAAATTTCATAGATTATAGCACACGAAAATCGGTAAAATTTGTGTTTACCTGCTTTAGGGCTCGTTTGAACTTGAAAAGACGCCCGTTTTTTCTATGAACTGGACACATTACCAAAATCTTAGCGGTAGTCCATGAAAATTTTTGGCCATTTCATTTCAGAAATTCCGGAGCACAAAAATTTCATGGACTATAGCACACGAAAATCATCAAAATGTGTGTATATCTGCTTTAAGGGTCGTCTGAACTTGAAAATTCGTTCATTTTACCAACGGGACGAACTAGATGGATTGCCAATGTTTTAACGGAGGTCAATGAAAAAATTTTATCATTTCGTTTTGGAAATTCTGGATCAGTAACATTAAATGGACTACAGCACATGAAAATCGGCAAATTAGTGCTTACCTACTTTGGGCTCGTTTGAACATGAAAATATGTTCGTTTTCCACGCGAGATGAACTTGATACATTTACAATGTCTTAGGGAAGTCCATTAATTATTTCGTCCATTCCTTTTCGAGAATTTTGGATCACAAAAATTTTATGGATTATAGCACACGAAAATCGGCAAAATCTTTGTTTACCTGCTTTGGGGCTCCTTTGAAGTTAAAAATGCATTGTTTTCCCCTCGAGACGAATTGGATACATTGTCAACGTCTTAACGGACGTCCATGAAAAATTGTGGTCACTTTTATTTCATAAGTGCCTGGATCACAAAAATTTCATGAACAATAGCACACGACAATTGGCAAAATCTGTTTTTACCTTTTCTGGGGCTCATTTGAACTTGAAAATGTGTCCGTTCTTCACGCGGTACGAACTAGATATATTGACAACATCTTTACGAACGTCAATGAAAATTTTTGGTCATTTTGTTTCATAAATTATGGATCACAAAAATTCCATAGACATTGCACATGAAAATTAATAAAATTAGCATTTACCTGCTTCTGGGCTCATTTGAACTTGAAAATGCGTCCGTATTCCCGCAGAACGAACTGGATACTTTTCCAACGTGTTTACGAACATCCATGAAAAATTTCGGCCATTTCGGATCACAAAAATTTCATGAACCATGTAGCATACTAAACTAGACAATATTTGTGTTTACGTTATTTGGGGCTTGTTTTAGCTTTAAAATGCGTTTGTTTTCCCCGCGGAACAAAGTGGATACACTGTCAATGTCTTGACAGACGTCTATTAAAAATTTTTTCCATTTCGCTTATCGATTTCTGATCACAAAAATTACATGGACAATAGCACACAAAAATCAACGGAATCTGCATTTACCTGCTTTGGTGGCTCGTTTGAACTTGAAAATGGACCTATTTTTCCCGCAGGACGAACTGGACATTGCCAACGTCTTAACGGAAGTCTTTGAAAATTATGTCCATTTCATTTCGAAATTCCGGATCACAAAAATTTCATACACTATAGCACACGAAAATCAGCAAAATCTGTGTTCAGCTGCTTTGGGGCTTAATTGAACTTGAAAATGCACATTTTTTTCCCGTGGGACAAACATTGCTAACGTCTTAAGAGATGTCCATGAAAAATTTGGCCACTTTGTTTCAGAAGTTTACGATAATAAAATTTTCATGGAATATAGCACACGAAAATTGGCAAAATTTGCGTTTATCTATTTTGGGGCTTCTTTTAACTTGAAAATGCGCCCATTTTCCTGCGGGACGAACGGGACACATTGCCAATAATGGACGTCCATGAAAATTTTTGGTCATTTCATTTTGGAAATTGCGGCTCACAAAAATTTCATGAGCTATAACACACGAAAATTGGCAAAATATGTGTTTACCTGCTTTAGGGCTCGTTTGAACTTGAAAATGCATCCATTTTTCCGACGGAATGAATTGGATACATTGCAAACGTCTTAATGGAGGTCCATAAAAAAATTTGTCCATTTAGTTTCAGAAATTTTGGATCACAAAATTCCTTGGACTATAACACATGAAAATCGGCAAAATCTGTGTTGCTTTATGGCTTGTTTGAACTTGAAAATGCGCTTGTTTCCCCGCAGGACGAGCTGGATACATTTTCAACTTCTTAACGGACGTCCATGAAATATTTTGGTTATTTCTTTGCGAGAATTTTGGATCACAAAAATTTCATGGACTATAGCACACGAAAATTAGCAAAATCTTTGTTTACCTGCTTTGGGGCTCGTTTGAACTTTAAAATGCGCCCGTTTTTCCCGCGGGACGAACTGGATACATTGTCAGTGTCTTAACAGACGTCCATGAAAAATTTCAGCCATTTCATTTTAGAAATTACGGATCACAAAAGCTTCATTCACTATAGCACACGAAAATCAGTAATATCAGCGTTTACCTGCTTTGGGCTCGTTTGAACTTGAAATTGCGTCAATTTTCCCCGCGTGACGAACTGGATACATGAAAAAATTTGGTCATTTCATTTCAGGAATTCCGTATCACAAAAATTCCATGGACTATAGCATACTAAAATAGGAAAAATTTGTGTTTAACTTCTTTGGTGCTCGTTTGAACATGAAAATGCGTCCGTTTTTTCAACGGAATGAAGTAGTACATTTTACCAACATTTTAACGGATATCCATGAAAATTTTGTCCATTTTCTTTCCGAAATTCCTAATCACAAAAATTTCATGGACTAAAACATACATAAATCGATGAAATCTGCGTTTGGTTCGTTTGAACTTGAAAATGCGTCCATTTTTCCCGCGGGGTAAAATAATACATTGCCAACATTTTAACAGATGTCCATGAAAATTTTGTCCATTTTGTTTCTAGAATTCCTGATCACAAAATTTCCATGGACTATAACACACGTAAATCGATCAAATTTGCGTTTACCTGCGTTGGGGCTCGTTTGAACTTGAAAATGAACTAGTTTTCCCGCAGTATGAACTGGATACATTGCCAACGTCTTAACAGACGTCCATAAAAATTTCGGGCATTTAGTTTTTGAAATATCATATCACAAAAATTTCATGGACTATAACACACAAAATTGGCAAAATCTCTTTTACCTGCTTTGGGGCTCGTTTGAACTTGAAAATGCACTTGTTTTCCTGCGGAACGAACTGGACACATTGCCAACGTCTTAACGGACGTCCATGAAAATTTTTGACCATTTTGTTTTGGAATTCCGGATCACAAAAATTTCATGGACTATAGCACACAAAAATTGGCAAAATTTGTATTTACCTGCTTTGGGGCTAGTTTGAACTTGAAAATGCACCATTTTCCCTGCGGTATGAACTAAATACATTGCAAATATCTTGAAGGACGTCCATGAAAAATTTCAGCCGTTTTGTGTTGGGAATTCCGGATCACAAAAATTTTATGGACTATAGCACACGAAAAATTGGCAAAGTATGCCTTTACCTGCATTGGGGCTCGTTTGAACTTGAAAATGCACTCGTTTTACCTGCAGTATGAACTGGATACATTGCCAACGTCTTAACGGACGTCCATGAAAAATATTGGCCATTTAGTTTTTGAAATATCAGATCGCAAAAAATCCGTGGACTATAACACACGAATATCGACAAAAATCTCTTTTTAACTGCTTTGGGGCTCGTTTGAACTTGAAAATGCGTTTGGTAACGGTCGTCCATAAAAATTTTCAGCCATTTTATTTTGGGAATTCCGGATCACAAAAATTTTATTAACTATAGCACATGAAAATCGGAAAAATCTGTGTTTACCTGCTTTGGGGCTAGTTTGAACTTGAAAATGCACCCGTTTTCCTCACAGGATGAACTGAATACATTGTCAATATCTTAACGGACGTCCATGAAAAATTTCAGTCATTTTATTTTAAAAATTCCGGATCACATAAATTCCATGGACTATAGCAGACGAATATTGACAAAATATGTCTTTACCTGCTTTGGGGCTCGTTCGAACTTGAAAATGCGCTCGTTTTCCCCGCAGTATGAACTGGATACATTGCCAATGTCTTAACGAAGGTCCATGAAAAATTTCTGCCATTTAGTTTTTGAAATATCGGATCACAAAAATTCTATGTACTATAATACACGAAAATCGGCAAAATCTTCTTTTACTTGCTTTGGGGCTCGTTTGAACTTGAAAATGCGCTTGTTTTCCCTGTGGAACGAACTGGACACATTGCCAACGTCTTGATGGACGTCCATGAAAATTCCAGCCATTTCATTTTGGGAATTTCGGATCACAAAAATTCCATGATTATAACACACGAAATCAGTAAAATCTGTGTTTACCTTCTTTGGGGCTAGTTTGAACTTGAAAATGGGCCCGTTTTACCTGCGGGACGAACTGGATATATTTCCAACATCTTATCAGACATCCATGAAAAATTTTGGTCATTTTATTTCTGAATTTTGGATCACAAAAATTTCATGGACTATAGCACACAAAAAGCGATAATCTGCGTTTACTTATTTTGGGGCTCGTTTAACCTTAAAAATGTGTCTGTTTTCCCCGCGGAGCGAATTGGATACATTGTCGCGTCTTTAATATATAGCATGAGTATTTATTCCATCATTTGCTAAAAATTTTAACGACTCTAAATATAATGACATTTAATTCAATTAACATTAAATATTCTTGGATCAAGAAATATAGCTGCTAAAAAATGATTATTATCGCTAAGTATCTCTTTTATTTTAGTGTATTTTAGAGTATTTAAAGAGTGTAAAATCTAGCTATTAATTTTGGATTGTTTACATTTTGCCCTTATTGAGTTTATATTTTGTATCATAATATTTACAAATTATGCCTCGCATTAATAAAGAATTTATGCTTCATTAGATATAAATTAGATTACTAGAATAAAAATTAAAAATCAGGTACATTTGAAGAATAAATCGTACAATCAAATATTAATTTTTGGTTAATTATTAATTACACTAACATCCCACACCCTTTTATCGCACAAATTATTCCACTCTCACGTGACTTCAACTCTTATAACTTTCTTGTGATTTACATTTTTGGTTAATTAAGGGTTTTTTTGGAATAATATATTTAAATTCTTTTGTATCGTTGATTAAATCATCTTGAAAAATATTTTCTGTAAAAGATAATTTTTCTAGTAAAATTATGAAAACAAGTTTCTTAAATATATAACATTTCAAATTTATTATTTTCTCCTCATTTTGAAACGAGTCTCAACTCCCACACGCCTTGATGTCATAATAATATAACATTTCAATCATTGTATTTTTCTATATTATATATAAATAATATTGAAATAGTATATTATGTTTACCTACAAAATATAGAAAGAAGTAAACTGTTAATAATTTATTTATCAAAACAATATTTTTATAAATAATATTTTTCTCCTTACCAAATATAACATTTATTACACTTACATACACCTTTTTTTTCTCAAAATATATATTCCAATCTTTACATTATTTATATATTCTCCATGTTTCAATTAACACTCTCACGTGACCTTAACTCCAAACAAATTCTTATTATATAACTTTAATTTTGAGCAATAGAATGAGTTCAAATAAAGTTTAATTCACTAGACATATGCACCATATATGGGTCTTGTCAGCGTTTATTCTGAAAATTCATTAAATTTTAATATAAAAAACATCAAAAATCAAACTGTACACATATATGATAACCGTAGACGGTCAAAAAAGTGAGGTCAAGATTCAAATCCTAATAATAAGAAAGTATATTAGGTATTAGAAATATACTAAATACATGAAATTTGTTATGCCTAAACCATCAATACATAACATAAATTTAAATCGTGATAAGGTGGTGCAAATTAATCCAGACACTATAATAAATAAATAAATTATGTGATGTAACTTCTTATGAATAATTCATTATGTAAAAGGTCACTTGTGTTTGATTACATACTTGTTACTTGCTGTATATTCTAATCTTTTTATTGTTTTTGTGAGGAATAAACGGATCTTATGATTTTAAAAAAATGATATTTATCATATGATATTATTGTTTGTACATTGAAACAATAACAGTATTAATGTAAGATTCCTTCTTGTGTCTCTACCATAATCTATACACAATGTATTGGGAAACTGAGAATTAGCATGAAAAAAGGAAGGATTATATTTCTATACATTAAGGGGCCCTTTGATTAAAAAATAAGTTATGTAGGGATCATAAATTCATAATGTGATCATAAATTCATTAATTTAGAACTATACCTTTTTAAGCTAACAAACTACCGAAAATAGTGTGTATATATCATTTTAAGAAAATTTTATATCGAAATAAAAAAAACAAGTAATTTTTTTTTATAAAATATCACTTAAATTTTACATGATACTCACACTCTTGTGGGACTCTACGAGGTCAAAGGTGTAACCCGAAAGACAAATTTCTTAAGCCCAGAATGAATAATATGTATCATGGACTTAAATCCCGACAAATAAAAAACGTTGTCTATATATATATATATATGCATTAGTACAAGAGAGTGACAAAGAATGATTACCGCTAGTATCTGAGAGGAGGAGGATAGGGATTGATTACAATATTTACTACTCTATATATTTTACGCTTTATATGTCTATTAAAAAGATTTTCAGCTATGCTATAATGTATTAATTGGTTATACATTATATATACTTAAAACTATTTTATTTTATAAAAACTTGAAAAGGAGTTCAAAGACACACATAACATAATTCTATTTTGATAAAAAATAATATATCAATACACAATTAGTTGTACATGATTCAAACACATTATTTTATTTTTATATTCATTATATATAATTAAATTAAATAAAACAATTCTTGATATCACACAAACTTGGATGCTTCCTTTCATAAATCCCTAAAAATTAGGAATATATGAATATTATTCTCATTACCAAGGAATGGTTGACATTAATCCCAATTACTCTAAACTATATAGTATAAAAATTTATATTACAATTAATCCATTTGCAGCAAAAACCAATGTTGTCAGTCTTCTAAATATATATATTTTTTACCGTATTGATCGCTTCCATGATATTAAGTTAAATATTTTTAATTAATAAATAGATTAATACATAAGTTAATTTATTATTTTTTCTTAATCTTTGTCTATACGTTGCTTCCTATGCTGTTAGGAACTCTAGAAATTCCAAGTTGTAACATTAAATAATTTTGCTACAAAAAAAAAGGTGTTTTTTTTTAAATATATAAATTTGAGAATTGAAATCAATATTTTCCCTTGAAATAACAAGTAAAACATGAGTTACAGATTTATCTATCAAAAATATTTTTTTGCCTCGTAAAAATAAAAATAAGATCTACGTATATTTTAATGAAATAAGACTAGATATATTATTATATATACTCAGAGTCCATAAAAAGTGATATTTAGAGACTTAAAAAATGAGGTAGGTTGTTATCTAGCGGCTATTACTACGACATGTTAATATATATGTGATGATATACAATTTTATTATAATGTTTTGTGTATATATATTGAATCATTTAAATACATAGGGTGAAAAAATATTATGGTAGGATATAATCGCTTTTTCAAACATGTTCGAATCCTGAGAATAGAAAATAATTTACAAAAATAATAATAATCGAAATTTCACTCTTATTTATCCTTGTGTACATATTTATTACTTCATGCTTGATTTGAAATAATTTTTTAAAAAAATAATGAGTAAAATAAACATCTTACAATATTATGCCTAGTTATTATTCTTGTGTCCTAAAAATAAGTTCAACACAAAAATTAATAGTAGTACTATATATTTTCAACTATACCTTTATATATATATATTTTATAATGATTAATTTCAAGAGACATATATTAAATTAAATATGGCCAATTTAGTAACTATATATTATACTTATTAATTTTTAACTTGACACAATTTACTAAAGTAATTTTTACTTTTGGACCGAGGGATTATAAGTCAGTTAAATAAAATAAATAGTATTTAATAAATACAAAATAATAAATTATCTTGTTGATTTTAAATTGAACTGAAAAATAATTTTAATTCAATATGGAAAAATAAAATAAAAAGGTCCAAACAGTATGGCCTATTGAAAATTGGACTTTGAGGGCTTCAATATTGATGCCTCATAAAGGATGTTGGTTGAGAGTTTGACCGTCCGTTAAATGAGGAAGAAAATAGGTTTTTCTTTTTTTATTTTGGGGGGGGGTGGGGGGTTAAAGGGTAAATGTGTATTTATAAAATTTATTTGCAATCCATATTTATGTCAATTTAATTAATAACAAAATATATTTCGTGTATAGAATTAAGTATGATCAAGTATAATATCAAATGTTGGTGAGTGTTTTATCATATACAGTTATAATAAATAAAGAATTCTATAACGATTTTTAGTGATAATAATACGAGATAAGTATTCATGAGTAATATTCCATAAAAATCACTATAAACTTTAGCGATTCTGAATATATTTTAACATTTACTCAATGTACACTAAATATTTTTTATGATATTAAATATTGTTGCTAAAAGAAAATTCTATTACCACTAAATTTCTTATACTGTAGTGTACATAAAAACAAAGATTATCAATAATTAAAGAGTTTTCACCATGATATGAAAAGATTTCACACATCATCAGTCTTTTTGGTTCTTGTAATTAGAAATAATTATGATCTTTAGTTTTAACTTCTATGATTTAAATTTAAAATACAATCATAGAATATTACTTGTGAAAGTTAAGATTTTAGGACAAATATCTTTTATGAAAAATCTAAAATTTAGACCAAATTTATTTAATTCAAATTAAATACATATTTGATATTCTAGATTTGACCCTAATGACTATTTCTTCCTATATTATGTGATTGAAGTTTAGCCATGATTATATATTAAGGTTTTGGACTCAAAAAGTTAATCTAGTATGAATAAATTTAAAGGTGTCTTATCCACTCTTTTCACTATCATATACACACACTTAGAATTAAAGATTGAAAGGACTTTAAAGCTTTTCACTATATTATCTATTTGCCTAAAACTATTTTCTTATCATTTTAAATTTTGCATCGTATTTTTTGTTTACATGTCTTTTTAAATATGTTAATTAATTTTGAAAATTTTATTTTAGCTTTATTAATGTCTTAAGTCATAATCCCTCTATATTAGATATTATTTATGTTGATTAGATTATCAATCCCTCTTTGATATATATTACATTTTAACCTTGTTGATTTTGAATTATATTTGAGGTAATAGTTATTTTATTGATATATTTATTTTTAATAAGTAATTATCGTTGATCACATGCTATAGAGTTCAGTGAATCAATAGCAATAAGTCCTATTTGAAGAGATTCATTTATGGAACAATGCGAAATAATACTAAACATGAAAAATTCATTAATCGAAATTCGGAAACTGAAATCTCACCTCTTCCATCAAGTGATTTAGTCAAAACATTTGTAAAACGAGTCAAATTTTAAGCCTTTGGAAATCACTTAATTAAGATTAGCTCTTTATCCGTTGTAGTTCAAGTTTTTTTTTTCTTCTTATTCTAATTATATAATTAATAGAAATAATTTGATTTAATATTTTTATTGGGAGAAAACGATTGATTCAGACCTTAATTTTTTTTCGTTGTAAATTGAATTGTAATAGGACCAGTCATTTAAATCTAGTTAATATAATGGACCATTAGTGAAGCACCAAATAAATAGTCATTGCATAATTATTAATTCTTGTTACGTTTACGTTTACTATTTTGTCTTTCTAAGGATGAAGAAGGGGAAATAAATCTTTGCTTTATTTTTTTAATTACTTCAAATTAATCTATAGCTTAAAGAATACTAATATACATTTTTAATATTGCTTTAGTCTTAAACATCAATATTTTCAATTAAGAAAATACCCTTTATAAATAGAAAAATTTTAAAACTTCAAAGTGAAATTTAGACATAATTAAGATGGGGGTATTGGTGAAATATTTTTCACTATTTTATTATTTTCATATACGATATTTTTATCATTAAATCATAATCAATTAACACCATTGTGTGAAATATTTTTGAAATAAATTAAATTCAAATCTCAACATAAATAAAAACATTAAAAATATTTTTACCATCAAAATTTGGTGTCAATGTTGCTTAGTATTTATACTGATATTAATATCGATAAAATCATTGATGTACGTGATATAAAAAGGAAAAGAACGGTTCTGAATTATTAATTGTATATATATATTTGAGGAATAATAAAAGTTTATACCACTTTTGTTTTTGTCACATATATCATGACGTGTTATTCCAATTAAAATGTGGTTCTTTTTACATGATTATCAAGTCTATATTCATATATCTCATCCACATTCATAGAACAAAAAAGACAATTTATATCACTAAATAGTAAAAAATCATCTTAATTCTTTATTAAATAGTAAAAATTAGCAGGTATTATTATTAGTTACAAGTTATTTGCCAATACATCAATAATAAATTTTGCTCCTTTATATTAACCCATTAAATACAAAAAAAAAAAACATGTTTAAAATAAGTTTTTGAAATTTTATGACTTATGATTAAAGATTAGTTGCCAATAAAACGCTATATATCTTGCTTATTCTTTTATAAGTTCCCTAGTATCTTTTGTATAGTTTTTTGTCTTTCACACTATTGTATTGGAGTTACTATGATTATTTTTTAAAAAAAATAATATTTTGTCATGTTTTTTTTAAGTATTTTGCTATGATGTTTTCACCTATATGTGTTATTTTCTTTTTCGATTTTCTTTAGTATGTTTTCTCTTGAACTGAATGTTTATGGAAATTATTCTCTCTCTATCCCTTAAGATACTTAGAGCAAAGATTTGCATACACACTAATCTTCTCAAATTTTATTTGTATAATTACATTAAATATATTATTAAGATATGTATACACATTAATCTTCTCGGATTATATTATTAATGTATTTTTATTTATATACATGTGTGGGAGAAATGCACACACAAAAGCTTACACTAAAATGTTCCTTTTCTTTACCAAAAGAATACTTTGATTCAAAACCAAAAAGTATAAAAGTGGAAAAGAGTAAAAAGGAATTTAACCAAAGTCACAATACTCACTTACTTTTCCTTTTTCTTTTCCTCATTTTTCCTTTCTTCCTTTTTCATCTTAACCCCCCCATGTTCATAGAAGAATCAACCCCCCACCCCCCACCCCACCCCACCCCACCACCTCAAGTGTCATTTTCTCACATATACTTCACACAAAAGAAACAAGCCATTCACTTCATAAACCTATTGCCATTTCTTGTTTTCTTCTTCTTTTTTCTCTCTCAAACTCAAATCCCAACAACTTGTTCAATTTCCTCTTCCATTGTTTATCATCATCAAAACCCCATTTCAAGAAAATCCCATTTTTTTCTCTATTATATACATATCCCTTTTTTTTCATCTAAAAAAATTAATTCAAAACTTCCTCAAACAAGCTACTACTCCTTTTTATAACCTACTTACAAACACAATAATGAGTACTTGTTCATAATAATCTGTCTTATTTTTCAGGTTACTAATTCGACATGGAGTTATTCCCACCACAACCAGATTTATCCCTACAAATTAGCCCTCCAAATACTACTACTAATCAAGAAGAGAATAATAATATAGATTTGAGTTTTTGGAAAAGAGCTTTGGAATCAAGAAAACCCCATAATATTAATATTAACAACACTTGTTGTTTTGACCTATCTTTATCATCAAATATACCAAGACCTAGTAGTATAATTAATCATCAAGATCCTTCTAGCCAATATTTCCAAAATAACACAAATTTCATTAATAACCCTTTTATACCTCATCATCATCAAAATCTTGGTTTGTTTAGCCCTATAAGTGGAGTTCCACTTTACAATAATCATCAAAACTCTTCAACTAATAATACATTACCTATACAATCTTCTCCTACTTCTTTTAATAATTATAATAATATTAACCCTATTTCTTCATCAAATAGCCACTTTCATCAATCCCATAATCATCAAAATGGACTAATGAGATCAAGATTTTTTTCAAGATTTCCAACTAAAAGAAGTATGAGAGCTCCAAGGATGAGATGGACAAGTACCCTTCATGCTCGTTTTGTTCATGCTGTTGAACTCTTGGGTGGACATGAAAGTAGGCTACTTGCTTAAATTCTTCTCTTTTTTTTTCACTGTCGTCGGTAAATACTTATTCGCATCAGATGTTTATATAAAGTTTAGTTCACTATAAATATCAGGTGCGAATAAGCTTTTACTGTTTATATATGTTTTTTTGTGTTGATAATGTTTGATATGATAACCTGAAAAATAGATTAATGATTTGATATGAGTGATTAAATTGCACACCGACAATGTAAAAATTCTTTAAATTAAAATAGGATTTAATTTATATACACTGATAATGTTTTTGGTCTTTCTACTATAGCCCAACTTATTTTTCAGATTACTAATTTCATTTTTTATGGATGATTATTTTCATATAGTTATCTTTTAGGTAATTTAATTAATAGTGTAAATTTATTTATATATTATTGGTGTATAAAAATTGAACTTACTGAAAAAATCTATATATTTTGAGCTTAATTAACAGTGCTTCATTTTTTTTTGGGGGGGAATGTAGGAGCAACACCAAAGTCAGTTCTTGAGCTTATGGATGTAAAAGATCTCACTTTGGCTCATGTTAAATCCCATTTACAGGTAAAATCTTTTATTTAAGAGGGGGGGGGGTTAATTCTTCTTTCTCTTTCTTTTGTTTGTCCGAATAATATAGGTCACGAGTCTGAGTTGTGAAAGTAATTGCGAATATTTGTAGTATTTGAGTAAATTGTTAGTACCACATCCTTTAGACTGTGACTCTTACTCAAACTTTACATGAATAAGAGATTTTTTTTGCATCATATTGTTATTTGTTTCTTTCTTTCGTCCAAATACTGGTCATGAATCGTGGAAGTAATTACTAATATTTGTATTAGAGCAACTATCAACATCATATTCCTTAGACAATATATAATTATTTTTCAAACCCTATATAAATACGAGATGCTTTGTATACGAAAGTGCAATTTGTTCTTTCATTTGTTCCAATAAGTTTCTTTTGGAGTCTTCTTGGATTGAAATTTCAATAGCATGTGTTTTTTCCAATGCTAAGTTCTATAGAGTGAGTAAAATTATCTTTTTGGAGTCTTCACAAAAGGCTATTGTTTCTTTAGTACTATACTTTGGACAATAGTAGCATATATTATCATAAAGGATATAAATTCCCACAAATTTCAAATTCCAATGCTTCTTTTTTTTCTTTACTTCTTTTTTTTGGTTTATCTCAAAAAATGAGAATTTCTTTTTTCTACTTAGTAGATCTAATGGTTCTGCAAGCCTATTATAAAATGCAGCTTTTTCCCATAGGAGAATGAACCATATATTAATTCATGTAGTAGCATAGTATTTGTAGTAAAAGAAAAAGAAGGAGAGAGAGAAACAGGACTCATTTCTTAATGATTCATCAATAATGACACTGCAAAAGTATAAAGACTCGTTTGGTTTGAGGGATACAACAACAATATAATAATATACTCGTCTTAATTTCATAAGTGGAGTCTGAAAAGAGTAATGTGTTTGTATACCTTATATCTATTTCTAAAGATAGAAATTGTTTCTAATAGACTCTAAACTCAAATAAACATTTCGAAAAGAATAATTGGAAAAGGAAATATGGTAATAATGAAGTTATGTAGGAAATAATAGAAAAAAAAATAATAATAACAAAATATTACGATAACTAAGTAAAGAAAACAACAAGTAATAACAATTTGAAAAGTAGAAAGGAGGGGAGGGGAGAAAAAATCAGTAACAACAATAAAATAATATAATAACCGATTTTTTCTCTCCAAATTATACTAAAAAGAAAGAGACATGCATTGTGACCTTGGGGGGAGGGGGGAGGGGGGAGGGGGGGGAGGGGGTTCTTGCTCTACAAATGATTTTATACAACTTCCAAAAAAAGGATTTAGAGGGTAATTTTGTCAAATATCTTCTAATAATTAGCACTATTAATTAATTGTTTTTCTTAATGTTTTAAAAAGAAAACTTAAAGTAATAGACCAAAGAAAGTAAGATTATTGAGTGTATAAATTTTTCTTCATCATATTAATACAAGTATTTTGTAGCCATATACTAGACCACTTATGTATAATGTGCATCATATTACTATAGACAGAGACGATCAAAATTTTCATTAAAAAAATTCAATATTTATATAAATAGGTCAGATCATGCTTATGTGATTACATTTTAAATCTTAAAATTTATATTCAGATGATTTGATAGTTTAAAAAAAATCCTTTCAGATGTATCGAACGGTAAAAACAACTGATAAATCAGCAGCAGGAGCAGCTTCTTCAGGTAAAAAATAGTGTATGAATGATTGTTCATTATTATAAGGTATTTTTAAGAGTAAACTAAATAATTAAAGTATACAATATGCTTTAAAATATTTTTTGGTTATAAAGAAAAATTGATTATGTTTTTTTACCTTGTGAACATGTTTAGGACAATCAGAGGTGTTTGATAATGTATCATCTGGGGATAATTCTGATGATTTAGTACTTGAAATTAAAAATTCAAACAAGTATGAATTGTCAGTTCAACAAGGCAGACAAAATATGTATAATCAAGAGAAAGATTATGGTGGACTTTGGAGTAACTCTTCAAGGTAAACATTTATACATATGCAACTCAATTATTACTATATTAATGAAGTCCATTTATGCTTGATTTAATCCATAGAGCTAAGTAATGAGAGGATTGTTTGACTCGTTTTCGAGAAGTTAAAAGTGTTTATTTTAGAAAGTTGACGTGTTTGGTCCAACTTGAAGTATTCTTAGTAGTAGAATAAGTTGTATTGATCGTTTAAAAAAATGGTCGAATATTTTTTGATAAAGCGCTTTTTATTAAAAAAATTTAATTTCTGACTCTGTCACTTTGATGCGATAAAATATTTGAAACTAGATCCCTTACTAGGAAACTTAGTGTCAAAGCTATAACACTAGCTAATAAGAAGATGGCCCCCATATACATATATTTAATTTGGTGCAAAAAGTTGAGATAGTAATATCATAATAAGAAGATGGAAAAACAAGGAAAAGATAAAAAGAAGCATGAGTACTATAAAAGATTGGCTTTCTGTTTTCTTAGTTTCACTTTTTTTTTTCTTCTGCATGCATGGCCTCCACTGATGATAAAAAAAATATTCTATCTTTATTTGTGATAATGTAGCAGGGAAAGTTGGCAGATGCATGGCAAACTAGGAGATTATCCAGGAAATTTACCTTCTTTAGAGGTATTATAATAGAATATTATTCTAAATTATTACAAAGTTTCAATGTGCATCGAGTCGAGGGTCCATCATAAATAATTATTTTATCTTTACAAGGCAGGAACAGGTCCGTGTTTAGTAAATTTCACTTGTGAGATTATACTGCATATATGTCATTATAGATGTTACTTCATGCTTTACTTAAGTCGAGGTCCATTAGAAACAGTCTTTCCACTGATATAAGATAAGCATAAGATTATGTACACTCCATCTTTTTCAAACAATATGCTTATGAAATTACACTGATTATATTGTTGTAGATGCTACTTCATGCTTATGCAATATAATGTGGATATTTTGCTTAATTATGTTCAGAACATTTTTTTGGTTTCCCACCGGGTATTCGAAGCCCACATTGGAGCTCCGACTAAAAACGTTACTTTTTATTAGTTCCAATTTATGCAACTTGATTCACAATTTATATGAGCTAGGGTTAAACCAACTAATTTTCAATGTAAATTTGAAAAGTACTAGCTATGTCATTGTTGATATCTAATCAGTCCTTCATTTAATCTTATTAGCAATGAATTTTACTCTCTAACCACATAATTAAGTTATTCATAGTTAATTTTTGTCTTTTTTGTAACAATTTATGTATAATATGCATGTCTCTAATTAAGGGCGAAGCTAAGTAGGGTAAAGGGATTTATATATTGAGGTTACATGACATATATATGATTACAATTATTTATATATACAAATATATAGTAAATGTCTTCGTATGCTTACTTTTTCATATTTTAAACCTTCTCCATGGAAATTCTGGTGGTACATACACACAACATCAGTATATATTCCTCAATATCTGTCCTTTTGATTCCTTAGCTTAGCTTTATTTACACACACTTTTCTTATTTTCTACTTAATTATTATTCTTCCTTGGTAATTATTATTATTTTGTTTTTGAAAAAACAGAAAAACATGGAAGCAAAATGCACAAGCTATGAAGGAATATCAACAGAAGTGAGTTCATCAAGCATAACACAAGCAAGTCCAAAGAAGCCTAATTTGGATTTCACTTTAGGAATTCCTAATATTTCATAGTAATAAATTCTAAAAAAAAAATGAAAAAAAATATATATTAAAGTTTTTGCATGGAACAAAAAGTTGTACTCATTTTGAAATCATTAGTTAAAAGAAAAAAGAAAAAAAAAAGGAAAAAAGTGATGGAAAAAAAAAAGACAAGGAGACAAGATAAAGCAAGAAAAAAGAGAAGGGAGGGAAAAAAGTGCATTTTCCTTTTACCACTTATATAATATTCTTGTGTTGATTTCAATATCAAATATTACATTATTAAATTGTTCTTTTTGTTTGTTTTTTCCATCAAAATTGGGAGAGAGAAAAGAGTACTTGATTTTAGATTTTTTTAGGAGAAATATTAGTCAGTACTCACTATATATAAGAGAGTTTTGTTATCCATTTCTTAATTTGCTACTCTTGTAAAAATGGTACTTAGAGAAAAAAATTCTATTTCCCTTGGTAATTGTATGAGGCATTTATATTTTAAGAAAAAACAAAAAATGCTACCAATTTTACATTTTTGTCTTCTAACTTTTTTTCTTGATAAACACTCAGAAAAGGTTTGTGTACATTTTATATTTTTTTAAAAATTACTTGTGAAGTTATACTAAATATATTATTATTGTATTTTAAAAAATTTGTACCTCTTAAAGATAGATACTTAAGGTCTTGATCATTAGAATTTAATAAATATTAGAGTTTAATAATTATAAATGTTTAAGTTTTATGACTAATCAAGAAAAAAATAAGAATTTGTGATAGGAGATTTTATAGATAAACAATAAAATTCATCGCTAATAATATTTAGAAATATTTCAGCAATGACACATTCTCAAACTAGCTCCGGAGTAGGCAAATTCCACATTTTGTCAAATTTTCATGTACTATAGTCCATGGATTTTTGGTGATCCAGAATTTCGACCTTATTTTTGCCTAATTTTTCGTGGACGTCCATTAAGATGTTAGCTACAGAGTCAATTACCCTGACGGCCAAAATAATTCATTTTCAAGGTCAAACGAGCCCCAAAGCATGTAAATCCCTTATTTTATCAATTTTTGTGTGCTATAGTTCATCATCTTTTTTGGTGATTCGGAATTCCGCCGTCATTTTTGCCCAAATTTCCGTGGACGTCCGTTAAGACGTTAGTAATGGAGCAAGTTGGCCCTGATGGATAAAACGACTCATTTTCAAGATCAAACGAGCCTTGGAGCATGTAAACCCCCTATTTTGTCGATTTTTCGTGTACTATAGTCCATGAATTTTCAGTGATCCGGAGTTCGACGTTATTTTTTCCCATTTTTTTGTGGACGCTTGTTAAGACGTCAGCTATGGAGTCAGTTGGTCCTGACGGCCAAAACAATCCATTTTCAAGATCAAACAAGCACCAAATTCTAATCCCAACTACAAACCTCAACCTAAACCCAACCCGGTCCAATCCTACCCAAATTTGTTGTTGGAGGAGAAATGCCTAATGCATCCTAGGCATTGGCAAATGCTTTACACTTCCCAAACAAAGATATTGGAGAGGAAAAGATTAGAGGAATTATTGGTAAAGGAGCTAAAAGAATGTAACCTATAGGAAATAAATATTAACAAGAAAAAGACAAAGAAAAGAATAAAAGGATGTTATATATAGTAGTCCTATTTATGCTCATTAAGTGATTATATCTTTTTCTTTATCAAAATCTTGTTCCCCCTTTTTAATATAAATAATTGTACTTTAATTTTCACAAATTGCTTGAATTTCCCTCTAAATAGTAATATTGAAAATCGCTTTTTTTTTTCTTTAAAAATTCACTTGAATTTGAAAAAACATTATTATTATATATTAATTTGAAATTATGATAAACTTTATATTCTAAATCCACTTTTAAATTTACTAATAAATGGTTTAAAAAATGGTTTAAAACTTTCATCTATGAAAAGACTAAAGTGAAACAATGTGCGTGTAGATTATAATTCACTTTAATTATTATTTCCTTTATATCTATAGTAAAAAGTAAATGTAGGGTTTACAATATTAAGGAATATGAAATAATAAATCTTCTTTTTATTCCATTTGTTTGTAGTATTGCAAAAAAGCTTTAGATATATACCCCACTTAAAGCAACCTTGACCTTAAGAAGAAAAGTTATTAATGATTGATTATAACTCAATTATTGAAAGATCTTTTATTTTTATAGTTTTCTATAATCTTAATTATTGATTTTACGTTTAGAGTGTTGTATATATAATGGGAACATGATTTTGGACGCTCAATATGTATAGAGAGTTGCATGTTAACAATTATTGCATGTTAACGATATTGCATCCTAGGCATTGTTTTGGGATGTGACATTTATCAGTTAACCATACTTAAATGCTATATATATTATATATATATATATATAAGTTGTTAAAATTAAATTATTTGATTTGATATAACCATTCGATATATATAAGTATTTTATGAAAAATTTAAATATTCTTGTTTCGAATTTTATTTTTCCTAGCTTAGTATACACATTGTATCATTCCCCAGAACACTGAGTCTTGTCATTAATGAACTTCTAAAAACTTGATAGTAAATTTTAAAAGTAGTTTTAAAAATAATTATCTGATTAGCGATTGGATTTCGATTTTAAAATATTTTTCAAGTAGTTGAAATTGGCTCAATCCAATTTTTGGATTTTGCAGACAATTCATTTAGAAAAATTTTGAATTTTTTTTTTACATAAAATACTATTTATTTTTATTTATTGTTATTGATCCATGAATTATAGTTCATGAATTTGCAGTGATGCATGATTCCGGTTTGTATTTTTATGGACATCCGTTACAACCTTATTAATGGAGTTAGTTGGTCCTGAGGGGCAAATAGAAACATTTTCAAGTTCAAAAGAGTCTCAATGCGGGAAAAGATCAAATTTAGCATTTTTCGTGTGTTATAGTTCATGAATTTTTTGTGATACATGATCCCGACTTGTTTTTGGCTGAATTTTTTTTATGGACGTTCGTAGTGACCCTATTAATGGAGTCAGTTGGTCATGAGAGGAAAACTGACACAATTTCAAGTTAAAAAGAGCCTCAATGTGGGATAACCGAATTTAACATTTTTCGTGTGCTATAGTCCATGATTTTTTGTGTGATACGTGATCTCGACTTGTTTTTGACTGAAATGTTTCATTGACGTACATTATGACCATATTAATGGCATGAATTGGTTTAGAGGGACAAACAAACGCATTTTCAAGTTCCAACGAGATCTGAAGGGGGAAAAACTAAATTTACCAATTTTCATTTGCTATAGTCTATTGATTTTTGGTGATACGTGATCCTCACATGTTTTTTACCCAAACTTTTTATGGACGTCCGTTACAACCTTATTAATGGAGTCAGTTGGTCACAAGGGGCTTATTAATGGCATCAGTTGATCCTGATGGGAAAACAGATGCATTTTCAAGTTCAAACGAGCCCCAAAGTAGGAAAAAACGAATTTACCGATTTTCATGTGCTATAGTCCATGAATTTTTTGTGATACGTGATTCCGAATTGTTTTTGACCGAAATTTTTCATGGACGTCCGTTAGGACCTTATTAATGGCATGAGTTTATCCTAAGTAACAAACAGACACATTTTCAAGTTCAAACGAGTCCCAAAGCGAAAAAACTCAAATTTATCAATTTTCATGTGCTATAGTCTATGAATTTTGGTGATATGTGATCCCGAATTGTTTTTGGGCGGAACTTTTTCACTAAGAAAATCGTTTAATTCCTATAAATTGGCCCCTAAATGCACAAAAATCACTCAAAAAATGGTGAGACTGCACATACTACTACCCAAACTCCCTAAGGAGGGTTCCATAAAGATTGAGCAAAACAATCATTCGGAAGCGCCATGTCACTAAAACATTTATGGGCTTACAAGTATGAAAAATTGAAAAAATTGTCTAATTCGTGTAAATTGACCCTCAAATGCCCAAAAATTACTCTAAAATGAAGAAATTGTACGTACTGCTCCTCGAACTTGATGCCTTTGATATGAAGTACAAACTACAAAGGCAAATCTCAATTTTTTCCTCAAGTTAAATCCACAGCACAGATGTGCAGTAGTCATATTCATATAGGAATAGTTTGAAAAGTGCCTTGAATGCTGAGCAGAAAAAGACAGTACAGTCCAGAGGAAGGACAGAGATGAAACTATACTTTATTAATTTATAATAATAAGTAAAATTAAGAAGTATGGTCTCTATCACAACCAACCCTTCATAATATATTTTTATCAAAGGAAATTAATTTGTTCAAATATACTTTTTGGAATAATCAAAACATTACACAATCATCTTATAATTCTGATCTATACCTATTCCTTGTGATGTTTGATATTCGTTCAAAGGATTAATGTAGATTCTCGCTATGTAAAATTTATTTAAAAAACACTCACTCTTTATTAAGATATTTGTTATTTTAAATTCGAAATTTCTGATAAAATACGAAATATGTTATCACCATGATTCTTGTTACTGGTGCTATATTCTGTACATGCAAATGAATAAAATGCATGAATAAGTCAGAGAAAGAGTGAAGGGGGTGGCAGGGCAGTTGAAGGTGGGTAGGGAGAATGAGTAGGTATAGTGAAAAGTGGTCAGAGAGATGTCAATCATAGAGCAATGGATTGGAAAATCATTAAATGATGTTTGGTCCCTTATCTTAAATCAACTGAGATATACATTGAGACAAAGAGTTCCTTTTAATTCAATGTTTGATAGTTTATATATTAGAGCTTGATTGAATTTGATTTTGTATTGAAGTGCCGGGTAAAGAGTTTATACCCAGGAGACTTAAATTCAAGAACTCTCATATTATATATGATGAGTTTATGATCAAGTTTCAATCAAAAATCATTGTTTGTGTCTTGAATTTCTCTATAGATTTTGGTCAAGCACCCAAAATCTTTTGATCATATTTAATACACATGTCCTATTGCAGCACGAAAAGTGATGATTCCACACAACTTTAACATAATAGTAAGTGAAGGTCAATACTTGAAGAATTTAGGAAACTAAACTAATGTTGAAGCAACTGTAGAAACAATTTTCTTTGTATCTATTCATGTAGTCTCATAGCCAAAAAGACCCTTAGCTACAAAAAGAATAATGACAGGGAGATAGTAGATGTCACATTTAAATCAGAGACCTGACCTGATATTGGACATTTGACCTCACAAGAATCGACCAATTTGTTAATAACAAAATGTACATGAGTGAAGTACCTAACCTGAATCTACTATCTTCTCGTGGCAAAGGAAGGAAAGTACCATTATCGGCTATTACACTACGTATTGCTACCTCATAGCAGCACAAATATCAGTGAACTCTGCCCACCAGGCAGATTGAAATGTTCTCCTGCCAAAGACGGAAAACACCATAAGAATCATCAGCGCTCCATTTGCCCCATTTTGAGGCCTGCACATAGAATGTACTTCCTGAATCTAAGTTTTGGTTAAAAGTTACATAGCTGCTTCCCCTAAATATTTAGCTTTTCATCCTTTGGTTAGGTCCCCGTTGGAGAAAATGGCTGTCACTGAAGTTGGATTTTATGAGTTGTTCAGTTCTTCCTCCAAACTTAAATATTGAAGGACCTTGACTTTCAGCCTCTTTGGTCCTATCTCTATTGGAGGTGGTTCTCCAACAGTCTTACCCAACTCATACCCCGACTTTTCATCTCTTTTACGCTCACTTTGCTTACTAGATGCTTCTTCGTTAGCCCCTTTCTTAAACTTAACAGAGATGGCAAGTGTACCACCTCTGTCCGACTTGTCTTCCTTGGAATGGCTTGAATTAGCATTGGAACGGTCTGATGAATACAAGGACCCGACCCCTTCAGTTTGTTGTTTCCTTAATCGTTTGTAACCCTGAAAACGTAAATGCCAAGAATACTTCAGTAGCTTATAGTAGAATTCACACCAAAAACAAAAAATGTCCTCACTGAAGCAAGAAAAAAAAGGTGAATGCAACTTTCAACTGATCAATGAAATAGAATACAACAGCATTTGGAGATTCGCAATATAAAATTTTATTTTGATACATGAGGTTAACGGCCATACTCTCCACTTAAACAAAGCAATTAGTTTCATTTCTTGTTAACCTGCCAAGACAGTCATAAACTACCAATACCGCACCTGGATTGACAGAGTGTAGGTAGCAAAACTATGTGAGTGAGCCCTGTAACTAAATACACTCCTAATTTTGCTCCAAATTTGGTAACAAAAATCAAAAAGTAGTTCTTAAAACCATAAGGAAACTGATTTATAAAGCAAAGTAGCAAACTTTCAATATTGGGTTTGAATGCAAAATTGAAGCAAAAGCATGCAATGCAAAGCTTAATGTATAGTTACCATAAAATACCTATAACCTAGCTAGCTACTCAACATTGGTTTCACGATTTCTTGAAAATAACATGATGACGATTTGCATCTCAAGTTTAGCAATTTGACTTGTCAGCCTTTCTACTAGTCATAGCAACTTTTGCATATTTTTCTTTTATCAGTAGCAACTTTTATATCTATTCAGCTCAAACTAAAATAATATGATTCAAAAATATTTTAGAAGTAAATCACCTATTTTTTGCACTTCTAATTCTCTATAACTTAAGGGGTCGTTTGATGTGAAGGATAATACAAAATAGTCCTGGCATTAAATTATAGTACCACTTCATTTGTTGTTTGGTTGGCAAGTCCGGGATAATTTATCTCGGGATTAATAATTAGTAACGGGATAAGTTATCCCTCCCCTTCGGTGGTATAGTAATCCTGGAATAACTTATCTCGGGATAAAATAAGTAAATGACAAAAATGTCTCTTTCAACCCTTTTGTTACATCACTTTTTACAGTCATGAAGGGCATTTTTGTAAACAAATAAATTGTTCTTAAAATTTATTATTTTGAATACAACAAACCAAACACTCAATAAAAAATAACCCCATCATAACTAATCTCATCATAATTAATCCCATCATAACTTGAATTCAAACCAAACGACCCCAAGAATTATTATCTTTTGACCATCTAACTATTAGGTTACATAGCAAATTATGAACTCAATCCCTTCACGAATCGAAGAAGTATATAAATTATGTATGTTACAAGGCTAATTTATGCAAAACACCAACGGGAGAACATGAATGAAGGCAGAAGATACACATTGAAAAACCAAATAGAAACCAACACCTTTTCCCCTTGTCATAGAACTGTTTAACTAGAAACTTTAATTTGAAAACCCAAAAAGAGCAAAAGATTGCACCCAAACTAAGACCCCAGTATCCACATACCTGGTGCTCAATGTTAACTGATGTTGAATCATGTCTACTTCCATGTTCTGCTCTAATACGTCGCTTCACTCTGAAAATTTCTGAATCGAACTCATCATTGTCTTGGTCAATAACAGTTCTAACATCTGAAACATGAGCTATTTTTTCATGTGCTTTTAAATAGTCAGCACTGGGTGAGCAAGCTGATCTTTCACTTCTACACCTAGAAATGTCTCTTAAAGGCTTCACAGATACAGTGTTTCCTTCTTGAGAGTTATCAGCATTTTCCTGTACCTGCGCAAGCAATAAGCTTGAGATCAAATAAAGCATTTCCATTTCTGCATGATAGAAGTCAAAACAGTTCTACCAATATAATAATCTGGATGAAGGTAACTTACATTAATACTAGTGGGGAGGCAGTCATTCCGCTCCATTGTCGAACCAGTATTGGGCACAAGTTTAATACTAGAGGCAGGAGCATTGGAAGCTTGCTCATGAAATGTTTGTTCTACCCAGTCCTCAGCTTTTACTGTCCATTCAAAGTTTATTTCACAATATGGAACATATCCTTCCTCTTCAGCCTGTGGAAACATCTTCAAGAGGAGAGCGAAGTCATCACCTTCTTGATAATGCGCAACATCATGCAAAACATTGTCATCTAGCTCAAACTTTCTAGCTGTAGTTTCAATGTCCAAAATATCTTCCCTTAAGCAAAGGGTTCTACTGCTGCCACAAGGAAAATGAAGTGACCTAGGATCTGATGAAGAAAGCATATACCAATTCATCAGCTCTTAAGTGTGTTGTCAGTATAACTAACAAATATAGACAAAGAAAAGGTTTTATTCAAATATACCATGGCGAAGGCATGCTGCATGTGAATAGCAGCTGCAGTTCAGATATGCTACATAACTGTCACGCTTGCATATGCTGCAGAGGATAGTGCTGTGTGAAAATGATGATATACCAGAAAATGCTTTTAATCTCAGGAAGCACCAGCGAGCACGATGGTGAAACCGCATTAAATTTATAAAAGAAACTTTGATGGTATGGTGGGTGATCAAGTCTGCAGATGAATAAGCTGGATATTCAAGTTCCAAATCCGTACGTAAAAGCATTGCTTCTTTGCAGAGAAGTTCCTCATTGGGAAGAAGAGGCACCCTGTTCAGGAGTGCATAACGGCGGCTAGCAATTGAACCGATTGGAAACCAATCACCAGTTGCAAAGTTTACAGCCTCACCACAGTTAAAACCTACACATTAGGGAAAGAGAATTAACTAACACTATCTGTCAGCTAAGATGAAATCCCAAGAATTAAAAAAAAAAAAGAACATCAAGGCCCAAAATTAGAGGAGTGCTAGAGAGCTGTCAGACTTGCAGGTTTCAGGTATTATGCATCCTTAGACTCTCAAGTCTAGAAAAGAAAAAAGAGGCTTACCATGGCTGAATCCGGCATGATATGCTCTTGGAAAAGTTACTATAAATTCACCAGGCTTTTGAACAGCTTTATAGACAGGAACATCATGTTCTGATAAAATGTTAGGAGGAAAAAATGTTGTCTTCTGCAAAAGCACATCAAAGGCTCCATCCTCTCCATCAGCGGTTAAGATATCATTGTTATAGACATTCTCACGGACAACCTTTTCAAAGTCGAGTGCTGCATGACCTGGAATACCGTACCAGGTTTTTGCTGCCCCGCAGTGATGATAATTGATGCTATACACACAGACGAAGAAATGATTAGTCCCCAAATTAACCGAACTAACATGTATGCTTCGAATTAAAGAACACACCTGTACAAGTAGTGATCTTCAACATGCCAGGCAAACATACTAAATAGCATTCCAATGTACAACATCGGTTCGGTAACTCCCTATAAGATACATAAATAAGAGGTCAGGAATAATCAGGTTGGATCAAAATTTCAATGATAAAGGTGCGAAAACTAATCTGTTTACCGGGATTGCTTTTTCGAGTAGTCGAAGTATTGATTTAGGTAGGCAAGAAAATCTCTGAAACCAAAAATAGAGGGTTTATTAGAACAAAGATGGTAAACAAAAAGACATTTAGCACCATTATATTACATCTTACGTTATGGGAGTCAGGAGAAGCTGATGCACAGAAAATTATGAGAATTTTTTTTACTTTGTCCTTCGTGTGGAAGGGTCAGAAAGGAAGAAAAAAGGGATATACCAGAATAGCTAGGAAAAGAGTAAAAGAGAACGTTGAGGGAAAACACTATCAAACAACACTGAATGTGAAAACAAAATAAATTTGCACACTATATACAAGGCACAAAGACATTTTATACTGACAATAGAACATATCCTTGAAGACAAAGAAACTCCATATTAGGAATTGCACAACAAAAAGAAACTTGCTATGAAATCTACACCTTCATATTCCATTTGCATTTTCCAAGTTCATCATTGGGAGAAGATGAAAATGCACTACCATCGACATCGCATGCATATTCAACACTCTCAGTCTTTCCGGAAGCTATTTCATGCCAAAATTCTTTTTCCATATATGTAGGAGGAAGACATCCAGCACTACAATACCTACGAGCATAAACCTTGTTCGCCATTTTCTCGAAATCACGAAATGTGTAGTTTCTGGAAAAACATACTTTTTTCTCAAAAGCTGACAAATTATCAATTAAGTGAACACCAAATATGATGAGGAACTAACCTCCCGCTCATGAAAAAAGTAATCCTGTCATCTGTATCCCATTCAGCTAGACGAAGTGGCTGTACCCTTGTTGTAAATTTAAAGCCAACCTTCTCTTTCATCAAAACTACTCCAGCAGGAACAGAAGCCATGATTGGGGAAACAATCTTGCATATTCCTGTTACATTTGAAAGTAGAATCAACACTTATCAAACAAATGAAGCCAACTGAAACTATTCTTAGACAAGAACATGGTCCAGAAAAAGCAAGAGGCAATTACAATATGTTTTTGGCTATAGTTAGGACAACTTTGAGCTATCTAAATATAAATGGAAGAGCTCTACAGATAAGGCCAAAGAAACTAGATAGCAAGTACATCAATTCTTTACAGCCAGGGTCCATCACAGAAACATATTTAATCAGGACTAGCACGTAAATTCTACCGGAAAGCTAATTGAAACATGCTTGCAAGGAGAGACATAAGAAAGGGCATTGACTTATTTGACACAGAATATTAATATAGACCATTACCATATTTAGAAGCTTCGGGAGTTATCTTCTGGAGATAAACTATAGGATCCTCAAACTCCTCTTTACTTGGATAATACACTGGACATTCTGGAATTTTGTCAGTCCATTCAAGATCAGACGTATCAAACTTCGCAACCTTGTGCTTTGGGAAAACATTTCTTTCATTTAAAGAAGTCCCAGACCCTGAATGCATATCGGCATTAACACGAATTCTTACACCACAGGAAGCTGTAGATCTTAGGGCATCTCCTCCACTTCTACTCATCGTACTGCTGACAGAAGTCAAATCATTCATAGATTCTGCTTTCTTTCGTTGAAGCCTTTTTCGCTTCAAAAACTCCAACATAGCTTCCCTCGACATTCTATCAGCAATATTGCATGTATTCAAAGTCAATACTTCACATTTTGCATAAGAAACCACAGAGAAAATGGGAAATCGGTTATATGGCCCATTACAAAAGCTATTTTAGTTATATAGATTTTCCAACAGGAGATCATTATAGGCAGGGCTGAGGTATGTTTCGCGACAGGTTCAACGTGACCCAATAATTTTGGGTCGAACCATGTATTTGTGTTTAAAAAATCACTTAATATTATGTATAAATGATTTATCAAGAACCCATTAATCTGCATTTTCTAAAATCTAGAACTGATGAACTCAAAAATCCTAGCTTCGCCTTTGTTTATAGGTTCCTTTTCTTATATTCAAATTGCAATGGGCCACTGAAGATCATCTCCTCCTGAGAAAACTACAACTACTACTATGGAGCAAACCAAACTAGTTAGTATTAGCTATATGGATCTGCAGTATCTGTTCTGCTCTATATATTTGGACTGTTCCATTCCAATACTAACACTGCAAAATCATAATATATGAAACCTTAAATTTACAAAAGAAAAAAAAAAGTATAGGAATTGTTTGTTTTCTATAAAAATGCTCGTGATCCAATCTTCAAGCGTAAAGAACACAATCACATTCACCATTATCAAAATAGGAAAAACTTACACGAAACGTCACACTCTTCTAAATATAAACTGTACCGTCAACTGTTCTCATAGCATCGTATTCCAAAGCTCATAGTACCCTCCGGCAGTCTTCTCCTACACTTCACCGGAAAATTAAATCAGAAACAGCAACAACGAAGGAAAAAGTAAAAACGAGAGAGAGAGAGACCGTCAGCCAAGCCCTAGAACACAATTTACAGCAGAATAAACGATAAACAAAGCATTAGGCTGGCCACATTACCTCCATACTGCATAAACCAAGCCAAACTCAGAGATCAGAACGATTTCACAGCTCGAGCGATCGAACTACGCACAGGAACAAAGTACACTACTATAAAATAAAGCACAATAGAGAATCTGAGAGAGTGTATATTCTCTGGAGAGACTGTACACCAGCGAACAAGCAGCTTTCCGGCAACACAAAAAACGTTTGCCGGCGATTCCGGATACTCTATCCAGGCGCGGAAACAACGGACACTACTCAAAAGCATGGAAACATAGAAACTATGCGCGTTGCAACTTCTCCGGCAACTGTTGACCGGCGAACAGAGCAGTACTCCGGCGGGAATGGAGAAACGCAGAGAGAGAAAAAGGGAATAATTTTAGAAAAAATGAAAAAGAGAAAAAGTGTGGATAATTTAGAAGTTATATATAATTAAAAAGAAAAAAAAGGAAATAAATAAATGGATCAAATTGGAAATAAATAATTTGATTTTAATTGTTTAGTTGTAAAAAACAGGAAGTGTGAAAAAAAGTGGTTGATAATTTGGTTCAACCAAATGCCTGCCGGCTCTCGAAAATAATCATAATTCATGCCCATTGCTCTTATTTTAATTTGCGGTGTTCGATTAATTTAAATTTACGTTAAAAAATACATAATTTAAAATCAATAATTCCACAAAGGATGGCTAAATTATACTCTGACAAAAACACCTTCCAAAATGTGATTAAGAACAAGTTATAATATATAAACGTGTCTTTTAATATAACATCAGTTAGTACTTATCACGTACAAAAATAAATTCTTAAAATTGTATAACGTTGAACAAGTAAATACATTCATCTTGATACTTACTAAGCATTTGTTCGATCATTGTTAATTTTCACTTTTGATGAATTCTTTTGAATACAGACTTGAGTCTTTGAGATTTATTCAAAAAACTGTTCTCATAATTTTTATCAAATCATTTGTAATTTCTTTTTTAAAAAAATCAATTTGTATTCATATTCAATGACGTTTTCATTTTTAAATCCTTTCAAACTATTTAATATCTCAAATTAAATATATAATAAATTAATTATTATTCTTATCCGACATATATGAAACGATTTCGAAAACGTTGTAGAAGAACTTTTGTTTCAATAGCGGTTAAAAGTGTGAAAGGGTAAGTAGCGGGAAGCGAAGATTCACTGCACCATTAGTACAGGAGAATATTGTGGGGTGCTTATATTAGCCGTATATTAAGTTTCATTACAATATTAACGGTAGAAGATTTAGATATGAAATCCGTCAGTTACTTTTGGGTACTTGAAATGACAGTTGTGTCCATGGTAGTTGCCTCTTTTTGACTGTTGGATAAAGGGTGATTATGTCATTTAAGAGAGAATCGTCTGAAAAAGGAAAATAAATAACGTGAGTTTTAGGCTTTTATCAAAAAAAGGAAAATATTAGATGGGGCAATTTAAAAGGCAAAACTTTAGGGGAAGTTACGCAATTAGCCAATTATATAATCTTTTATTCTTTTAACATAAATGAGCGGTTATTTTAGGTTTATCGTAAATTATATTTCTATCTTATAAGATAGATAGATCGTCTTTTCAGATGACTTAGATTGTTTGAAGGATAGTTATTCACACGAATGATACGAAATTGATTTTTCTTGATGCCATTTAAATCAAGCGTATCACAATATAGATTTGTTTTGTACGTTTATAATTCTTGTGTGATTTCTAACTGTTATCGAGATTGTAATGATTATCTTGAGGTTCTAAAAAGAGAAAAAATAACACTAAATACACATTATATATACTAGTGCGATGTTGTTATTGTTGAGTAGCTATTGATATCAACTTTTTAAAAAAATGTATTCGTAATTAGTGCAAATCAATTAGTACATGATAAATAATTTCAAATAGTTAATCTCTCTCTCTCTCTCTCTCTCTCTCTCTCTCTCTCTCTCTATCTATCTCTCTATCTATATATATATATCTCTCTCTCTCTCTCTCTCTCTCTATATATATATATATATATATATATATATATATATTCTTCGTATATTTTTATTAGTCACATTTTAATTTGTCATATCCATTAAGAAAAAATGATAAACAAAAGTGAACATAAACAATATTTTAGCTTAAGTTATAATTTAATTATAGTAAATAAATATATTTGATGTAAACGTCTGAAATGCTTACATTAAGCCACGACAAGTTATCATGATCAAGTGATTTGATAAAATTATCATATTTATATATTACTTAGTAAATTAAATAACTAAACTATATTTATTAATACATAGTATGCATCTATAAGTTTTATGTGAACAAGATCCGCTATAAGTAATGTTTTTATTATCGCATGATTATTTTATGAATTTATTTTATTTTACGAGGAAGTGAGTTTTTTTTTTTAATATGTTCAAAGATAAACAATAGTACCTTTTAATATTTGAAAGCTTTGTAACTTCTTATTAACTATTTAAGAAGTATTTTTATAGTTATAGAAATATAATAGCATATTTAAGATCGTTAGATTTTAAAAACACTTTTAATATGTATTAAAAGCTTAGTTTTCAAAATTTCATGTTCAATTAAATATTATCATAAAATAATGGATTTTTTTTTTTTTAGTTCGAAGTTCTGTTATAAATCCTACTAAATACAAAGTCATATTTGTTATAAAACATTTTATCTTAAATACCTTACAACATGAATTTGAATATAATCAATTTAAACAATCAATTCTATATAATATATTGTTTAAACTCTTTAATTTGTTATAGAATATTTTACTTCTCGATACGAATCTGAATACAACAATATGACCTATTTAGACAAGATTTCTTTTTTTTTTTTTGGGGGGGGGGGGTTGTTTAAAAAATGCATTGCTATTGGTTGAAGTGTGCTTTTCCTTATTTGGAGTTTTATTATTGTAATTAGGAGGTTGGGTTAATGATTAGGTTTCCTCATTCATCAGAAAACGAAACTTGAAGGGACAAATTAAAAAGTTCTTTAATTTGGTCGGCTATCACAGTTTCTTTAATTCAAAACTCACTCCGATATTCATCGTTTCAATTTATATGATATTATTTTAAAAATATTATTATAAACATCTGAATGTTATGATTGTTGAGTTAAAAACAAATTAAAATATATTCCTAATATGATATTTGTCAATTGTTGTTGTCTATTTAGACAAAATTAACATGATTTTTCTCATCAAGATTCATGGGTTAAATTAAAGATTCGTTGTGAGTCACATCTATTTAAGTGAAATCAACATGATTTTTTTTATAAAGATTCATGGGTTACATTAGAGATTCGTTATATGTCACATTTATATCATGTGATATTAATAGCCTATAAAACCTCCACTATTTTTGTGCATTCAGACCTTCAAAATACGAATAAAAGTAGTAATTTGACATGTAAATGATCAAAGGCCGCGCTAAGCCAAGTCTTCGTTCATTACTCTACCATCTTCATACTTATTTGATTGAATTATTGATTTAACTCTGATACTAATTATTGGACTAAAATAATTCAAAAGATACAATTAACATGATTACGTGACATTATCCTCCCAATTTTTCCAGCTTTATATATAATCTTTTTCTTTCTTCAACTATTTTAGTATGGAATTTTACTTGTACGTTCAACTTTGACATATTTAAAATTACCACAAGTTGTAAGCACTATATAATCATTCAAATGTCATAACTTATTTAAAATCATAAATTTCAAAAAGTGTAAAAATTTGAACATGTATTATCTTGGCACATGCTAAAAAAACATAGACCTTAGGCAATGATGTCCATTGCTTTATAAAACATTTTGTCTAGACCTATTTATTATTTTATAATATAATGATCTGAATACTAGAACATTTTCTTATGGCATTCCCAATATATAAAATGAATAATTGGAAAATACAAGAAAAGATCATGTCTTGATAATGATAGGTTAAAGTTGCACCATAAAGAAAACTTTCCTACTTTATTGGATGCAAATATTAAAAATTCACTAATGATATATATATATGTGAAACCACTAGACAAGGCAAAGGAAAACATTATTGTAATCCCATGCTGAAATGGTGGATTTCACAATGGCCAAGGAGCTAGGATGATATTAAATTAGATCAAGAATATTGATAGATTCAGAATTTCGACATTGTAATTGAGTTTTGAAATTACTATCAAATTTTATCTGTATTAATACTACTACATACATATTAATCGTATATATAAGGTTTAACTTGAAACTCTAATTTTATATCAAACTTGCAAACTGTATTTGAATATGTCATTGTTAGTATATGTATATGATTATTAATCTTGATTGATTTGATGAATATCTTGAGAACATATGTATTGAAATTCAGATGAATTAAGATTCACGCCGGAAAATCCTAGATTAAGGGGTAAAGTGCTTTCAACAAATGTGACTTTTTACTTAGAGGGACTCGAACTAAAATATCTTACTAAAGCATGTGATAATAGAAATTGATTATTAATGTTTCCGTTCAAGAAATTAAATCAATAGAGATTTTCTTTACATAATTGATATTAGGTATTTATTATTCCGATTAATTTAAATTGACAGAGTATAATTAGACACATCAAAAAGAAAATGTATTGGTAATTAACAAATTGAGAAAGTAAAATATGCTTCCATCATTACTAAGTGATTCACATGGTATCATTATTGATGATATTATTAAAATTCCAAATTGGGATTGTGTAATTGACAAGTAGTAGTTGACTTTCTTTAATAAACATCAACTGATTAGCTCACTAAACCCCCTTAATTTGGCTTAATAATTGTGTCATTTTAAAAATAATTTTGGAGGCCTGCAATTGGTCAATATGATAAATCATTATTCTTTCACTAACAAATATATTAAATAGATATGATTTTGTTTTAGATAATGAAATTATAGAGTAATGTATAGTTGGTTTGTTCGTACATGTCTTTTCAAAAAGAAAGTCTAAATTTCATATTTAAATTAAATAAGATAGAATCGACATGAGAAATCGTTTTCTAGCATTTTATGTTATTTTTACAAGATATCTTCATTTTAACACATGAGATCTTCATTGTTACGCGTTAGAGATCTAAAAAGACATTTTTTTTTATTTAAGTTATAAGTCGACAAAAATTCTCACTTTCTCGTTTTTCTTTATAAACACTAAAATAACTTTATATTTTCTATTAAAAACTAAATCTCTAATGAAGAAAAAAATTAAAGTGAGTCAAATATAAACCAAAAAGATTAAAGTGGATTATAATATATTTAAACTATAAAAGGAAGAGCTATTATTTAAACTATAAAAATGGCTAATTATGGACGAGAAATATAAAAATCTTACCACTTCACTAATAAGGTGCAATGTAACTAGAAAAGGTACGCAAACAAGCATTAGAGTAAAAGCTATAATAATATAATACTTTAAAAACAAATGATTGGTGTATTTATGTCTTATTTGAGTGATAATATTTTTAAAATAGTCGTTCTATCTATTCGAGGTAGAAATAAAGTTACGTAAATAATTTTTTCTTTCTTTTATTGATTAGGATTTAGGAGCGTTATTTAAGATGTTTATGTACATTTTGAACGAGAGAAAAAAGTGAAAAATCCTCTTTCAACTCTGTCTCTCTCACACCAGTTGATATTGTTCTTTCTTGTTACTTCAAAGTAGATGTTCAACTTCAACCATTCGAAATATAACTAGTAAACTTTGGACTTAATAAATTAAATGAATTGCAATAGAATGTTAAACTTGAATTATAATATTCAAATGCTAAATTTGTCTAGCGAATGAAGAGGATCTACAATATAATGCATAAGTTCATGTGATCTTAATCGTTTTTGTACATGTTAATCTATATATATTTCGAATCAAAAGCTATTAAATACTAATCGTTATCTTTTATCTTTTCATAAAAATTAAGCGAACTTGTGTCCACCTCATATGTGTTATTTATTTTATCAGTATAATTATTGGAAAATTTTATTATATTTTAATAACAGATAAAACATCACCTAGATTTCTTTATATTTTTTCTTTTTTTTGCAATAATGTCACATTTGTGGCTCATTCCCAAGAGTCTTTACACTTTTAGCCACATATCCCCACCATTTAAATACTACAAAAGCAAAATCTATTTAACAATACAATCATACTAAAGGATAAAATTATTTCATATATCTCGACACATAACAAGAGCTTTAATACACTGAATTGTCTTATCCAAACATAATAACACTTAAAGGTATTGAATCGACAGATTGAATGAATTTAAATAGATTAAAATCGATAAATAGCCATGTAACTATTTAGGCTTAGATAGATTGGGTAGCCTACTTTATCAAAATTTTAACATCATTTTTAAAATTTTTTTTTTAGAGAAGTTAAATAAATACTAATAATTGAGTGAAATATTTTGTAATCCATAACTAGCAACTAAAACTATATAATCTACAATATATACTCTATATATACAAAGTATACATGATTTTATACGACAAATTAATAAATATTGCTACAAATAAGAGGCTAAAAATAAAGAGTTTTTTTCTTAATATATAAGTGATAACGAAATTAAATACATATCAAAACACATTTATTTATTTTCTAAAAAGCTCCAACATACTTTATTATGACTTATGAGTATACATAGTATATAAAAAAAAAAAATCGTTTAAGCTTATCGCACCTTTCGAAATGAGATTAAAAGTATCTATAAACTAGGGGTGTATACTATTGGATTAAATCAAATAATCAAATTAAATCAAATTGAATTTTTATTCGAATTGATTTTTTGGGTTTTCGAATTGGTTTGAATTAATAAATTGGTTTGTTTGGTTTTGTGGTTTGATTTCGAATTTTAAAAAATAAAAACCAAAGTACCGGGGGAAAAAACGAATTATATATAGATATATAAAGTGTTTATGTTTGGAATTAAATTAAAGTTAACCACTTTTTATTTCTTTTTGGTTATTGCCTTTCATGATGATTACGTCTATATTTTATGTTTGAACATCTTTAATAGGTATACTTATAAGTATTGTATTATTAAGTTCTACTACTTAGGAATTACATAGAAATTATATTTAAGGGATTTAATATTGTTACTTTGGTTATGTTATTAATGATTGACATAAACCGAATAACCAAACTGAATAGAAGAAAACCAAACCAAATCAATTCTTTTTGGATCGGATTGAATTACACTTTATAAAATCAAAAATCAAAAAATTCAAATCGAATAGTGCAAAATCAAATTGAAAAACCAAATTCACACCCTTACAGTATTTACTAGTTTGATAGAGCTTATAAATTCGATTTTATTTATAAAAAAAAAAAAAACTGATATCACTTGTATATAATCATGTGTATTGGCTAAACAAACATATCTTTTGGTTAAGATTTTATTTTGCCAAGTACTGTCTTTTTTATGGTTCAAAAGGGAAGTATTTATGACCAAAAGATTTGATTGGATTGTTGAAAGATAGGAATTTGAGGGAGCAAATCTGCAAATAGCAGAAAAAAAAAGATTTTTTGTAGTTATAATTATAGGGCAAAATTTTCAAGTCCAAAAGTACAAAATTAGCAGAAAAGGGGCTTGAGAAAGTGATATATGCCTTAATTATCCACTACATTATTTTTGTTCCTTTATATTCTCATCATTTTGTCTTCCCCTTTTTCTCTTTTATCTCGTCTGATGTTTGATATCTATTTTAAAATTCGATTCACTTAGATTTACACAATGAAAACTTTTATTTTGAATTTAAAATACATTTTTAATAAAAAATGACTTATATCCAAAGTTCGAATTTTGAAGTGTTTAATTAAAAATAAAAAAGCATTTATTACTTTGTCATTAATATATTTGATGATTATGTACAATTTTGTACTATATATACTTGCAGACTATTTAAATATTTTATTAGTGTATGTTCAAAAGTCTATTTTCAAGCCCCTAGTAACAATTGAAGTTCAATTTTCTATGATAGATTGATTAGATGGATAGAAAATAAAAGAATATTCCCTATGTGATTTTATAACATTATTTAATTTGACACAAATTTTATTGGACTTTTGTTATAATTTGTTAGATTATTTTGTTAATGTTGTTCCTTGTTTTTTGCAAGCTATATGATGTTTTTTTTTTTAATTTGCTATTGTCTTTTTTATTATTATATTTTCTTTTACTAACCTTTTTTATGTGCAGTATTTAAGTCAATAATCTTTCAAAAACAATCTCTTTATGGTCTCGACGTAGGCATATTGTCTTTGTACATGCTCTAGCCTCCTTAGACCCTACATGAGATTATATGTCGTGTGTTTTTTGGCCCATCCTAAAATATTTGGTACATTTCTTTTAGAAACATTCAGCTTTAACTTTCTATTTAGTTATCCTTAATTAGAGTTTCTATTGACTCACGTTAAATATTATGTCATATTTAAAAATATACAACAACAATATATCTAGAGAGATCCCACAGTGGTGGGAATATACACATACTAATTTATTACTATCTCGTAAAGGTAGAAAGGTGTTTTCGAAATATCCTCGACACAGAAGCAAACACATTTAACTACAAAGAAGAAGAAAATCATGTAGAAATCATAATAAGTAACAAAGGAAAACAGTGTAAGTCAACAACAAGAACAATATAATATAGCGTAATAGTCAAAACTATATAAACACATACGATAATAGATATCAAAAGAAAAAAATATAATAGTTAGGTTAATACGATAACAAATATCAACGATTCTAAACCCTCGAAAAGCAAAACAACCCTCCCCACCCCACCCCTACCCACTATCCTATTTTTAAAAATCTTAGTCATTTTTAAACTTTGTAATTAATCAAACTTCACCAAACAAATGCAGCACACACGTTATCATTTACCAAACATAATCAATTCTTACTGTACATCCCTCGTTTAAGAATATTTATTTTATTTATTTATACTACATATACAAAATCTCTTTTCACATTAACAAGATAAAGAATAGATCGATATAAAAAAAATATTTCGCGTTAACAGAATTTGAAAAACTCTTAAACATGTTTAACATAAAATATTAATAATTTATGATTATTTTTCATAATTTAAACTTATAATTTATTCATTATATAAAGATAATTTTTTTTCATATTGACAAAATATGAAATACATGCATGCATGTGCCTAATAATCCAAAAATAATGTTGAAAGTCAAAGAGATGAAAATTTTGACTAATTATTTTCAAACCTTAGAATTTTCATTTGTTATTTATTGTATTGGGTAGTATATATATATATTTTTAATTAACGTAGCTATCAACAATGATATTTAAAGGATAGAATTAGTCTTTTAAATTTTTGAGTTCTAGATTTTAGACAGTATAACTTAATGAATTTGAAATAGATTATTTATATATAAATATTAAGTAAATTTTTAATATAAATTACTGGATTTTATGAATCTGTAACTAATAATGTAAATTCACCCTAATGAAAAAAAGAAAACACTCTTATTTATCTATATTATTTTAACTTCAAATTTGAAATATAAATATTGAAATGTGTATTATATTAATCCTTCAATTTTAAAATTAATTTTCTTGAGTTGTGAATCTAATTAAAAAAAAAATCTCTATTATTTTAAAAGAACTAGTGTTACGTATATTCTATCTTTCTCAAATTTAACTTATTCGTAGGATCACTCAGAGTATGTTAGTATTGTTTTGAATCTCAATTATTGGTGCACTAGTAAGAGATTTATGTAAGTTTTCTTTTTCTAATATTTTAAGTCAGCTATTATTTATTTTCTTTTTTTCATGAAAGGCGCTGGGCACATGATAATTAACTATAATCCAAAGCTCAATCATGGCTAATAAATGCATGAATATTTTAAACTATTAATTAAGTAATAATTATGTTAATTCATCTTAGAATTTGACTAAGTACTTTTGATAGAGATGTTTCTAAGGCATCTTTTGGGCAATGGTTTGGGGAGAGAATTATCTTTTCGACTCAGATATTTTTCGTATTGACTATGAAATCTTTCACAAATTCAACTATAGTTGTGTTTCGGTGAAGTTAGAGCTGAGCTGAGTAAAACATTAACAAGAAACTATCAAAAATAGAAATTATGAAGCTCTACTAACCATTGATCTAGTAACGAAGCCAGTAATTTTAATAAAATTCTTTAAAAAATTGCAAAAGTACCAAACTATTTGAAATTCAAACTCGTGACTTAAAGCAATTCTTAAGCTAGCTTTATTGTTGCCTTTGAAGTCTCCCTTATGTCTAGAGATTTGACATACAAAAAAAATTATTTTTGATAAAAAGAAGTTCGATAAATCCCCTCTGAATCGTTCAATTATGTTTGAATCCCTATACATGTTATTAGAGACAGATTCAAAATTTTGAATTTAACTATCATCACATTCATTATCAATTTTGATAACAAATATAGATAGAGGTAATATATATAAGTATAATAAACCACCTCCATAATTCTATTTCAATAAAAAGTAGAGACCCCAAAAAAAGAAAATGGAATCTTGCTTTTAGTAGTGGTTTAATAATGGACTCAAAAACTTTTTGTCTTTTAAGGGCATTGCAAAAGATATTACGTATTACTACTTCTCTTTAATATATATATATATGTATATATATATATATATATATATATATATATATATATATATATATATTTTAAAATCGAAACAATACAGAATTTATGTTACATTACATGCATTAGATTCAATAGAACTCATCAATTTTAGCTTTGAATTATAGGATATGTTAAAAAACCACAGAGTCGAAATCCTAAATTACCTAATATTAATAATCATAGTTATTGATAAATTTGTCAAGTAATCGTTCTAACCTAAATATCAACACCACAAAGACATTGTTTTAAGATTGGTTGAAAGAAGAAACAACTAGCTTTTTCGTCTTTTGAATACCAAAAAAGTTGCATTGGTTTATAGCCCAATAGACTAGGGGGTTATTTTGGTTTTGTATAGTAATTCAACAACAAAAGTAGGCTAAAAAATTGACCAATTTGCTTCTAAAACTACACTTTGTGATAGTAGACATCAAGGAACTATGCTTCAACAACACTAACGAGAAGCAACAATCATTGATAAAACTCGACGCAACAACCAACAAACAACCTAAAAATACAGGAACACAAAGAGAGATGCTTTCTTGCATATTAACATACTAGTGAAATTCCACAAGTAGCGCCTCCTCGTAAGGTACAAAAATAACTAAAGAATGTACAATCCTGTTCCAAAGAAACGGTAGAAAGAACATAACATTGCAGTATTCTTCCATTCATTGGCGTGTACTTATTTCAGCATGTACAAATTTCTGTAAGTACAATTACTAACATGGGTGAAAAAATAGCATAGGACAAGTTTATATCATAACAAACCCAGAAAAGCAATCCGACAGATTGCTATTCATTACAAAAAAAAAAATCATCACCCACCCTCGTTTCACATGTTGTGCCTTCATATATCACTCCAAAAGATAAAAAGAAATAACAAAACGAGAATTTCACATATTTCCCTTAATCAGCACTTGGTAGAGGCAGTCCTGTTAAATCCATCAACGAAAAGATGATTAGAAAGAGATATGGTTATTCCTCAGCAGAAGATACCTAAGGATCTTGACCTATATACGCTAACTCCACTCAATCCCCTGCTGCTCCAAAGGCGGATCTAGGATTTGAAGTTTATCAATTCCTAAATGACCTCATAGTAGTCAATTATTTATAGATATCTAGTAGATCTTGGCAAAAGATATTGCTTTCGGAAATCCACGGGTTATTACCCTGAGCCACCACTGCCAGGCCCAGCCACCACTAAGGCTGGCAAACGGACCGGTTTTGACCCGGTCCGGTCCGGATCCCGTACCGGTCCGTCCGGTACCGGTTGAACCGGTAAGGAACCGGTCTGCTAGTATACCGGACCGGTTACCGAATCGGTTCCCGGTTTTTTATCCGGTTGAACCGGTTCGATAAGAACCGGTTCTGGACCGGTCCGATCCGGTAAGGTCCGGTTGACCCGGTTTTTTAATTTTAATATAAGTTTAAAGTTTAAACATTAATATAAAATTGAATTTTAAGGTTTAAACTTTAAAGTTTAAACTTTAAAGTTTAAACTTTAAATTCAATTTCAAACTTTAAATTCAATATAAACTTTAAACTTTAAATTCAATTTCAAACTTTAAACTTTAAATTCAATTTTAAACTTTAAATTCAATATAAACTTTAAACTTTAAATACAATTTCAAACTTTAAATTCAATATAAACTTTAAACTTTAAATTCAATTTCAAACTTTAAATTCAATATAAAGTTTAAACTATAAATTCAATTTCAAACTTAAGTTCAATATAAAGTTTAAACTTTAAATTCATTTCAAACCTTAAATTCAATTTCAAACTTTAAATTCAATATAAAGTTTAAACTTTAAATTCAATTTCAAACTTAAGTTCAATATAAGTTTAAACTTTAAATTCAATTTCAAACTTTAAATTCAATATAAACTTTAAAGTTAAATTCAATTTCAAACTTGTATAAATTTTAAAGTTAAATTCAATTTCAAACTTGTATAAACTTTAAAGTTTAAATTCAATTTCAAAATTGTATAAACTTTAAAGTTTTCAATTGAAGTTTTTAATAATATAATATTATTAATTAATAATATAAATATATAATATTATATAATAATTAAAATAACTAAATTTTTTTATTAAAAAAGGGAACCGGATGAACCGGTAAGACCCGGTTCCAACCCGGTTAGGAACCGGGTTGGAACCGGGTCTTACCGGTTCCGGTAAAACCGGCCCGGTTGACCCGGTCCTGTCCAATAGCCAGCCTTAGCCACCACTATAGAAAGGTAAATACCAACTCTCCAGGTGGAAAAAAATTGTTAAAATAAGCAACTACACTATCAACTCAAATCCTTCATAGTGATCATAATAAAAGAAAAAGAGAGAATGGGGAGATGCGGCGTTAAAACTTGCGAAAAGAATCTGGAACTGAAGAAAGTCTGGAAACAATACCTCAACAGGGGTCTAGGTGGCTCTTTCAATTTATCAATACCATCTTGAGTAATGCCATCTGTAATAAGTCTCTTGCTGTTTACTTCTGGTAAGGCGTCCACAAGTTCTTTAAGGCCCTTTAACAAGATTAGTAAAGTCAAATACTAGTGAAATTACAAAGGTTCCTGATATTCACTGAGACGATATGAAATGACAAGAAATATGAACCACAGCATATGCTCTAGTAGACGGACAATGAGCAGTAACACAAGAAGAAATGTTCAAGTTAGCCGAAGTACCATCAGAGTAGGTGTAGAGTTGCCCACAATTTTAAGTTGTTCCTGCAGCAGGAAGTTATGATTAAAAAACATATTGGTAGCAAGCATCAACAACAACCCTAAACTATCAAAATATCATACCACAAAAAAAGAGAAGAAAAATAGGCTCATAGAGCATAAAGTACCTAGAAAGTTTCACAGTTTTTCAATGTATGTAATAAAAATCTTTATTAACTCCACTGTATTTTAGTCTTGCAATGCTCCTCCTCCCAATGTTTTGCAAAAAATGTCTCATACACCAAAATATCCATGACTCAACTTTACCGAAGCCATTAATAGTTCTGGTCTATTTGTCAGAACTCTTCTCAAAGGGAAGTAAAATTAATGGTAAAACAAAAATTTCCATCTCACTTTCTCCAGGACTAAAAATCAGAAACATTCAAGGCAAAATTGTTATCCAATTATGTGGTCTTTGGATCATAGTATAAGTATCTTAAGAGGTTTTCTCCATGCTTTAAATACGAAAAACTTCAAGAAAATCCTATCATGCACGGAGAATAATCAAGTAGGGTGGTGTTTGGACATGAATTGAGTGATATTTGAAAAAAGAAAAAAGTAGTAGTATGTTAAGTCGAAAAAGAGTTTGTACTTGAAAAAATGTTTAAGTTTGAAGGAATTTTTTTAGAACAAGGATACTTATTTCTTTTCTGGTTTCACTAAACGTATCCACACTCCCGAGCCTTCCGATTCAGGGAGAGGATTAAGTAGCAAAAGTCAATTTGTGCAAGCATAAAGCTGAGGCGAACAGCATTTGTGTTAAAAATTACTTGAACTAACAATTGTACGAACCTGCAGTGTCTCAGGCATCTTCACCGTTGGTTCATTGATAAAATTACACAGGTACATAACACCAGCATTTGTAAGGTCCTGTTATCAACAGTAAGTGCAATACTTAGCACTGAATATCAATGAAGCTGACTTGGAAAATAGATATTCACTACTAGTTCCAGAATCCACATATTAGACCTTTTTGGCTATTAATATTAATGAACAGAATTTGTAGCCTAACAGCTGAAATAACAATTTTTTCAAATTACCTGCTTGCCTTCCAAAGAAAGTAACTTGCCATCCTACAAATTCAAATACAGTTGAGACAAAAAGATCAGTAGGTAACAGATATTATTATGAAATAGATATGTCAATATAAGTTTACATAGACAGGCACAATGACCAAGATGAAAGTTAAGACCATTGAAAAAAGCTTGTACTCCTCACAGATTTAGATATAACAGAAAGAAAAGTGCCTTCAAATCTTTTTGGAGAAATACACACTATGGCTGAAAGAAGAGCTCACCAGACCAGAAACCATCCTATTTAGTTGATCCAGATCAAAACCAATTTGGGACAGATCGCCATGCACGTCATTAACCTGTTCCAGAACAACAAAAACCTGATTATAACAACTCCATACTTATCTTTTCTTTTCTTTTAATTGGTACCAACTCCATATTTCTCATTATAATTTTGTTCTGTGATTTTAACTTTGATAAGGAAAAACAGTATTATGATTCTCAGTAATTCAGTATTATGATTCTCTTGTGGTCATCGGAACTGGAAGGTAGGAATCTAACATTTCCGCTACAAGAGAAACATAAAAATAAAATATTGCAGTGCCATGAAATTAGATGACAACCCCAGAATACACACCTCACTCCTAATTAGTTTTGACATCTCCATTTGCTCATCCAATTTTCCATCCACATTCTCAATTCGCTGCGTTAAGTGCCTCTTTGTAGCCTGATCAAAGCACAAAACAGAACAAAAGAAAGGGTGGGATTAACAAGACATTATACATAATTACAAACCCGCAGATTTATAACATTTAGAAACAATGTTGATGCTGATACAATTTATGTACATAAAACATGTCAAAGTGTCAGCTCAGAAGAAGCTATGTAAATAGAATTGTATGATATATATCAAAGTAATGAATCTCTATCTGTTCATCTGAACAAAGAAAGGTAACAGGACCCTTGATAACCAACTGATAACTAGGCTTAAATATGAAGCTTTCCTCAAATTTAGTATTGCTTGTAAATAAAAACACGTCAAGAATAAAAGCGATACATCATCTCCACATTCAAACAGACGCCACCCTTGAAGAGAAGCAGAACTGATGAGCCAAGTCAGATTAAAAACACCCATGTATAATAGTTAGAATATTTTTCACACAATGACCACAATAATATTTCATTGCCCACTGCATAGTCTTGAACTCGCTGTTTCCTGCGAAGTGCAAACAGCTGCTATGTGTACTCTCAACCAATTCCAACTTAACCAGAATAAGCTTCAGCGACCGAAGTTTTAAGGAAGCTTTACAGAAAGTCTGTCCATACCAAGCTAATTTGTCCATAATTTATATTATGAGTTGAAGCTCAATCTTGGCAGGTAAAATAGATCACTCCTTTAGAGATTCAAAATCATGCAGAAAACGTGGTCCCTATCCAGCAGGAACATGTGGCAGATACTGCCATGACGCACAAAAGCAGTAACTAACAAATGATGCATGTCCAAGCCCAGAAGACCATCCAATAATCTCCAAAACAACTTTTGGTGTACTATACAATCAGATTTAAATGCGCCAAATGGATTGTCGGGGTGAGTTTTAGTAATTAGACCCGAAATTGGGAGTTCCAACATTTAAACAGACGTAGGACACATCAATCCAGCTAGTTTCTAAGTTCAAAGTCCCGGCTCAGGGCCCTCTCCTGATCCCTCCTCCTTTTCCCTCCTCCTTCTCCGCCCAAAGTTAATTAACATTAAAAAAAGCATAAGGGAATAGGACCAGATATGATAAGGTAATTTCAGAAAATACAAACACGAAAAATGGTTTCTGGCTAACATCAGGAGTCCTCAGCGGGTGAGGGATCTGATAGTGTAGTAACAGCACACTATTGGATATCAAGTTTTTACCGGAAGAACCATAACCACTGTAACTAAGAATGGAAAAAGGGCATACTTTTAACTTGCATGCATGGCAAGGCTAACATGTGCAAAGATTGCAGAGGAAAAACGAAAGCAGAAAGCACAGGTGTATACTCACAGCAAGGGCCTCTGAGACATTATCAAGATGTTTTGTCAGATTTGAGACAGCAGTTGCCATATTCTTTTTTGTTACATACATAAGGTCAGAGAATGACAAACCCTACAAGTATATCGAGAGAAAGAGGTGAAGATAACACAGTGAAATTAGAGATCATGAGAGAAAGAAAGTATTGCATGAATTATTAAAAGCTCGACATGGTATCTTTTTCTTCAGGCTAGTGGCAATCTCCTTTGAGATGTAGTATTAATAAATAAGGAATCTAAGGGTTATTTCACCTTCCACCACATGTATCCATAACCTAAGGCACCTGCTGCAGCGGCTGGCATTACCAGAGATGTCCAGTTACCTGCCAGGAAAAATGGGATTAAGGAACACCATCATTAAAAAGCAACTTCTGCCAAGTCAAAGTCAAAGATGGAAAAATCTAGTATGAGAAGGCATCACTGAAAGAATGGTAGAACATACCACTAGAACTTCCATTGAGAACAGTAATTGATCGTGCCGAAGCCAATTGTCGAACCTCCATTGCCAATCTACGAACCTACAAGAGAAATAAAGGAATCAATTGAAGTCCTAAAGAAGTAGGGGTGATCACCCTTTTTTTTTTGGACAAGTACATTATAGAGAATTTTTTAATCCATTTTGGTAGAGAAGATTCACCATGGATTTCAAATCTCGTCCATACAAGACAGAGAAAGTCCCACTGGAGAGGTGGCTGGGAGAATGGCATCGGGATAACCATCATCCTACCACTCATCACTAGCTTATAGTTTCTAGACCAATGAACCATGGATCTCAAACAATCGTATTTCTCTTCAGCAGATTTTACATTTCGTGGTAAATTATTAGTACTTCCATACACAAACACCATGACAAATTACAAAACTAAATCTCATGCCCACGCAACAATATCTAGATATTGTGGGCATAGGGGTGGCTCAAGAGTAAGGCTAGTAAACATCTGCTTTAGGCCCAAAAAATTTTAATAGTGAATTTTATGATTTTAACTTCATTTGAAATAATATTGAATGTTATTATTTTTTTTAAAAACTAATTAAAAAAGAGGAACTATCTACTTTTTATCAAGAATATTTTAGAAACTTGAATTAAACTCAAATCTTCATATTGATAAATAAAGTTTTTAAGATGGGAAGTTAAATGCTTATTGTCTTTTCAGAATATACACTCTAAAACCAAGTAGTATTTATATAATATTTTTGTGTTTAAGGCCTCTTAATGTCATTCTACGGAAAGGAAATCGAAATTTAGAAAGGTACATTCTAATTGATAGGTAAAGTAGATCATCTATGTTGCTCGGACTCTTCAAAAATGTCAACGAGTGTGTGTCAGATTCTCCGAAAGTAGTGTACTTTTGGAGAATCCAACATGGGTGAGGCATCGAAAGTAAAGAATCCGTGCAACTTAGCAGATCACAACTCGATTGATCATCCAAAAAGCATATTAATAAATAAAATAATCTTAACGACAAGATTAAGTTGGGTACCTGTGCAGCAATGACATCCGATTCTCCACCATCTGATTCCCCCGTCTTTTCATAACTTTTGACCAAATTCTGCCACAAACATTGGAAAAGAAACGTTCAAACTCAACACATGTGAATAGAAGTTATTTCATCATGCCCCTTGGCAGTTTTGGTTTCAATTTCTATTATATGGCCTTAGCTTGCTCCCTTAGTGACTCAACTCCCTAGTGCTCCCTTAGTGACTCGAACCTATAACCTTGAGGTAAGGGACTCGAACCTATATCCTTAAGGTAAGGGACTGGAACCTATAACCTTAAGGTTGGAGGTGAAGGACGCTAAACATCTAAGCAGATTCTAGCTCACTGAAGATGCAACAACAGACATATAACACACATAGTAGCACAGATATAAAACCGTACAATCTCTATAACAGAATTGAAAAAACAAAAAGCAAATTGAATCTAACTTCGAGCAATTAAAAAACTAGATTGAAAACATACCTGAAGCTCGCCTATCACATCCGATAATTTTCCGTTTTTAAACAACAAAGTACCAGTATACCCTACATATAACACAAAAAAGCATACATATTTCATACAATATCAGATCAAACCACGTAATACACCATAATCCATCACAAACAAAAAATTACAACACACTAGTCTACGAATAAGTGTATACCTGCTCCGACGATGAACACGATCTTTGTTAAGCCTACTCCAGCGTGCATAGCCATGGCCGGCGTTAGTCCGGTGAACAACAAACCCTAGATTTTTTTGGTTTTCCGGCGAGGGATATTGGAGTTGAATATTGAAAAGGTGATTTGTGAGATTGAAGCTTGAGGGGATTTTATAGTGGTGATATAAAACGACGTAGTTGTGCCACTTTTTTGGGTTTTTTGTCTATGACGATATTACCCTTTTGAAATTTGTAGAGTCTCCACTTGTCGTGCAAATTCAACCACGTCAACCGAAGGGTACGTTAGTGTTTTTACTTACTTCCCTTTTTAGTCTCGTTTTATTATTGATCGCAGACTTATACGCATATGAATAATAGATACTCGTAGTTTTCAGTATTTTAAAATATGATAGTAATAAATTAATGATAATATAAACATTTAACTTGATAAGTGAAGTTTGAGAGGATGAAATATATACAAGTTTTATGTGTATGGATTAGAAGATCCAAATGTAAATAAAATAAATTCGATAATTATATGATATAAGAACAGCATTATTATTATTATTGATCAAGAACTCTTTATAATAATGTGAATTAAAGTGTGTCTATTTTATAATATTTATAGCATTCAACTTAGAATAAATATTATAAATATATCTACTATTATATTTTTTATAATCTACAATAAAATTACGAGTTTTGAATAGTCAAGCATTTTAATTTATAGTTATATAAGTTACTATATGATTTACTTTCAATAAAGTATTTATGTTAAATTTTCGTTTTTCTAAAGATATAGTGTAATTTTTGAAAAATTTGGTAACTATTGTTCATAATTTTTTAAGAATTCGAGCAATTACTAGCCGGAAATATTTCTTTTATAACTCTTTTTAATCTAAAAAAAAAAATATGAAGTCAAACTCCTCCGGGAAGAAGAAGAGAAAACCACGGTCGTGTCCGGCGGGCATCTCCACCGACCACCGCCGTTGGAAGGAGAACATCACTTCATCAGCCGGAATCTCTATCGTCACCGACGCTAAAAGCTGCCGGAAGGAAAAAAATGTCTATTCTACCTTTGCATTCTCTCATTTTCAACGTTAAAACCACTGCTAAATCCTACTGTTTTACTTCATTTCTTCCTTCTTCTTCAATATCAAGCTATAGATTTAGAAAGCTTTCAAAATTTTCAACTCATTCATCATTCGATGATTCTCGAGAATTGTTTGTACCAAAACCCAAGCAAAACGACGATGATTCTGATGATAAACCATTCTCATTTGTTGATGACTGGGGCGAGAAGTCGAAACCGGAGCTCCGACCCATAACGAAGTTATCGGAATCGGATCCTCCTATTGACGTAGACGAATGGGGTAGAGCTGAGCTTGGGATCAACAACTCTTCAGGGATTGAAGATGAGTGGGGCGAGAAGTCGTTTCCGGAGCTCCGACCCGCGAAAACATTATCGGATTCAGATCCTCCTATTGACGAAGACGAATGGATCGGTGCTAAGCTAACAGGCAATAACAACATTGATAGAGTTAGTAATCAGGGTGTTTCGGAACCCGAATCGATGAAGAAAGATGGATGGGACGAAGCTGAGGTAGTGGGGAGAATCAATGCAGGTGTTGAAGAAGATGAGAAAGTTGCAGAGATGAAAAGGTGCTTAATTGACACGGTTTATGGGACAGATTTTGGGCTCAGGGCCTCATCCGAAGTTCGAGCTGAGGCATTGGAGCTGGTTGCTAAGTTGGAGGCAGCAAATCCAACTCCAACTCCAGTTGAATTGCTTGACGGGAACTGGATTTTAGTGTGAGTTCTTGTTTCTCATTTCAATTTTCTGTTTTGGGCGGAATGATATGTGCTCGAATTGGATGGAGTCTATGTTGCCGGACTTCCCAAGAATGTCGTTGCACCCCTGTCGAATACTATAAAAATAACTACTTTTGGAGGATTCAACATATAGCTATGTCATTTTTAAAGAGTCCGAGCAACATAGATATCACGGAGGATTGATACTTGATTCCATCTTATTTAGAATATATAGAAGTAGATGTTTATTGAATGATTGATTGGCTTATATAGTCCCTCACTAGATTAGAGTACAATTGACATAATTTGTTTACAGTGTCATTGGTACTTGTTGTTAGTGGAAGGTAATTGGTATCCTATGTTATTAGTTAAGTGCACGAGAGTCAATTGGTAATTGCAATTTTTATAATTCCCACAGCAGCATGCGTAAGTATCCAATGTTGTAGTGCTAGTGTTGGTTGCAATATACTAAAATGCCTGCACACAGTGATGACGTTGAAGGAAGGTAATTCAATTGAATACCCTTCCGAAAATTACACTGTGCAAGTAGGGTAAAAACATTTTCTTTGTATATATATATAGATTGTTGAATCCCCTTGACGTACATAGAAGAGTTGAACTAGTCGGAAATGTAACCATTACATGCACTAACTGGATTGAGGTAGATAACCACAGGGATACTACTATGCACAAACTCATCCTTGTGTTGCTTCCTGATGTATCAGGTTTACTGCATTTTCTGAGCTGTTACCTCTTCTGGCTGTGGGCACCATTCCTTTGTTGAAGGTCGAAAAGATTAGCCAAACAATTAGTACGAGCAGCCTTACCATAGAGAACTCCACTACATTGTCAAGCCCTGTAGCCACCTTGTCTTTCAGTGCAACTGCGATCTTTGAAGTTCAGAGTCCATCAAGAATACAGGTACTTTGTAGAGTACATCCGTAGCTGTGTGCATTCATATACTAACTAGTATTTGCCTTATCAGGTTGAATTCAAAGAAGGGACATTTAAGCCTCTAGAGATCAAGTCAAAAATAGTTCTGCCAGAAAACATGGATATCTTTGGCCAAAACATAAGTTTGTCACCTCTACAGCAATCTCTGGGACCTCTAGAAAATGTTGTGGCAGGTATAGCCCGGACTATTTCTGGTCTACCTCCTCTCAAGGTTCCAATTCCAGGTGAGAGGACGAAATCATGGCTTATTACGACATACGTTGACAGTGATCTCCGAATTTCTAGAGGAGATGGGGGGCTTTTTGTTCTCGTAAAGGAAGAGAGTTCTCTTCTGGATCAGTTAGCAAGGTCCGACCCTGTATGTATATGATATGTAGAGGTCCTTCGAGCTTCATACATACAATATATAGCTGTAAAGCGATATACATCTTGTCTTTTTAATCTATAATGCCATTTGTATAGCCATTACTCAGAGGAAGGAAACTGAAAATTGGAAATATTAAAAGCATTTCTTTATAATATATGTTATTTTGAAGTTCTGGTGTTATTTGTTTCCAGTGGTTGGTAAACTTAGGTCACTCTGCCTTCTCTTGAGGTCAAAATTTGTTTCATTGCAATATTATGTAGGGGGTGAAGAAAGTCCTCTCTTATAGGAGAGGGACTCTTGAATGAAAAAAGAAGTCTTCAAGAAGTATTTCATGAAAGAAATAGCTTTAAATAAAGAGGCGATAACGATGGGTGTATGTAGGATCCTCCAAAAGTTGTGCATTCTTTGGGGGAATCCCACACGAGTGCAACATCATTGGAGAGTCCGAGCAACATAGACCAAATCTTTGGCCACAACAAAGGGAAAGGACTTTCATCCACATTCTTAAGTGAAAAGCAAAGCTACAACAAAGGCAAAGAACTTTCACCACATTCGTGAGTGAAAAGCACGTGGTGGTGCATACATTCTACCTTCCCTAGACTTACCTTATTTGATTGTATATTTTCACTTGTGACGTTCAAAGTAGTAATTGCCGATAAATGGTGGTGGTCTGAAAAAAAGGGACTTGTTTCGTATAACTGTCATTGATCAAAGTTGTTTACACTCCTCCAGCTAATAACAAGAGAATAAATCAACCATGTTTTGTTTAATACCTGTGTGTAGTGAGTAGTGACTACTACAAAATCATATCGAGAGGTTCCAAATTGTAGTTAACTCGAGAATACAGAAAAAAACTATGTGCTCTGCGGCATGGGCTATTCAAAACGAGAAGCACTAAAAAGATGATCAATTGTCATGAACTCGATAGAGCAAACAATGGACTTGCCGCAGCCACATCATACCTTCTTCTTCCTGGACTTGAGCATGACGTATCCAATAAACACGCTCAATAAGCAGATCAGCGCCACTGCAGCATATACAGGAATGAGAATAGCGTATTCTTGTGGTAGAAAATACTTGTGCACGAAATGATCGCTATCAACAAGAGGCTGAAAGGACAAAACAACATTTGCACATCAATCTCCCGATAAAACTTACGTTGCAAAGGTCAGCTATGTTGCTCGGACTCTCCAATAATGTCGCCACACCCGTGGTATCCTTAAAAAACGTACTGCTTTTGAAGGATCCAACATGCACATGGCAGACATTTTTGAAGAGTCCGAGCAACATAAAAGGTCAGTACAGAATGGGATGGAAGAGAATATGAGCTGACCAGAATGATAACCCAGAAGGTATAATATGTAAAAATGGACAAACTAGTCAATGTTAAAATGAGCCCAACAGCTCTGTCGGCTAACTCCATCGAGACTCCTCTTCTTGTGCCGCCTGTAAAAGAAGAATGTTCTAGTTAAGAACTTATATACCTTACAAGAAGAGGATCAAAACAAAAAGATTGGCCTGGTCACAAGTTTGTCAGTACCATACAAGGTTCAAGGGACTAAAAGGAGAGAAGACAGAAAGAAAAACTCGGATGAAAGTGGAACACAGTCCGGAAGGAGAACTTACCCCCTAAAGAGGTTGTCCCCGATAGAATCTCAGCTCAAGGAGAGATGAAAAAGAAGCAGTAATGAAATAGAGTAACATCAGCAACATAATAAGATAAAAGAAGCCACAGAAATATGTATTGTGACCATTTGAAGGAATGTGTTGCATACAATATCTACCCAATTATTCATCCATATGTCTTGACAAAGCAAAAATTCAGAAAGCTACATGAGCAGTTCTCTCAAGTCTCAATGTACTCTTGTTGCACTATCCTGAGTCCTGACCACAAAATGATACAACTTCTCCTTCTCTAGATGTGGATAACGATGCTTTTAACTATGATAACAGCTCGAAGAAAGACAAGGTAATAAACACGTCTACCTAAAAAGAACTCCAGGTTATGAGTCCCAAAATGAAGTCATAAGATAGGGGAGTAAGCTTGGCCACATAATTAGGCCCTAATTCTACAGAAAACTCATTTGTTAAGTATAGACACAATATTACAATTTATATACATAACTTATCTTCACTATTATCTTATTTTGTATTGTGATGACATGAGGTGAGCTTAAATGGAGAAAAGAGGATTTATATAGCTGACACAAACTTGTTTGGAACTATGGACACAATATTACAAATTAACACAAGGTTGCTCATTAGAGTTAGTCAATATCTCAGATCTAATAAGACTGACTCTTAGTATTTCCATCCTCAATGAGAACTAAATTTTGCAAGGCCCCATGCTTGCCAAGAAAGAGGAGCTACGTCCTCGCACTCCCAAACAGCAGACAGCACACGTGAATCATACTTTAAAAAATGCTTAAGTTAGTCAAGCTGGAGAACATAAAAAGGAGAACACTTGACACAGAATCATAAGTTCTCGCGGTGTTACGAATGAATAATAACTAATCATTAAAAAAACATGGGAAAAGATAAAACTGTTCATCAATTACACAAAGACAAACACCTTTAGTCACAGATTATTTAATAGCAAAATTATAAAGAAGAAAAAATAATCACCCCCATCTCTCAATTTCTAAGCAACTCCACCAGAAACGGTAGGTATATCCATTTCGATAACCAATATCTTTCACCTCTTAGTAAAAGTTTCTAAGAATTGCTATTCAGAACTAAAATAAAAAGAAAAACAGCAACAAAGTAAAAACTCAATATTTCACAATTCATTCCCATATCATATTACTAGATACCCCTAAATTTCAACTTGTTTGACTTACATTCGTTTTTAGTTTGTTTAAAAAGGAATGTTTCTTTCCTTTTTCCGCAACTTTTTTATTTTTGACTTTCCATATAGCGTGTTTAAGACCACAAGATTACAGAGCATTTTGATACATTCTATCTTTTTTTAGTTTAAGACACAATATTCAAAAGTCTTTTTTACTTTCTTAAACTTCATACCAAGTCAAAACAAAGCAAATAAATTGAAACGGAGTGAACAAGTTTTTTTGTTCCTCCACTTTCAGGCTATTAGTTATCACTGAACTTCCAACAAGGTTCATACAACAAAGACCTTTAGACATGATTTGACTCCAAAAGCTAAAAACTTTATACCAGAAAAAGGCTAGAGTTGCAAGAAAAATACTACCACCCGCCTGAGCCCTTGGCATCAGGGTCATGATTGATCTCAAAACTGATATGCCCCTTCGTATTCCAACAACAAACTATGCCTCAGTCCCAAACAAGCCGTCCTCAACTATATCAATCCCCACTTCCATTTAGGCTCATTTTATACGAATTCGACCAACAACGACAACATATCCAACATAATCCCACAAGTGAAGACTGGGGAGTGTACTGTATTATGTACGCAGACCTTATCCCTAACTCATGCTTGAATTCCAATTACCCTATTCAGAAACTATGGAACATGAATCCATCATCTCAGTTAATGATCAATAAATACTACAAACATCACGAAAAAAAAATGGACATTTTGATGGATCACTCAATCAATCAATAAAACTCAATAAAATTGGCAATATGACTGGGAAATGGAAAAAATTATAAATAAAATCGCAGAAATTCAGAAAAATATTGAGACCCCATTAAAGTAAGAGAAACAACAAACTTAAATCACCTGAAAAGTTTGGTTCTTGGTGTTGAAGATTTCTGCTTTCAGAGCATGAAGATCGCCATTTTCAAAGAAAATGAACTTAGATTGATTTTCAATTTCATTTTTGCACTTTGCGGTAATTGGACCAAAATATATTGGGCCCAATGTTTACATGGGCCTAAAATTGAGAGTGGGATACCAAAAGAGAGGAAAATCTTTCACTAATAACCACACCATCAACATTATCACAATAATCTTACGAGCGAGGTTTGAAAAAGATAAAATGTATAGACTTAATCATATATTTTATGGATTAGATAAACTATTTTCGATAGACCGCATTTAGTTTTAAAAAAGTTGTTATCTTTTAGTTTTAAAATTCACGCGACATTCTGAAATAACAATTATATTACAAGATGAAATACAAAATTAACCATTTTAGGATCGTAAAGATCACAAATTTGCTAAATTTAGCAGCCTCATAATCAAATTTTAAGATCTCCAATAAGAGGCTTCAATCATCGGTCTAAATTTTCATAATTGTCAAGGTCTAACTTCATATTTGAGTTCTAACGTCTTGATTTTGGTAGCTCAGCCTTTTAAATCTTTTGAGTATGAAGTTGGATTCCACCCGTTTAAATTTTTATAGGTAAAGGTCTTAAGAAGAATAAGAAACGATAATAATATAACACGAACGATCTAAAAATCGTAAATTTTAATGAGTTCTATCAAAAATTAACTAGCACTTAAAGTGGTATTTTACTGACTATTTAATTACTATATTAAAATTCATAATAGAACAATTCAAATTCAAATTTACACAAACAACTTAATCCTTGACCTGTCATAGTCCAATATGTTTAACTTGACAAATATTAGAACCTAAATTATATTATTGAAAGGCCAGGACATTATTTGAATAGGCATTCAAGGGTAGGACATATCAATTAATAAAGTTCGTCAAAAGTAGAAAATTTGAATCTAAATTTCAAAGACCACAAAGTATACTAGTAGGTTACTTCATTACATTTGGCAAAAAAGAAAATAACAAATAATAGTAACAATAAAAGACTAAAACAATAGGGAAGTGATAGAAGGAAAAACTTTGAAAACATTTATCTACTAACTTTCTATTTAATCCCCGATTTTTATATTCTTTAATCCTATGATCATGTCCTTGCTAAACTATATATATGTTATGTTATATCTAGTTACTTTCTCGCAATACTTTTTCAACCTACTTCTACCTCTCTTCAAACCCTCCACAATCAATCTCTCACACATCCTCATATGAACATCTTACATATTCTCTTCATGTACCATAATCATCTCAATATGCTTTTCTTACCTTTCCACTATATGGACTACTCCCATTTTATCCCTAGTATCTCTATTTCTATCTCTTTTAATATACCCACATATCCATCTTGACGTCTTCATTCTCGTTATTTTCATTTTTTGAATGTGGACATTTTTGATCGGTCAATACTTCACCCATATAACCACTCCATAAAACTGACTTTAATCTTGGTGACATATTCTTGTTGTTGTAAGATCACAAATGTGACTCTCCATTTCACTCACCCGACTCCAATATAATGGGCAACATCCTTATCCATCTCCCAATTTTCGTAAACTATTAGTCTAAATATTTGAAACTTTTTCTCTCACTCACGACTTGCACATCGATTCTCATTTCCACGTTAGATTCAAATGAAATAGGCGATTACACTATGTTTGAATAGACATAATACATAAACATATCTTACCTGTTCAACGATTTAAGCGTTTCTAAGACACATTTATATGTTAGTTTGAATAATATAAAGGTAAGCTGCCAAGTGGCAACCAGCTGAGCTGTGTCACATCCAAAGGGACAATGAGACCTGCCACACACTGAAGGCAGATCATTTCCTTTACCCTTTTCGAAAGCTAAAAAAGATTTCATTTTTACTTGTCTTCTTCATCAAAAATTCAATTTTCTTTCAAATTCCCCAAAACCAACTTCCATAACTTCATAATCTTGACATATTTGTGATAAAAAATTGATCTTGTTTGTCTCTGTACATATAATTACAGATTCTTGGTTTTTGGGAATTTCACCTGAAAATTTTTGACTTCTCAAAGTTCCCTCAATTTCCTTACAAATTCCCCAAACCTCATTATTCTTATTGTGATCAAGATTTGATTTTATTTATCTCTGTGTATTTAACTGTAGATTTTAATTGTTGGGTAGTTGAGATTTTTCGAAGAAATAGAACAAAAGTATGAGCTTTCAGGATTTGGAATCGGGTCGACCTTTGGGGTCTCGTCGGTTCCAGACAAATGGGAAGCAAGACCCCACCCAAGCAGTGGCTTCTGGAATCTTCCAGATCAATACTGCTGTGTCTACGTTTCAGAGGCTAGTGAATACACTTGGAACCCCAAAAGATACACCTGAGCTACGTGATAAGTTGTAAGTGTTCTTTAACATAAACAATTCAAAGTTTTGTATCAGATTAGTTTGAATTGCATAACTAGTGTATGTTAGTTTGAGCTCGTCGAAAGTTCAGAGTAAAGGGGAGTTAATATATGTCAAATTCAAAATGAAATAGTATAATTATGATTATCCAAAAGGAGCTGAAAATGGATATAGTAGATTATGACTAGTTTGGGATAGATTGTTGATTGAGGTCACCTAAATGTGTGGCTTAGTGGTCAATGAAGTAGGTTGAGAACCATGAAGTCTCCGGTTCTCAATTCTCGGTAGAGGCAAACAATGCAGTCTCGGGTTCTCATTTACTGTCAGAGGTAAAAACAAAAAGTTGATTGCTTGCTATCTGTCCAAGCTTTGGTGAACATAGTTAGGTGGTATGGTGGAAGGTAGCAAGTATATCGTGGATTTAGTCTACTGAACAATTAAGGATGGCTGAGCAATTGTTTACTTATTGCCTATCAAATGCTTTCTGGATGGACTGGTGACAAGTGTTGTCTCACTCCTTCCCTGGGCGAAAAGAGGGTTGACATTAGGGGTGGGTTACTAGGAAAATGAAAGGTTGGTGGGGAAAATGCGGAAAATGAAAGGTTGGTGGGGAAAATGCGGAAAATGATTTTGGAAAATGTTGAAATTTGTCTGTTCAATTTTTAGCTAACCTCTACCAGATGCTCCACGTTACGGTTTTTCCAATAGTAGTGTTTAGAAGCAGTGTCAAGTGTTCAACGGAGCTCAAAGATGTTGCCTACCTTTTAGCATGTGGTTAAAAGTAGTAGTTGGCATTTGATCAAACATTTGTTTGGTGGTAACTGTGCTGATTTTGCTCAACTGCAGGCACAAGACAAGGGTTCATATTGGCCAGTTAGTCAAAGATACATCTGCAAAACTTAAGCAAGCAAGTGAAACAGATCTTCATGCTGATGTTAGTGTAAGTTCCAAAGAGCTCGATATTTCTCCTCGTCACTTTTGTTGATCTTGATGGGTATGCCCTTTCAGGTCACATATATTTAAAAATACTGTTCATCTTATTTCTTTGTGAGTTTCTTATATAAGTTCTCATCTTCTTCTTTTTGGAGGTGGCCGACTGTCTGAACTCTGATGTTTATTTCCTCATCTTCTTATTCTATCTTTTCTCTTACTTGTATGAATTTAAGTTCATGCTGCTTTTTCTCAGGCTAGCAAGAAAATAACAGATGCTAAACTTGCTAAAGATTTTCAAGCTGTCTTGAAAGAGTTTCAAAAGGCTCAGAGACTTGCAGCAGAGAGGGAGACAGCATATACACCTTTCATTCCCCAAGCCGTTCTTCCTTCTAGGTAATGTTAGCAGCAATGGTCATACCCTTCATCTATATTTGTTGCCCCACGTTTTTGCTCATACCCTTCATCTATATTTGTTCCCCACATTTTTGCTCATACCCTTAACTTGTACCATGTCGTGGTAAGCAGTTACACAGCCAGTGAGGTAGATGTTGCCTCAGATAAGAGTCAGGAACAGCGAGCTCTTCTTGTGGAATCAAGAAGGTGAGTTAGTCTAGTCCTATTACTGTTTTTTTTTTTAATTATTACTAGTTTTTGCGCTTGTGTCTAGATTGTCAGTTAGACTCGTTTTATCAGAATTCAGAGATGCATTTAGTTGAAAAAACATTGATGGTTGAATTGGTTGCTAAAACTCACCAGCAGGATAGCCATCAATTATAGGCACACAGGGAAATGAAATTCATCTTTGAGTTTGGTCCTTAGACAACTGTTGGGTTAGTGCGAAACTGCGAATTAGATAGAGGACTATTTGCTGTGGTACAGAGAAATCAGATAATGAAGATCGGGGCTTAGAGTGTTGGGAAATGACATACCTATGGGCGTTAAGATATTAAATTTATGTGTTGTTAGTGTTGTCTTTTGATGAATGAGTCCATGCGGTTACTTTAGGAGTTCGAGGGCATTGAGAGAAAGAGTCCATATGGATTCCGAGAGCACCAGCTAAGGTGTGCTTCTTTGTACGGTTGGCAGCAAGGGGCGTGATCTTAACTGTGGAAAATTTGTGGAAGAGGAAGATCAATTATGTTTGGTGCTTCATGTATAAGAGTGCAGGTGAAAATGTTGATCATCTTGTTTTGCACTATAAGGTGGCTAATCGGTTATGGAGGGTGGTCCTCAATTTGTTCTGGATGCAACGGGTGATGCCGGGTACAGTCAAGGAGCCTTTGCAAAGTTGAACTCATAGGAAGGGAAAGAGAAGCTCAAGGGCATAGAGTGTTGATCCTTTAGCAATCATGTGGGTCATTTGGAAAGAGACACATAGGAGGATATTTGATGGGGTGGAGCAAGATTTTGTAAATTTTGCATCGGAGAGTTCTGTCTCTAGTTACTTTTTGGTGTACTTACAAGGTTCCTATGTTTCTCCATTTGTTTTTAAAAATGATTTACCTTATCAAAAAATTGTGCTTACTATTAAATGTGAATTAGTGTATCTTCTATTCTTTTGTGAAAAGATGAGGTAGATGTAGTTATTTAGATCTTCATAAAATCCTAGGCATTCATTTGTCCACATCAAACCTGGGAAAGGGAACAGAGCAAGTTGAATTATAAGTCACCCTAAATATGAGCACTGACATGAAAATTCATTTGTTTCCATGGAACAATAAATTGAAAACTCACATTTCTTGTCCATCTTTTGAAGTTGCATTGACATCTGTCTAGCATCTTTAAGATATTTATCTTCACTTCTGATCTGGTTGTTTTGTGTTCCACGTGCCCCTTGCTTCAGACAGGATGTTTTGTATTTAGACAATGAGATTGCTTTTAATGAAGCTATTATCGAGGAAAGAGATCTTGGAATACAAGAAGTACAACAACAGATTGGTGAAGTGAATGAGATTTTCAAGGATCTCGCCGTGCTTGTTCACGAGCAAGGAACTATGATTGGTAAATCACTTTCCTTTGTTTTTAACTTTCAAATCTTTAGAGGACATTATTTGACATATAGGATTCTCTTTTTTCTTAGATGATATTGGCTCCAACATTGAGAATTCTCATGCTGCTACTGCACTGGGGAGATCGCAACTTGCTAAAGCTGCAAAGACCCAAAGATCAAATTCATCTCTGGTACTTTCTTACTTAAACAAATTCTCCCTGAACATAAATCTGGCTCAGTTTTATTCTGCTTATATTCCATTAGAAATTGTATGTTAAGACTCTTGAATCTTCGAGAATTTAGATGTGGACGATCGGACCTGTCATAGCACTAAGGTGCTGCATTTTGCAAGCTATGACTAAATGGTAACTAGATGTTCTAGTTACAGCATGGTTTAATAGAAATGGAGAGTAGTTACGCCAATCTGCTACTTACTTTGACCAAAATAAATAACGCTGCTACTTACTTCTGGGCATGGTTGTGGTACCAAAGTTGAAGTGCCATTATGAGGCAGTTGTGGGTGGAAATTTTAATGAATCATAACGATAATCAAGTCATGCGATTAGTTTCATAGGTTTGGTTTAGTGACGGTATGATGAGAAATGTGGCGAGGTTGGATTTTTCATCTTAGGAGTGGGACAATTTACGATGTGCTGAAGGTGGGCAGAGACGAATCCAAATTCATTCTTGAAAGTTCTTATACTGCCTCACTGCACTTCTAAACTTATGGGTTCAAATATAATAATTAACCATATTTTAATGAAAATAGTGGGTTCAACACCGGTTAGCACTACTGAACAAGCGAATCATCGGAGCCCCCAGGTAAGAAAATGATTGCCTGTGAAGAAAAAAAGTGAACTCGCTAGGCCTTCAGAATAAAGACGATTATTTTTATGCTTCAAACGATAAAACCTAGGGTCAATTAAGTGGGTTGAGAACCATGAGGTTTCTCAAGTTAAGACCCCAGTCAAAGATACAAGGTGATTTTTTCCCACAAGCCTTGGTGGACAGAGTTCCCCGATACTTGTGCTGGTGGAGATAGCAGGTACCTGTGGAATTAATCAAGGTGCTCACAAGCTTGCCCGAAAACCACGGTTATTAAAACAACATATAGTGGGTCGAGATGAACACGCATCCAAGAGACTACATCTGCCTCTGGAAGTGGGGTTAATTCTAAAGCCCTTTAGGATGATGTTGAATCTTTCAACCTGATCATTTTCCCTATCAAATGTAAGTGGAAAATATAATTACTAACATTCATGCCTCGCCACTTTATACACACGATGCATAAATCTTTCCATCTTATATTTCCTTGCAGCGCACATATATCGTCAATATAATTTCTTAACGGATTTTCTTTTCTGCAGACCTGCTTGCTTCTGGTGATATTTGGGATTATACTTCTAATTGTGATCATAGTACTTGCTGTATGATCAAAAGATTTTGATATGGGAGAAAGAGATCCTAAACTCTTTATCAATGGAATTGACGATGTTCTTGAGGCACCATAAAGTATGCTTGTGGTGTGATCCATGAATCTTTTAGGCATACTAGAGAAGTTGTGCAACTGTGACATGAAGTTTCATATGCTGTGTTGGTGGCGTAGGGGTGGGGGTGGACATGCGTGGGAAGGTTTGTCTGCTATGTTTGTAAATTTTGTGTTTGTGTTTGTGTTTTGTGTTTGCTGCCATGTAATGGCTGGTTTGTTGATAAAATTTGATTCTTAAGTTTCTTGCATGATCAAGGCACCGATAAAACGAATCTAGTCCATAACTTATTCATGATATAAGCTATCATTTACATAGCTGCTGCCTATCTAGTTACAATTTTTGTTTTGATTCCGGGATAATCAACCTATCATATGCATCAGCTTGGCTTCAACGCCTCCTGTTTCTTTTCCGGAACAATTAAAATAGTTTGAATTTTCAGGTTTGCAAGCAATATAAGGTTCCCCTAAACTTCTCTTTTCGTAAATGGTGAATAATTGTATTCATAAAAAACACAAAATCTAGTGCTGGGATTCTGAACAAGTGAGCAAAAGATCCACAAATACACCCCTCATCAAGTCTTTAGACAGGCTCTTTTAGAATTCCAGTAAAGCTAAATAAGAAGATAGAGTCTTAGAACTGAGCTCTGCTTTCCTTCAAAACATCTCCACTTCCTTTCACTTCTATGAGGAGCTCATGACTTCCACATTTGTTTCCGAGGCCATGGTTTGAGATGTTGATCGTCCTTTTCCACACAAAACTCGCCTTGGTTGCAGTCTTTACATTCATATTTCTTCTATAATTAAGTCCAATCAACTCTAGAATCAGAGACAATAGAATTTGAAGACAATGCCAAATCGTACAATTTGGTAATTTGTTCTTTGAAGATACATGGCTCGTCTATCTTCTCCTCCTCCTCTGCTTCCTTCGACTATCATCACTTTCACTATCACTGTCGTCAGAACTGGATGATGATGATTCAGATCCTGAAGACTCTGAACCAGACTCATCATCCGATTCAGAAACGGGCTTTTGTTGTTGCATTATAAGCCTAGGCATGTTCTTTAGATACTCTCGTAGATTTTCAGTAATTCCACCGAGACCAATGGAAGTGAAAAAGTTGATAGCAAACCTTGTATTCTTGGGATTGTCCTTCGGGAAAATAGAGTCGAGAGAATCTTGCATGGTGGGGTCGTTTAGACGCTCATTCAACAAGCGGATACCAAGGTGCTCCGACATTTCCTGCATATATCACACATTTTGTAGTGAATTTGAAGCTAATGGAACAAATATGTGATACTACTGCAAATGAATGTCTACGATACATCCCCAGCCTGCCTTTAAAAAAACAAGGGAAAAAACTGATATGCTTGGACAAATGCAACTTTTGACATAAAATAAATATTCAGAAACAACTATTGATCCTGTTCATACTATAGAGTTTTAAAAAAGTAAGCCACAAAGATAAAGCTAGTTTTCTTTTTGATGAGTACAAAGATACAGCTAGCTGTAACATGTCTGAAAGAAACAAAAAGAGTATTAGAGATCAAAGTAAATGTACCTGGAATAGGATTTTAATAAATATACGAGAAGAGGAGGTTGTGTCCTCCTCTGTCAGCCGTATATAAGCCAAAGCATGCCAAGGAAGAGCATCAGTGCCGAGCAAATGAGCAAAAAACTTGGCGACATTACGAAGTTTATTAGTTTCGAGCCGGTGAATCATGGAGTACTGCTGCACAAAGCATTTCTCAAAGTTTTCTTGATGGATTTTGTTAATCATGCAAAATCGCTGTCCCAGTAGTCCATAGTAACGAAGATAAGTCCTCTCCTGACTGCAGCACTCCAATAACATTATGCACAATTCCATCTGCATGGATCAAATAAATATCGATCAGTTTTCTTTTCTTTTTGACAGTTTCAATCAAAAAGTTATTAATTAATACAAGAACGAATACACTGCCACAGGACAGAATGATTACAGCACCCCCACACGCACGCACACACAAATGCACAACCAGAAATGTACAACACCACACTCAGTTCACTTTAAGCAGTCTCCATCTCCTAGAGAAACCAGTACGAATACCAGGCTACCAAAATCTGTTACTTACTGACAACAGAATAATCATACTAATGTTGAATCTATCCAGTCCAAAAATATTTTACCATTATCTAATCTTTCCCTGACATTGAGACTTGAGAGTGAACCAATCTAAGAGAATGTCTTCCTTCTTCTTTTCTTTGTTTCTCTTTTTCAGGATATAACTGAAATACTTATTTGAGGATTTGGTGGAGTACTCTATCAAAATGAAATTGGTGGAGTACTAATTACTAGCCTCAAACCACATATTAATATATTAAACCAACAAAGGTGTAGATGTCCAGTATTATGGTTTAACTAATGTTACTGAAGTTCTGGTACCTCTAGACTCCAGTACATCGAGAAAAAGCGTCAATATACAAAAAATAGATGAAGTGTAACTCTTGATCTAATGAGTAGAACTGTCAACCCCTTTAAAAGTCCACATTCTTTTCTATAACATTCCCAGAGCAGACACAAAGGTTCAATTTCAACATTTCGACCCATATTCTGTTGTGATGGATGTTCCAAGAGAACTACTATTTGCTGGAAGAACCTGATAGACTCCAGAAGTGAAAATAAAAGATGCCACTAGTCCAAAGAAACAGTGAAGTAGCAGGTGACTTGTGTCCTCCTATGATAGTTACAAATGAAGCATGCGTTAATTAATTCCGCAATTTATCAATGTTAGAAATTGCATTGTGGGCTATCTGATTCCTCAACCATCAGTTTAACGGAACACGAGAAATATGGTTTACGGGATGCATGATAGAAGGATAATGCCTCTATCCATGAAAAATAAAGGAGAAGTCAGATTCAATGGAAGCTCATGTTTTGGTTATTTCTACTCTTTTTTTGTATCCAGAAACTAAGTTTTTCCTACACCTTTTTCAATGTTCAGTTACATTTTCCCTTTTAACTTATAGCCCTTTTTATATAATGTTTAACAAATCAAAGGTGACATTACTATCTTTCGAAACTCAAAGCACATGCAAATATATGGGCATGTCAATCCATATAAGCATGCACACAGTTTCGCGAAGGACATGACTCAACAGTAGCAGAACAACACAAAATATAAGAAAGAGATCATGATACCAACCTCCTGACCAGGCTCTAGTTTGATTTTCAACAGCTTATGCCCTGCTTCTTCAAAGTCAACGCTAGACATAATAGTAAGGTAGATCGTTCTCCGAAGGTTGATTAAGTTTGTCTCTGTTTCGTCCTTTATTTGCATTTGCTCCTCATCTTCTTCTTCAGACTCTTCATCTTCATTGTCATCTTCATCCTCTGATTCGGCATCAGAATCTCCTTCTTCAGATTCATCACCAAGTATTGCCTTCTTTAATTCTTCATACTTTCTTTCATTCTCTAGGAAATTAGGATCCGGCTTGAAAATATCTGAGCATGCAAAGCAAACATAAAAATCGATATTCCATATAGTTGCTCCACGAAACAAAATATCTAGTAGCCTCCAAAGGCAATCCGTTTTAATATTTTTACTATAAAATCGATCATGAAATACCTAAAGTAATTTCTGGATCTATTGTATCTGAGAGAGAGACTTCATGTGTTAATTGATCTTCCTGCTCAACAAGGTCAAGTTCTGGACGCACAGCTTGGTAACCCTGAGTAGGATGCATGTAAGGGATCTAATATTCTTGCTTTGATAAGTAAGGGATAAAATATAATCTTGCCTCAGAAAACAATAAATTATCGAGTAATATTTTTTACTAAGAAAACAATTAAAAAGCAAACTCACCTGGAACTTTGCTTTACGCAATGCAAATAGGCTTTCAATTAAGAACTGAACACGTTTATCTATTTCTCCTTCATGAAGTATACCACGGAACCGCTCAAAGATTCCTATTTAAAAGGAGAAAGGTATTAACATGGCAACCAAAGCAAAATCTTTATTTAAAGAATGAACATATAAGTCGTGAATATTCTATAACAAACTTCCAATGTGTACTCACCATGTAATCCTCGTGGACAGAGGTCCTGAAGCATTGAACCACATTCTGTAACAAAACCAACTGCAACCTCAACACTATCATCAGTAGGTTTCTCCAACAAAACCGTGAGTAGTTCAAGAGCAATAAGCTCGTGGACGATTTGTTGGTTCACAAGGTGAGCAATAAATTTGACAGCAGCTAACAGCTGAGGCTGTAAGCATGAAAAATTACGGGTAAGACAAATTAAGACAAGATTTTTTTGTCCTGCTAAGGTTATGAACAGATTCGGACTGCATTGAAGTAATTAGACTAACCGCACTACTAGAGATACAAACCTTATCATTTGTACAAGAACAATACAGTATGTTGCACAAATAAAAAATGTACTGCAAGCACGAAAGCAAGAGATACGAACCTTATCATTACGTTTATAAGCTCTTTGCAGCTGCAGTATGATCCTTCTTAACAAAAGATCACCCACTTCAGGGAACTTGGTATTAACGACCGCAACCAAAGCAGCAAACACATCAGTAAAACCCGGAGAAGCCATTTGGGACTTCATACAGGATCTACAAAACAAACCCCTCCCTCGAATTAAATTCTCTGCGAACAACTCTGGAATAATGTTTTTGAGGTTTGCTGCATTAACTTTATTCACGAGTCCATTGATACTCTTTCTCAGAGCATCCCAAGTCATCCTCTGGTACTCAACACTGCTCTTGTCCTGAACCTCCTTCATCATCCTAGCCAATTTGAATGGTGGAATGTACACTCCCCCACTCCTGCCCAATTTTGCTGTATCGACATTCAAATTACCATCTTGCTTTTGCACCTTGGAAACCTCACTGGCTTTCAGAGCCCCATCTTCTTGGGTATTATCTTCCCTATTTTTGTCTTTTCCATGTTTATCAGCCCCAACCCTTTGCCTTGTATCCTTTCTATCATGGTGATCACCATCATCCTTCTTTTCTCTTTCTACATTCCTCCTCTTCTCTTTCCAATCATCTCCATTGTTTTGACTCCTCTCCTTCCTATCATTTCTTTCATCTCCATTCCTTCGACTCCTCTCCTTCCTATCATCCTTTACATCACCAGCTTCACTTTCATGTCTTCGTTTCCTCTTACTTCTATCATCCCTTTCAACATCCTCATCAACTTGGCTTACATTTTTTCTGCTTTCCTTCCTACCATCCCTCCTTTCATCATCTTCTTCACTTCCATCTTTTGGCCTCCTCTGTCTTCTGTCATCCCTTCCAGCATCATCTTCACGGTCATTTCTTCGTCTTCTCTCCCTTCTATCATCCTTCTCATCAGCATCTACCCGTTCACTTTTACTCCTCCTCTCACTCGTTTTATCTCTGTCACCATCATCTTCTTCTTCCTGTTCTTCTTTTGGCCTCCTATTACCCCTTTCAGCACTATCTTCACGTTCATCTCTTTGACTCTTCCGCTTCAAATCATCATCCCTATCATCCGTAGTTCCACGTTCAGTTCTTCGCCTCGACAACCTCCTATCATCCCTTCCATTATTACCACCACCACCACCATCATCATCACCACTTTCATGTTCAATTGTTCGCCTCCTCGCCCTCCTTTCTCCCCTTCCCTCATCACCACTTTCACGTTCAATTACTCGCCTCCTCACCCTCCTATCACCTCTTTCATCATCATCATCCGAGCTGCTTCTATCCCTATACCGTTGCCGCTCAACTTTCTTCACATCCTCATCATTCCTTCTCCTACGATGTCTATTCTCACTCAAATCCTTCTCCATAAGCTCAACTTGTGGTTACAATCACAAAATTCAACAATCAATTATTTGAAGCACACAATAATGTCTACATACAGTATTAAGAAAAAAATAGGTGAATTCCAGGAACACTTCCACTACAACAAACGCCGGAATCTATGTGAAGAAAACGGTACCTGTAGTTCCGCCGGCGAAAGTTTCCGATTTGGATTTGGAATTGGAGAAAACAGAGAACAATTCGGGTAGGGAAAGAAGTGGATATTTTACCAAGCCCGATATTCAGATCCGCTATGCAATTTTTTTTATTTTTTATTTTTTTAAAAAACAATTGAATTGAACAAAAAGCAAAATACAAAAACATATTCAATATAATGACGTCCTTTTATCTCTACCTTGTGAAGGTAGAAATGTTGTTTCAGATATAAAAACCATCTCATTATCTTCAAACTTTATTTCTACTTTGTGAAGGTTGAAAATTTGTTTCGAATATAAAAACATTATATAAAAAAAGTAGCATAAAATTTATGTACATCCCAATTTCTCAAGATCGTATTCTACTTGCAAAGATAAAAAGTTATTTCAAATACAAAAATATTAAAAAATTAAGTAGGGATAAAATCTATGTATATCTCATTTTTTTTCAAATCTTATTTATACTTGGTGAAGACAGAAATATTGTTTGGATACAAAAATATTATATGAAAAAAATAGGAGTAAAATTTATCTATGTATTTATCACTCTCTCTGGACCTTACTTATGAAATTATATTGAATATATTATTATAATGATTATTATAACTTATAAGATTGGTGGGTGCTTACGATTCACGGTGTAACGACATCTACTAAAGAGTTTGCCAAAACGTAACCTAATTAGGAAGCACAAGAAATGTCCCCTTGAACTCTCATGTGAACAATTTGAAAAGAAGGAAACGAGGGCTCACATTAGAAACTTGTACACTCGTAATGATTTACAAAAGAAGAACCCGGTTCGAGAACCTTCTCTCATAGATTTCACAATGCTCTTTGTCGGACACATTGCTTTGTAAACACCTTGAATACCATAAACCATACTCAACCATAGTGAATTGGCCAAAATCCTCGATGCTAAATAACTATCAGGATGTCAGAAATTCATATTTTTTTAACAATATGGAAACTGGTAGGGGCTAACATGAAGCTTTGAGCCTAAAGGTTTTGGTGGTGATTGAAATGTATGTTTCCAGCAAGCGCACACAATAACTTTTGAAAACTTTAACAATAAAATATGTTGGCATATGGAAGATACCACAGTCATTGGCAAGAAACAAGGTAATCACACATACTTTGGAAGTTACATTTCCTATTAGCAAACATATCAAGGATAATAAATAAAGAAACATGACATTTAACTTGACGATACCTATGTCTTTCAACTTTGAGTGTGCATAAGTAGACATTTAAACATGTGTAGAATTGAACAAGTAGACACACATGTCCTACATGACATAATACATGTACGATGCCATGTAGGAACAAAATTAAGTGTCACATCGAAAGTTAAGGATCATATTTATGTATTATGTCGATAATAAATGATTTATGCATCTATTATATTAAAAGGTTTATGCAATGGGCGAATCGAGCCTTAACCTACAAAGTTTTCAATCCGTCCCACCTCATATTATATTAAAATATAATTTTTAAATATATTAAATTATTAATTATTATAATTTATAGTGTTTTTATGTAATTTTCAAGTAATGTATGCCACTACTTTTGTTTCAATGAATTTCAAGAGTCAAATCAAATGCTATTAATTATTGAAATTAAATAATACATGTTACTTTTTGTTGTTCCATTTTTAAGTAACACTGATGGTTTAATTTAATGGATCAATCATTTTTTATGAACAATCGACTTTTTGTATGTTTATTTAAAAATATTTTAAGTTGTCAATTATCACAATCTATAGTATTTTATGCAATTTTTAAAAATATAAAAAAATAAAAAATAAAAAATGAATACATGTGCAGCTACTAGACCCCCTTATATATTCGTAGTAGAGGATGTATAGAAGAGAGGTCACATCTTTCAGTGATTCATTGAGTTTTATGTCAGGAACAAGAGAAGAAAGAAGATGAACCAAACATAGAGAAGCTAAAGTGAAGAAACTACCATAATTAACATTGTGTACATATATCATATAGATATCAGATCATATGTTTTTGTTGTTTGATATTATATTAGTAGCCCCCATTTGTTCAGTAAGATGTTCCATGTTCTGAGTTTTATCCCATCCATTTATTTGTGGTTTGGTTTCACTTGTGTTGGAAATATCATCATCCATTGCAGCATCTGTCTCTCCAGGGGAAGAAGGGCTTTGGAGAAACTTTTCCCAGAAAGGGTCACCCACACTAGGAAACTCTTGTATTTCATCCAGCAAACCACTATGCCAGTCAATATCAGCACAAGGAGACAAACTACCAATATCTAGTCCCATTTTTCCCTCAACTGCCATGAAAGAATCACATCCAATCATATCTATATTGGTTTCAGGCAAAATTCCTTGCAACTCTGATAGTGAACCAGGAGGCAAATCTTCACCTCCTACCAACGGGATTAGGTTTGACAACTCATGATTCATGATTTCCGAACATGTCCCAAGATGAGATGACTGCATCTCGCAAGTGGCAGGCAACAAACTTTGACCTGCAATTGCTGAAGCTGTATTCAGCAAGGGCTGGCCAGAAGTTGGTGGGACTTCCTGAAGAGTAACTCCTGAAACACGAGCCGAAGATGCATTAGATTGTACTGATCCATCACCAATCAGGAAACTTTCAGGACTGTTGCTGAAGTTCTCTAATCTAGGAGAAGAATCTAGTTTTGAAAGCTCCCTCAACATTGCCTTTGCTGCCTCATTTATCACAGGTTGGTACTTAACAATCTGTCCATCTGCAGGAGTAACGGATTGATCCGGTGATTCAATGTCCTGCTTAATCCTTCGTTTCTTGCTGCCTTCAGCTATTCGCTTATTACTCTCATTTTGCTGCTGTACAAACTGTGCCAAGAATCCAGGGCTGTTAACAGCTTTTGCCAGGAATGACATCATTTGTTGTTGTCGCTGCTCCATACCTTGAAGGCGCTGCACCATACCTTGCAACTGATTGTCAGTGGCTTGCTGTTGTTGTCTGAGCCTAACCAGCTCTTGCATAAGCACATTCTTGTCCCTTTTCAGCCTCTCAACCTCTTCTTCAAGCCCAAATTTCCCAACCTCGACACAAGCCCCAACAGATGCACTGTGTCCAGGTGGCTGCATCTGTTGTTGAACATGTCCATGTGGCTGCTGCTGTTGTTGAGCATGTCCATGAGCAGGTTTACGTCGACTTATACTTTTAAGCAGGTGCTTCTGACCTCTTAAGAATCCCTCATTAGCAAATTCCCAGCGGTCTGGATCAACCTTTCTAAAACCCTGTATTCCCACAAAAACACCAAAAAGAGAATAGTACAGAGGCATGAGTAGAAGTTTGATAAACAGCACAAAGATCACTGCACCAATATTTCGAAATAAAGGTAATTAATCAACAAAGAGTTTGCCAAGTGGCTTTGTTTTTCATTAAGATCACCCGTCAGGTTTACTTCGCAAACAGAAAGAAATTCAATAAACAATTCAAATATCCATCCACACTTCACAGAGTAACTCTGTTTCCTCATATAAGCTTTTCAGTGAAAATTAGCATGATTTGAAAATCAGTACATGATTAGGTACTTTATCAGAAACACTAACAAGAACTATTTCAGAAATACACCCCCACAACAAGCGTACAAATAGGTCTCAAATGAATAAACACCTCCTCCCAAAGACAAAAAGAAATCATTCTAATACGAATTTAACAAGAAGCATAAGTGAAATCATGTCCAACTCACTGTAACTGCTCCCGCATCTACCTCGTGATTACAAAACCCATAATTGCAAATACTTCCACAGATAAATACACCTTTTTGGGGAGACGGTAAGTATTACTTCAGAATATATTGACGGTCAGCACTGAGATGGTGCTGTTTATACCTCAAAAAGAAAAGGAGAGAAGGAAAAGTAAAAAGAGGAGGAGAAGCATTCAAGTTTAAGAACTCTACTTGTGTGTGTGTGTGTGTGGGGGGGGGGGTCAACCTCATTTACCTACTTCAATTTAGTGATAAATACGTTTATGTAACCCAATACACACACAACCATCCTAATAAAACATATGAGAATATTCACCCCCAGAAGCCAGAATACAAAATATGAAGAAAAGGTAAAATAATGGATGCATCTCCACCATCACACCTCTATCAAACTTTTTTCATTTCACCATCACACCTCTATCACCTTTATATCACAAAAAGAGAGGGAATGAAATAGCTTCAGATATTGCTCTTCTATCAATCAGCTAAGAACAACAATGGAAAAGAAAGTGCTTCTCATATTGAAGTCTACCACAAGTCACATAGTCACACCAAAGGAGCTTAATACACAGGGTTCAATGCCCACACCCTAGTTCTACAAAGAGCTTCCGTCCATAACCTCAAAGAAAACCAGAGAGATACAAATATTGAAAACCAGTGAGATCATGCTTCACTACATTGCAGTCCTCATTTGGACTCACAACAAATTAACAACGAACTAGGGTCCATATGTTTTTTGATGTTATCCATGATTTCCTTTTTTTGCTTTGACTCATTTGTGATACTTAGATCAGATAGACAACTGTGTTTTACATGAGGTTTGAAGAATGTCAAACACCTTTCCTTTGGGTCCTTTGGATTAAATGAACCTCCTAAGCTTAATCTCCTCTTTTTGTCTTCCTAAGACTCATTTTTCCTTCCTTTGGAATGGCTAAGAATTATGGTAAAAGCTCTTCTTCGTCAATGGTTTTCCTCAACTCGTAGAACAAATGTTAAGGAAATACCCAATACGCAAGGCTTAACCTGAGCTATTTCATTCTCCTCTTTTTCTGGTGATAGATATGTGACAGAACAAAGAACTCTTGGGAAGAGAAAAAACCCAGGAAAAAGGTCACAAAAAGTTGATAGAAATGTAATGGTGAAAGGAAGATTTCCTGAGAAGAGGAGAAAGCGTTGACGAGACGAAAATGTAACAAAAAAATGACAGTGAAAGGAATATTTCTTGAGGGTGTAAAATGTCTAGGGAGGACAAAAGGATGATTACAGATGGCAGGTAAAAAAGTAGTACTGGAAGACAAAAATAAAGTTACAGATGTGGGAAAGGTTTCTAAGAAGAGGGAAAAAGTTTTAAGAAGGTCAAAAACGTGATATGGATATGATTGAAGATTTTACTGACAAAATAAGTGACCGGAAATGTGAGGGGGTTTTGGGAAGACAAAGAAAGAGTTAGAGATGAGCAATCTAGTAAGAGTAAGCTGTAAGACCCAAAAATATTAGTACGATAACGTTTCTGGTCATATGAATTATGATATATGAAAATTCTAAAAGGATTTCCAAATTTGACTATTTGCTTCCTCCAAACTTCCATAACTCACTTCGGGATCTTCGATGAGTTCCTGCTATAGATAAATGGCTCCATATATACGCTAGAACACCACCACCACCACCCCTTCTACACAGGTGATTAACACCTTTCACAACCTTTAAATCCACAAAAGGCAACACAACCACCTTTTACATGGAGAAAGTACTCGACACAAGGTTAGGAACCTAATTGATCACTAAAGTTTATTCGAAATCAAGTAATCTAGCCTTGAGGTACACTAGGGAGAAAGATATTTAAACATCATAGCATCAACCTTAAGCTGCTATATCAGACCCCCACTACATTTGGGAACCGCAGTGATAACAATACAAGTTACCACTGTCCAAATGTTGATGCAGATATTGACAGTCCCATAATCAGTTTTATTGGTCAAGAAATATACATGCTTCCTGATAGATTATCTACTTGATGACACAATACAAACGCCTTTATTTTTTATGACCAAGAAATTCTGAAGGGTCAGTCGCATAAGGTTCAAAACTGTGGATAGTGAGCCTGGCCATCTACAGTAACTACTGTGATCTACTTAAATACCAAGCTTTTGACCAGCAGAATTCGACCCTTGACATGCGCCTAGTCCACAAATCAGATATTGTGCTCTTACCACTCCAAAGTCACCGTGCGCCAGCGGCGAGCAGAAGCAAGGTTATTAGATACCTCAGGAAAGCCCGGCCAAAACCACATGTGCAAGTTTCCCTGCATGTGGCTCGTTCGTGATAACTTCTTCGGATATGCGTGAACTAGCGGACCGATCAGGGGTTACACAATATGCACAATGTAATAATTTTTCACTATCTTTTTATTTTATTAGTAATAATAATTCTTCATTATCTTAGGGGAACTAAATCCCATATTGATCTTAAAGAGTACGAGATGTTTTCTTTTATGTAGTAAGTGAGATGTTATTAAGGCACCAGTAGATGCAAAGATACAAAAAGTTGGATCGGCAAGCTCTAAGAGTAGAAGATTGAAACTCAATTAACCCACAAAATTGGACTACACTAGCTATAGTAAAAACATATGTTGCAGTGCGGAAGGCGCAACACTCAAAGATGTCCTCAAACGGATAATTGAGGAAATAAGGCACAAGAACAATGCACATGATATTCATAACAAAACAGATTGCAGGTCCTCCAGAACAGCATTATCTAATTCAACACAACAGTTTATTAAATTTTATCAGTAGGTTGAAAACATTAGCATTCCTCATGTTCAAAAATCTGTTCTTTAGCATTCCAATTAGCAATCACCATCAACAAGATACAACATCAAACAAGAAGTTATAATCATCCAGCAACCACGATAACAAACAACAAAACTAGTTAGTCTCGATTCTTCATTGAGTATCTGGATCAGTTGAAGTTGACAAAAACCCAATAAAAAGCAAAAGGGGAAGAAATGCATACATAAGTATTCAGCTGCCGAACAAAGCTGGAGAAGTTATTATGCTTAAAGTACTTCGGAAGTAGGTCTTTAGCAAACTCCGGAGGATCCCAAACCACAAAACTATTATTCGTAGGACTCCACGACACGATCTTATCCGTACTCGGATCATCCACCATATCATACGTCTTCACCAGAAACGGCGGCGGCGCATTCGCACTGGGCATCGGCGCCGGCGCCGGCTGTAACATTGGAGCTCCTCCTCCTCGGTCACCGACAGCAGCCTTCCCGCTGCCAGAAGAATTCGGCTCCATTCACGATAAAAACTACCTCAAACCGGAACTATTCGGGTCGAGGTCGGATGAAATCAAACTGCGACCATAAATACACTACATATATAAATGCTATGCATCAATTGAATTTGGAATGTCATCCATGGACGGAGGTAGAGAAAAAACCCTAAGTTTTTAGAGAGAGAAAAGGGAAAGTGAGTGAAGTTTTTAGAGAGAGAGATGATGACTGAGATTGAATAAAATTGGACCAGCGGAGGAAAAAATGGACTGAAGTGGTTATTATTATAAAAGAAATAAATTACAGTGATCCCGGTAGAGATGAAGAGAAAATGACCGATTTACCCCTCTTTATTTTGTTTTGGACTGGAATTCACGGGGTAAGAGTGAAAGCCCACTGATGTTTTAATAATTAATTAATTTATATATATATATATATATTAAAATCAAATTGGAATAAGGTTGACTTACCATTTTTTTCACAATATATGATTATATTAGATTTGTTGTTATTTTTGAGTTATATCATTTTAATTATTGTGTAAAAGTTCGAATTTAATGCTATATATAGATAATTAAATAATGTATTAATTGATAATTCAATCATTTATGAAGAGTTTCTTTTAATTATTTTTGGGGAAAGGGTTAAAATTATCTCTGAACTATGTGAAATAGCTTACTATATTCTTCGTTATATTTTGGGATAAAAAATGTCCATTTTATTATCCTAAGAGATCACATATACCCTCAAAATTAACGCCCCATATTTTTATTGACTTGTCAAGCCACGTGGGACTAATCCTTCCACCTAAGCATTGCCAACTAGGACTCACTACAAAAAAAAAATAGACCTTTAACAGCGGCAATAATCGCCATAAAAGCCCAAAAAATTGTAACATTTCGGAATCCCAAGTCAAGTAGTAAGACCTAACTAGGCTCCTTAAGATCTAAACAATTGTCCCTAGCCAAATTAGGCGTATATAGAGTCGTTGAAGTGTTTTAGAACCAAAACGTTCAAGAAACGTCCATAACTCCGGAAAGTTGGTTCATGAAAGGGCTAGAGTGTCCTTTTAGTTTGACCAAGTTAAAGAGCCGGAATTGAGTAAAAGTTTGTAACAATAGGTGTAACACATAGTGCGGGATGGTTTCATGATGGAAAATTCAGGGTACGACTCCCCGAGGACCAACCAAGGGCCCTCGAGGAGGACCCTCGTGGCAGTGTGCCTCGACGGATGCCATGATGGGGCGTCGAGGCCACCGTCGTGCCATCCTTAGTCTCATGGTCAGGAACCCTCGCCTGCACAGTCTCTGACCGAGACGACGGACGTGCAGGACGGAGGGAGGGCAATCCGTCACACCCACGACGGCCCGTCGACGGGGTGTCGTCGTGGAGGGTCTGTCAAGTTTTCGGAATTTAGCCTTTAGTTCAATTATTTTATTAAGTGTCTTAGGGTTAATTAGGGGGTTAAGGGAAGACTAATTAAGTTGACTTAAGCCCCCCTATAAATACCCCAACCCTCATTAGCCTAATGATTATTCTCTAAACAAACTCTCTTCCTTCTCTCTACTTTCTCTCTCTATTGGAAGACTCCATTGGAGAATAGCTTGGGAAGATCATTGGGGACTGATTTAGCACGAAATTACCATCAAAACATCATCAAACCTTAAGGTATGGGATCTAATTCACCTTTGAGATTCTTCCTCTCAAAGGGCTCCTTCAAAGACTTTCCAAAAGTTGAGTTTCATATGGGTTTCATCCAATTTCGAGTTTGTTGTTATGAATTGAGTTGTTTATGTATTATTTGGGTTATAATGAACAGATTATCATGTATTGTAACTTGATTATGATGAATTGATGAAGTTTGGTTTAGGTTGTAGATGATGACCCTTAACCCATTAACCCTAGGTATGAAATTGATATGAATTAGGTTGGGTTTGATGTAATTGATCCCATTATTAGTTAAATTATCTTTAATGATTGTTATTGCATTGATCATGAATCTATTATGGTGAATTGGAGTTCTTCATGCCTATTTCTTGAGTATTGAATCTAGGGTAAGAAGATAGACTTTGATATCATGTTACCAAGCTTTGATTTAGTATTGCATTATGGTATAGTGCTTCTCCTAAGTTAGTTCTTATGATTGATTATTGAATTACATGGGTTTGATGACCCAAATTGGTTTGATCTATGAGTTGATGGTAAGGCCCTTATTGGTGAACTATGGAGGAGTATTGGTAAGTCTTGATTAGCCTAATTCTTACTTCAAATTGTGATTAATTGTCGTCAAGTGATAATGTTGTGTTGAAGTATACCTTGTTTGAGGTGATAGGTTGGTATGATGATTGAATTGAAATGTTTAGGTTGGTTGTGAGGTTGCCTAGGAGTACATGTTATAGGGAAGTTGTTATGTAAAGATGTGCCCTATTGTGATGAGATGTGCAAGGGCTAACTTCACCTATTTGAGTTGTAATGAAAGGACTATTTCTCATACAATTCTTATTGAGTTATGATAAACGAATATATATGAGGGCTAGGCCCTATGATATATAAATATACATATGTTTATGATTATGATAAGAGTAAAGGTTTTTCAATAAAGGGACCTAGCTTAGCACCGAGTGAGCTTGTATGTGAGGGAGTGACACTTTCTTATATAAGGAAAGGTAGGGTTCACTACGGTCCTCACGGGTTGGATAGCCTCATGACCCAAGGTAGGGTGTAGAGTTGATATGTCCATGGTTATTTCCCCCAAACTCTATCAACTATGTTGCCACCATAGGATACTAGCTAGTGGATCCACCTAGATAGCTACGTTTACGTTAGGTTCTACCTTGGCCGGTAGACCACCTTCCATCGGTGTAAGGTTTCATGACACCGGATTCCACATTAGCTCATGTAGTCTATGTCGGTTAAGGCAAGAGTTCCCTAAACTAAAATGAATGAATAAGATATAGACTAATCGAAGTAACTTGAGGGGTTTGGCTATAGCTTAGGTAGGGGTATGAGACTCTACCTACGCCTTGCACTAGTTTGCCTTAATAGGAGCTTTGAGAGGTCAATATTATGTATGTAAAGTAGTATATAATGTAAATGACTTTGTACATTGAATAGCATGCGTATGAGTATAAGGTTGTTGTCTCTGGTTGAAGAAGAATGTTTCATGAAATGGGAGAGTATGTTAGATAAGGTTAATTGCTAATTGTAGTCTTGGTAGGTTACTTGATTGAGTAAGAGTCATGGAAACTTACTTGATCATTGCACTTGTGACTTTATGAAGGTTATAGTTAGTATGCTTTGCTTTGCTATGCTTCACTCGTATACATGTTTTATAATTATTTTTCTTAAATGTCCTTTTCTAAGTATATTTGATTGGTAATTGTATATATGGTTCCATACTTAGTACATGTGGAGTACTAACCCCATTTCTTTCCCTTTTTCCAAATATTTTAGGTTTCGGTCGTTGAACTCGCTCCGAATTGCTGGAAAGGAAGACTTGGATATCTTACCATCCAAGTGGTAGGTCCTCACTCTCCCGAGGGCGTTGCCGACATCTTACTCCTATGCTACTTAGTTACTATAGTTCTGTATTGACTCAGTTATTCATTTGAGACGATGTTGTATATGGCCTATATGCGGCTTCTTTTATTGATGTAGGGCTATGCCCAAGATTTATTGTCTTTGATAGATGGTTTATGAGATGAGACGACTTTTATGACTATTATTTCTTTACTATATATATGGGTGAAATAAAAGTAGAAGACTATGTAATCTTCGTATATGGACAAGTCTATGTATACTTGATATAAATATGATTATGTGTATGTAGAGGTCTATGTAAGCCTCCGAGTAGATTTAGATAAAAAGTTTTAAATTCCTTCACATTTTTAAATCGATGAATGCTATGACGAGGCTAAGAGGCTTGTCTTAGTCCTCAAAGAGGACGACGACGCCGGTTACGTCTAGGGGGTAAACCCGGATGTGACAAACTTGATATCAGAGCATGAGGTTAAATATCCTTGATGTTAACGTCTCTCTCTCAACCACGTTATATAGGTTTGTATTCATAATTGTGAAGCGCGCCACACTTATGAATAGGAACTTATTTGATGCTTAGGAATCACTCTCATTGTTGGAAGTCCATATCGTGCCTCTAGAATATACGTCGTATATGCTTTCACCTAAACCTTGTGTTTTGGTTATAGGAGATGAATACTAAAAGGAATGCAGCCAGAAGACTTGAGGAGGAGATTGCTGCTGCGGGAATCCCTCCCCGTGATGATCCAGTTCCTCCTCTTGAAGAGATTGCTGATGATGATCAGGATCCTGTTGACCCTCCACCTATGACAGAAGCCCAGATGAGGGCTATTCTTGCTCAAATGGCTCAATCCATGACTACTCAAGCTCAAGCCGCAACGGTGCAAGCCCAAGCCATGACTGCCCAAGCTAATAGGGATATTGCACCTAGAGTTCATGAGCAAACTATGGCTTCCCGACTTAGGGACTTCACCCGAATGAATCCTCCTATCTTCTATGGGTCTAAGGTTGATGAAGACCCTCAAGAATTCATTGATGAGGTTTATAAGATTTTGTGTGCTATGGGGTTGTCTTCTAGCGAGAATGCCGAGTTAGCCTCATATCAACTCAAGGATGTGGTCCAGACATGGCATGTGCAATGGAAAGACAATAGGCTACTCCAAGATGGGCCGGTAATTTGGGAGTTGTTCAAAAGGGCTTTCCTTGATCGGTTCTTTCCTAGGGAGATGCGAGAAACTAAGGTGGTAGAGTTCATCAATCTTCGCCAAGGAGTAATGAGTGTTCATGAGTACTCTTTGAAGTTCATTCAATTGGCTAAGTATGCTCCTTCCTTGGTTTCCGATCCTAGAGACGAGATGAGCCAATTTGTGACAGGTATGTCGGATGACTTGCAAGAAGAATGTCAATCAACTATGCTTCATGACAACATGAATGTCAATCAGCTATGCTTCAAGACATAGAAGTATTTTCTCAAATAATAATAATAAATATAAACCTATTTAGTATTAAAATAACATAAAATTTTATGTTCGATCAAAAATCATGTGTATACACAGTTCACTTGTACTCTTTCTTACAATAAACCAAACACATTACTTATGAGATTTGTGTTTTTTGGTTTCGTTACTACTACGGACATATTAACCTATTGCATATTACCTTGGGGATAAGCTAATCTATATAGCATATCATCCCGTTCAACGCTCCAGTGATTTTTAATTTCAAAGTACTCTATTCTATTCTTAATTCCTCATCCTATTATTAGTATTGAATGTCCACTCTTAGGATTTTCATCAGCAGTCTCATCTCTAACAGATTTCATATAGATTTCCTACATACAATAATAAAAATCAAAATAAAATTGAATAATATTTTAATAATCTTTACAATAATAAAAAAAAACTAGTTAAATTAAATATATACATCTCATTTGAAATATATAAAATTCTTAAATACTCTAATTGCTCCAACATAGGTTGTTGAAACAACACATTCTAAGGTCACCAAGTCCTCAAAAACATCTCATATTAAGAGCTAATTGCTCCAACCATAGGTTGTTGAAACAACACTTGATCAATATTTTCTATAGTCACCAAATCCTCAAAAACATCCGTTATTAGCAACATCACTCAATTGAGCATTAACTTAGAGATAATTTAATCTATATACTTAACTTTAGCATAATCCTAATCCCCGTTCAATGCTACCCTACTCAATTCTTAGTTACCCATCCTGTTATTAGTATTAAGTGTCTATCATTAGAGTTTTGGTCAGTAAACTCATCTCTAACAGATTCTTATAGACTTCTCATGTATAATAATAGAAATCAAAATAAAATTGGGCTAATGTATTAATTATCTTTACAATTAAAAATATTAGTCCAATCAAATATATACATCTCATTTGAAATGCGCTAAACTCTTAAGTAGTCTGATTGCTCCTACCATAGGTTGTTGAAATAATACTTTTGATAGTCTCTACGATCACCAAGTTCTCAAAATCATCCCTTATTTAAAGCAAGATTTACATTTTATTGTGTTAAAATTATCAAATTATTTTGTGTATATAAATATTATGATAATTGATCTATTAACATATTTGGTTCAATCCTGCTTATTTTTTCTTCAACAATGTTAATTTTTTTTTATAAGTAATAAATATCATCTCTATTTCAATGTTGATTATAAAGTTTCAAAGTGAACTTATTTATCTTTAATGTCGTGTGATATTGTACTTTTATAGTTATTACATTGAAAAAGTAGTGTCATTTACTGGCATTATTTTTAAGACGTAAAAAAGGTGTCGTTTAGAAGTAGTTGTGATGTGTCTTCTAGTTATATGTTTTACTTATATTATTATTGAGATAAATATATAGTTATTTTTGAGATAACTTATAGGCACACGAAAGATACGAATAATTTCGATTCTTTTCCTAATAAATAATTTTTTCATGTGGATAGTGTAATATAAATTGAAACTGAAAGTAATGTGTGGTCAAATTGGGCTCGACACTTTTGATCGAATAAAATATGTATTTTTTTAATAATAAGATTTAAAGTATATTAAATTGATATTTATATAATACTAAATAGGTATATCGACTTTATTTACAATAATATATAATTTACCGCCGATTGAATTGTCTACTCAGCAAATTGTTGAACAAATGCCAAGAAGTTTTAACTATACATATAATGGATGAGAAAATAATGAATTTTATGAATGTTATTATATCTTTCATAATAACACTAATTATTATGTAAAATAAATTGATTTGTTTTAAGACACAACTTATTTCAAAAGAATAATTCGTTTTGAGATACTAACTATCCGACAAGAATTAATAGGTAGGACATTATTTTTTGAGTTTTTATTTTATCTTTTTTTTTAAAAAAATATATTATTACTATCGATTGAATCAGTTCATCTCTTTTGAATTAATTCATGCGCTTTGACATTGGCGTAAAAATAGAATAATCCATTATTTTAGAGGATAGAAAATATCAAGCCCAATTAATAACTATTTGGGCTAGTAGTCACATCGGGCCAACCAACTTTTTCATCCTTTATTTTTCATTTACATAATTTAATTTAATGTGTTAATAGAAATATAGATAAAATAATATTATATGATATACAATTTTTTTATCTTGGACATAAAATTTATGTGAAACTTAATAACTTCTAACATAATACCATTTAAATTAATAGTTATATTAATAGTCATGAGAAAATGATCAAAATAGTCCTCTATATATGATGATTGGGTTATCTTGGTCCTTTATATATTTTATCTTATTCAAATAGTCTTTAATATATGCTAAAAAGTATTATTTTGATCCTAGTCCTAAAATCTAACAAAAAAAGTAAAACACTTGTTAAATATGTTACTCCATTTAATTAGCTCTAAAATTTTCAACCTCTTTTCTATTAAATTGCTGATTGAATTGGCCTAACTCTTATTGACACAGTAGAATTGACTATAAATTCTCTCACATTTAAATACTTTACCTTTTTTTCTTTTTTTGTGTAGATCTTATATTTAAAATTGATTTAAACATTTCAGTCCATGGTAATATTTCTATATTAATATGTCTTGATTTTTGAATTTTAAGAATACAATTTTTAACAAGTAATTTTCTTAATTATCTCAACAATGGTTTCTGATTCATAACTAAATTAATATTAACATGGTATATACATATTTTTTTTCAATTTTTTCTTTTTGATAATCACACAGATAAATATAAATATTTAAAATTAACTTGAGAGATAAGTTTATTCATATACTCCTCCCCTATATTTTAAAGCAGGGTCTTACAAATTCATTTAATTAATAAAGTCTCATATAAGTATAATTAGCTAAATATGTATGACACTAATTATGTTATACTTTTTAAATATGATATATTAAATTTATATTTTTCACTCGGTCCATATGTCGAAAATTATTAAAGAATAACAAATGAAGAGTTATGAGAATTTTGATTTAGTCATTGCAAAAATTATGCAAGTAGAATTCCCAAGTGTTTTGTGTATTTCATATTAAAAAGTATACATTTAACCGTAGATATAAAAATAAATTGATTTTTATTACGATAAAATAGTATTTTATATTTTCACTTTTTCACATTTTTTTCTTATTAAATGTCTGAATATTTCGTTAATCCACATTTTTTCTCTTGTTAGATGTCTGAATATTCCATTAAAAGTTTGCTTCTATGTATGTGTTACAAATGGAGTAGCTAATGACAAACCGAAGACATTCTATACTAGTAATAAAAATAAAATATTAAGAAAGGAAGAACAATATTTTCATAGTAAATAATTAAGGGCGAATGAAAGATATGCTAAAGTCAAATATATATCAATGAAATTTGTAATCTAAAATCAATTTTTAATAATAGGTTTGATATCCTTTTTGTTTACGTCACCTTTAAAAATATAACTTTCTTTTAACTTTATATAATAATATTATTACTAATATTTATATTAGTTAGAATTAATAAATTATTAATCATTTGTTTGCAATACAATTTATTGAATGGTGTTGTATAAAGTTTTATTTACTTATATATGAATATATGAGAATAAATCAATTCAAATTTTTTAAATGATTATCAAATATTTAAAATAAAAACAAACATTTCTGTTATTTTCTGTATTATTTCAATAAAAAAAATCCAAAAAGTTCACTATTAACAAATTTAATAATCCTCATTTCTAGTTCTTTGAAAGTTTTCGAATGTCTAACCCTCATTCTTCATCATTGAAACAAACATTTGTGATAATATGACAGAAATGAAGAGTATATATATCTTTAAATCGACTTTTGTACTGGAGTCTTGCTCTTTGAGTAGATCTTGTAAATTTGATTTTCGTTTTGTTGGTGAAAAGATGATTTGGAACTTACAAAGTGTTGCGAAAGTCGCTAACTTTTGATTATGATAAATTTTAGACTTTATATGTTGTTATTGTAGTAGGTTGGGCTGTTGTGTATTGAATACTGATAGGTTTAAATTTGTGATTTGCTCCCTATATAGACGAAACTGTGTCGAACTTTTAGCAAGAAAATGGTTTAGTCTTGATCGGTAGGCTTAGGCTTAGTGAGTGCCGGTCATGAACTATGTGGATTGAATCGTGACATTTTTCGTCGAGAGCTTATTATTTTTAAGCTCAATCTTAGTTATTTTCATTTTTCTGAAAAGCTGAAAATACTTTTTGTAATAATATTATTTTGGCTTCTATGTGTAAACTAGATGTAGTGTGTCCGTGATTTTGTTGTTTGTTTATGTTGTTTAATCAATAAAATATAAAAAGAGAATTATAAAAATGAAAAAACCAAATTTTACTAAGCTATAAAGTAAACAAGAATCATCTTTATCAATTAACATACATTGAAGAATATCTTTAAAATGCGGAGTTGATAGATTAAGAAAACATTTTAAACATCCTCTTAACACTAACCAATATGTTATCAACATCAACCAATTTTGGATTGAAGTAAAATTTGTTCAAGCAATCTTGTATTCTTCTTGTTCTCCGTGTGAAATTTTCATGCGAAGAAGATCCAACCGTCTAATATTATGAAATAATTTTAACTTCATTCATAGCCATGTTAATTAACTTTCCAATCGTTCAAGAAAAACCACTTACAAATTTGAAATAGTATTATGGTGGGTAATATAACAAACAAAATCATTTATCGACAAAGCTTATAGGCCTTATGAATCATGATGAATCTTTCAAGCAATGGGGTTCTGGGGAATTTCTGGAGATAGAATTATTGCATTTTGCAGGCTCAAGAAAATATCCACTCAAGGTAAACCTTTTTATATATTTGTGGGTCTATTTATATGTATGTATATTGACAAGGCCACTCAGCTACTAATCTACATAGATACATACACCATTTATTATCTATGCTATGCTTGCCAAGGTACCTTGTTTATTACCAATGAAGTCTGTGGTATCTTTATATTCCATATGCCAAACATTTATTGTTTTATGTTTTCAAAAATTATTGTGTGTGCTTGTTGGAAACATACATTTCAGTCACCACCAAAAGCTTTAAGCTCAATACTTCATCATGTTAGCTCCTACCAACATCATAGACAGTTTCCATATTGTTAAATCAGAGAAGGAATGAAAAAAACATCTTTATAGTTATTTAGTGACTATGATTTTGGCCAATTCACTTTTAAGAGCACATCCCTGCCTTTATGGTTGAGTACAGTTTATGATATTCAAGGTGTTTACAAAGTAGAATGTGTCCAACAAAGCAGAGGCGGAGCCAGAATTTTCAATAAGAGGGTTCAAAATCTGTAGAAATAGGTAGCCGAAAGGGGTTCGACATATACTATATATACATATAAACTTATTTTAACCATATATAAATAATATAGTTTTCCGCCGAAGGGGGTTCGGATGAACCCCCTTCAATAAGGGTAGCTCCGCCCCTGCAACAAAGAGCATCTTGTTATGTAAATCATTACGAGTTTACAAGTTCCTAAATGTCCCTTAGTGGGAGCCCTCGTTTCCTTCTTTTCAAATTGTTCACATGAGAGTTTAAGGGGACATTTCTTATGCTTCCTTATCAGGTTACGTTTTGGTTATTCAAATTAAAAAGTCTACGTTTTGGCAAACTCTCTAGTAGATTTGGTTTTTGTTTCACATTAAATGATGTTATACCTAAAATATTCTACTCTCATACCTTTTCAACTTGTTGCATTTTCTGGTTCTAGGTATTTGCTTTGGGTAGGTTAGAACTAGCAAATTGTTTTGTATTTATACATATTATGAGAAATTGATGCTTTGAATTTGTTTGGGTCAGCCGTTCTTGCATTTCTTTGTTAGAATTACTAACATTATATTTTTGGCAGGTGATGAATATCCTCCTTATTCCAATCCTGATTATAAAGCTCCACAGTGAGCTTGTCATCTCTTTAAGCTCGTGTGGTCTTCAACTCTTGTAGTTATTACGATGTAGTGTCATTTACTTTTTATTATTATTAAGACATGAAAAAATACGTTGTGATGTGTTTTCTACTTTTCTAGTTATTTTATTAAGTAGGTTTACTTGTCTTATTTACTAAGACAAGGACACAAGTGACTTGATGTTAAGATTATGTTTGGTGAGGAAGCTTTTATCAGAATAACTTGTGGTATTGAGGAATTCTTTGTTGCATGGTGTTTTGTTTCACTTTGATCTATGGTATCACACAACTGTTGTTCTACAAGTTTGCTACATGAGCTCTGCGATTGGGAGTCATCATGAGCCAATACCTATGTGATTGTGAGGACTCTTGCTTTTGATGGTCCTCAACTTGGTTGCCCTTGCTATTTACTATACTCTATCCAGTTTATGCATCATATTTCCTTTTTCAACTTATATTTTACTGGTAGAGAGATAATTTATAGGCACACAAATGTCTATGGTGTGTTTTAGATTATTTCTTCTTAATTTTTGTGCGTGGTCAAACCTGGCCACTTGAACTGAAATCATCTTTCAACCAACCTAGCCTCCTCCATCCCTCAGGACCAATAAGGGATTATTCACTTGTTGTCCATCGACTGAAAGGCTCGATCTTAGGCCTGACTAACCATCCATGGATGAACCCTGCGAAGGAACCCTTAGGTTTTTGGGGAAGTTGCCAGAGAAGTAAAATTGCATTGGAGTTTCATCAAAGCTAAGCCCCAACAATGTTGAACACTAGCCAAATCAGTCCGCTCATTCATGAAGTTACACTTCCTCTGTATCTAGGCACAAACGTGAGACGAATCTGAATTTAATCAGACCCGATGTAGAAACCAAACATCGCATGAAAAAACAAACAAATAAGTTGAAGCATAAGATACTGAAGGTAGTAAGCAATTTCTAAATCAAGAAAGCTCCATTGCTCAAATAGCAAATAAAGAATGCTCCATATATTCAAACAAATGGTATATTATTCAATTCTGTTATATTTCACAGTTCACCCATTTAACTTTGAAAAGAATGTAAAGTGAAAAAATCTGCTTGTTATGCCGATATCGCCCTTACTATGCCTCACCCTTTGGCTGAATGAAAATTCTGAGTACGCTACTATATGCACTTAGAGCTGCTGTGAAAAAATGCCATATATCAGAGGAGAAGATATGGCCTTGAGCGACTAGCTAGCACCCTAGCTATCGACCACACGGATATCAATGAGCAAGATCAATGACATTGCAGGAGAAAGATCGATCCCATTAAATTGGAATGTTCTTTTTTCAACTATCCATCAGCAGTGTGTTGTTTGCAGCCCTTAGGTCCATAATGCTGGGAGCTTCGCTTCACCGTCTTTCCACAAAGGTAACAGTAGTGATTCTGACATGCCCAGCAGAATATGTGATTGTTATTACCAGCCTGTGACCATGAGAACAAAGAAAAAGGACAACAAATTAGCTACAGTACTGCACAGAAAGAAGGAAAATGAAGAGGATAGAACTGTTAAAAGCATTGGTGGATTCAGGATTTATACGTCGTGGTTCTAAGTCCAACATGTAGGTCCTGATGTGTATATTTAACTCTATCTATTCTTGTTTTTCACATACATAGTGTTTGGGTCGGAAGCTGTGAATTTCACTGAACCCGCTGCTGTTAGATTTTCCATCAGTTCAGAGGCTGGAAAAGACTTGAAACTAAAGTAGATGCTGACAAGGTTCCCCACTTCTATACGAATCAATATGGTAAAGGAAGGATAGTTGATGTCGATAAAATTATGATTCATAGCATAAACTCTATGTTCAGTCTCCTAGAGAGTAGTTAAGATAAGATGACTCTGATCATTGCTTCTATGGAGCCGAATGTGAGCGGATAGGTATGAAATCACTAGACTGAAAAGAGAGGGAACAACCACAAGTCCACAACATTACACCCCGAAACTACATGAAGCCATTCGGAATGACCTAGAATATAGGCTTATTTACTCGGGCGCTCTATTTTGCTAAATGCCCTCATCATTATGTGAATGAGCTGTTACTCATTCTCCATGAACATTGCAACTTCAAATATCAAAGAAATGTGCTACGACGCTTTCTAGAAAAGGACACTGAGCACCTATCTTACCTTTACGTTCATTTGGCGACAATTAGGGCATGGATGAGCACGATTAGGAAGCATTTGAGCTTGAATCTGACCAATAACTTGGCGAGCATTAATCCTCTCTTCCCACATCTGAATTGCTTCTGGTGGGAAAAGCTCACATTTCCCATCCCTTCAACAAGAAAAATGCTCCTCAAGTAAATAAACAAAACAAAATCCCAAGGTCATAAACTGAGCCCATATGTGAAGCAACCTATACCAACCTGAAGTGATCATATCCATCAATCGCCTGATTACAACGATAGCAAAAGTATGCTCCACAGTTATCACACACCATTTTATTGCAGCCCTCAGTTCGCGAGATAGCCATCTTACAGGAAGGGCATTGCTTCGCAGAACGATGAATTTCCCGCATGCTGAGAATGTCATTGATCATTTCTTTCTCACGCTGTCTTTGGCTATCTTTCAATTGAGATGAACTCTGTCGCTCCTGATTCAATAGACAAAAAACACAAGAATAAGAATACAAACAACAAAGTGCCTTCTAATAGACAAGTTAAGTAGCTATAGTCACGAAGTGCAAACAGCCTCATATAAGAAAGCTAGCCCCAAGTAGACAAAAAAGTCTTTAGCACTTAATGAACACGATGTTGTACAATGAAACCAACCCAAGTAGAGCAAAAAGATTGTAGCACTTGATTGCCAGCAAGGATTAATACAGCTGACCCCAACTTGCTTGTACTAGGTTGTAATCAGGTGTGGAAGAAGTTCTGAAACAGTCCTGAACCGTAATATTCTAGTCATTAAGCGAAAGGTGCAACAGATTCAGGTATTGAACTTCTTTTTGTTGATTAGTACTAGTTTAGGTATTATGACGAACACACTCATCTTGGACCCGGCCACGCCCAAACGGGCAGGCCGGGCTCATGCGATGCGTGACGTTGTTGAGGAATCCCTTATCACAAAAAAAGGTACTAGTTTAGGTATTGAACTTCATAGCAGAAAGAGCAGCAAGATATTGTGCTAGCCTAAAGCTTGTGCGGGTCCTGCATGTTCAATGATATTGTGCCATCGCTAACAACAAGATAGAACCCATGTCAACTGTTGTTGATAAAGTACGGAAATTCCTGAAGGGACTTCGAGGAAGAATGCAATGGAATACATATTGCTTACCTCATCATCATTTCCAAATTCATAGTGCCAACTGGTTGAACTATAGGGTAGTTAGTGAGGCCAAATGCTTTACTGTAGTATGTTGCAGCCAAGATAGATTTAACATATAACATAGTATAACGCACGTTGTTGGCCCCGGGGGTTGGGTGGTGGTTGGAGTTTATTTTGTGCCCTGTTAGATTTTATTCAGGACCGCATTCATGATAAGTTGGAATTTAACAGCCTCTATCTTCTCTGTAGTCTGTACTCACCCATGTCCTCATGTTCATACTTGAATTAAAGTTGAGTGGTCAGTGTTTTTTGGGATAATCATGGTGTACGCGGCCAGTTTTTGCGCACCTCAACTAATTCCACGGAACTACTGCCACATTCCACCAGTAACAGGATACCTTACTCACTCCAATAGACCCTCAGCTCGATAACAAAGAAAAGAATTTGAAGCATGATAGCAAGAAAATGTGACAACAAAATAGCAAGATACAAAGCAAGTGAAGTAACATGTATTAATACACATAAAAGAAAAGGAACAGCATGACTACTTAATAATATTACTAATAAGGAGAAGCATAGAGGAGGAAAAAAGAAGATACAGGAGAAAATATTGAAATATTGATAAAACTAATACCTGCAAAATAAGAAGCTTCATTTCTGGTGTCATGCACATAACTCCGACATGACGCTTCTCCTTACACAGTGTACAAAAACTAAAGAAGCATTTTGCACATTGGGCATGCTGATCTTCATCCTCGATGCATACTGTTTCACATCTTGGGCAGTAGCAGACATCCTTCATTGATTCTAATGTTTTCTGTAACATCAATGATTCCCAGCGCTCAAACTCCACTTCACCAAGTAACCGCTTTAGCAAACCTGGAGGAATCATACCTCCACATTTTGCCTCGGGGCACAAAAGCTTGGTAATTGTACCTTCCTTGACATGCATGTCGGAGTAAGTTTTCATGCAATTCCAGCAAAAAAAGTGCTGACATGGCAACCTCACAAACTCCACACCTGATTTAAAAAAAAAAAAGCTTTAGCAACCATTACCACTTGAGAGGTTATTGGATATCTGATTTCTGATAGCGTCCACTTGGAACACCATGGATCCTATTTAGAAAGCCTAGTTGTAAGAACATGGATAAACCACAGAAATGAAATGTAGTTAGTGATCAAAAGAGAAGAGAACATAAGTTAAATTTTAAGATGACTTCTGAAGTGTCTATTAGGAGGAGTGTCTATTATGAATAACTATCTCAACAGATACATAAAGGTATTACAAAAGCCTTTTTTGGGTCTCCTAAATATACACAAAATCAGATTTGTCTTACGATTTACTTCTCTTCTTCCTCCCAGAACATTAACACCGTGTTAGGAGGAAAATTAAATTTTCCTGGACTTAAGTTTCATTTCGCTTCATAAAATACTGAAGGAATTCTGCCACAAACCCATGCAGCAAATAAGGACAAAGATCACTTTATCAAAGCCAACAGATTTTCTGTTTCCCCAAAAAATCTATTTTTCCCCAACAGTCTTAAGGAATTTAAGAGAATAACTCTGGGAGCAATTCAAAATGGAAATATATTGGTCTCTCTAACAAGGAAGAAACAATAAAGTAAACAATGATTATAGTTCACAACTTCGCATCCTAATATAACAATTATATCCAAGGCATTTAGCAAGATATATAATGAAAATCTAGACATATTGCTTGAGGCATGAGACATAAAACAACTGCATATGAAGAACTATCAGCAGTTATTTATGTAAGATCTAAAGAAAACATTCCTGAGCCATTGGCTAAAATACTCTCAAGAGGTATAATAAAATGCACTATAAGTTGTTTGTGTCTAAGGCAATTTTAATTGATCAATAGTAACAGAAACCTTTCCTTTCTTATTGTTCAATAGTGCTAAGATTTGAAAGGTAAACAAGTTATAGTTTATGACAGTTAGCACGTACTGAAAATTATATTACGTAAAAAAAAAGGGTGACTACACAGTTACTCATAATGAAGAAAAAGAGTTTGCAATAAGAACCAAGGAAGTCCATGTTAAGGACTTGAGTAAACTTCACCTATATAACAATAGAAGTGGTGCCACTTCAATCAAAGTTGGAATACAAAACAGTGTTCATAAATTCAGGAAGTTGCTAGCATGAAGTCGTAATACAGTGTTAATGCCAAACCTCATGGTGAACACATTCTAAATTTGATCTATCTGTATAAAGCTTTTGTCGTCCTGACACTAAAGGGACTATGGTTTAATAGGATCTTATCTGACCATCAATTTTGACAAGGTCTTGAAAAGCTTATACACAGTTAGGGTGTTTTAAGTTGAAAGACACTTACAGTATCATAAATCTTAAGTGACTACATCAATCACCGAGATAATATCTCGGATGGTCACTCAACTATGGACTTTTTTCATAGAAAGTCACTCAACTTTGATTTTTTACTCAAAAGTCACTCAACTATGGACGCTCTTCACACTGAACTTCGTTTTTAGCTCAAAATCACCTAACTATAGGGTCTTTTTAAAGTACTCAACCTATTTAATTATTTTTTTCATTAAAATTTGCTTATATGGAATCTAATATAAAAGTACAATGAATTTTATTTACGGGTTACAATGTATCTAATTAATCACCCACATCGATATCATTATGATATTAATCAAACTGTAAATATTCAAAGTTTCCACTTGCATCGTTTCGTTGAGGTGACAAGTTATATGTTCAAATTAAAAGCCAAAACACAAAAATTTATGTTATTTCACTCCAAGATGACAAATCAGAACTTTGAATTTTCACAATTAAAACATTAAAAAATAAATACTTTGTTCGCTCACTGCTACATCAACTTCTTCTTTTTCCATATTGAAGTGACACTTTTTAATGAATTCAATTAATTAGATTCCAGGTAAGAAAATTTCAATGAAAAAATCAATTAAATAGGCTGAGTGACTTTCTGAGAAAAGTGTCCATAGTTGAGTGACTTTTCAGTTAAAATCAACTAAGGGGGTATTTAGTAGTGTAGTACTGTAGTTAGTGATTGTAAGAGAAGAGAAGAGAAGCTTAAATTTTAACTGAACTTTTAAATAATTTTTTTACACTATTTCCATATTAATAATTACTATGCTTGTTGGTTAGATTTCAGCTATTAACATATAAAGGTTAAAACAATTTCGCCAAAATGGCAAAAGATGAGCAGAGATAACAAGAGCCCGTCCTCCTAATTTTTTTTACACATAATAACCAAGTAGATAATGGTAACGAGTACCAAATATAAGCATATGAATCGACCACAAATATCAAAAAAGAAAAAGAGGGAGAGTCTGAAATCTGAACTGGTTACTGATTCTTTGGCATCAATATATAAAGTAATAGGGGCCAACAAACAAAAGTTACCCTAAAATCGGAGAAACTAATATATTGCCATTAACTAAATTAAGTTGTTTTGGTTTAGTTTCTAAGTTCCAGGTATAGTAGAATCATCCAACGTTTTTCTACAATATACTATTGTAAACAAAATAAAGCATGAGACTCCAAAGTACCAGGAAGTTCATTGAAACAGATGCAGCATTGATGAATGTTTCTACGGAAATTCTCATGGCGCTGTTCCTCGTCATAGCTCTTGAGTGAGGGGATGTCAACCGCTGGTGAGACAGTTCCTGAAATTGCACGCCTATCTCCAATATCACGCTCAGCACAAAAACCTAACTCTATTTCTTGATCAAACTGCAAATGAGAAAGAGAAGAGGCATGCAACCACTCCACCAACTGGTATAAAACCTCTTGACCTAATTGTTCCTTCCATATTGAATCAAGCATGGAGCAAAGAGAGGAAATGTTTGCTGAATTCAACCACTGGACAGAGATTGTAAAGAGAGGAGCAAGGTGGCTCGGATATGATTTAGGTAATAAACACGTCAAAACAATTGGCGGTAGATGCTCAACTTTGAGGGAGTATGAGAATTCAGGAGAACTATCATCTGGTATTCCAAGAGCACCAGAGGAATTCAGATTTACAGACACCGTCAGCTCATCAGGAACCTCAATATGTACATGAATCTGCAAGAGCAACATGAAATGAGGTTTGGATTTTCCAGAGCAAAGCATAGTTTATCAAGGCTCTACAGAACCTGAAAGGATCGTAGACCATTTCGTCTATCAAGAATGAAGACATTGTCACCAAAAATTGATTCCAGCGCTAGTAACTGCAAAGAACCATGTACAATGTCATAATGTTTTTTACATAATTCAATAAATAAAAGGAGAGATGAAATAGAAAGAAATTGAAAAATAACCATCTCAGTATATCACACTATTGCAAACTAAAAACACCAAGAAAACACTAACATTAACCATATTGCTATAAACATTTAAATTAATCTTAATGAAAAAGAAAAGGACACAAATTTGCGCTCGTACAAGATCATTCAACTGTTTGTTCTTAACTAGCCCAACCATAAGAACCAGGACACACTGATTATATTGCATTTTTAACGATATCCCCACTCGTTCGAATCAAATAATGACTCAATTATAACATTTCCACACCAGAGACTACACTTAGTGCATTGGAATCCTTAACCTATACCAAAAAATACCTACCTGGGGTTCAACCTTTGGGTTGCATATTCAATAGACCCAATATTTTTAACAATGTTCAGATATATATGTGAAAAAACACAAACTTTCAACAAACATCAACTCTGAAACCAATATTTCAAAGTATAATGAGTTTATAACTAATAACCTTGAAGCTCAAACCCATCCAATTTGACGTGACACGGAGCTTAAATGTTCATTAGGCTTATGTTTTAGTAGTGATACTTAATTATGAATGATTGTAAAGTTAGTTTGATCCACAAATATCACATAAGTGAGGCAGGCTAAGATTCCATTCGAAGTAACTTATTTAATGTTGAAACTTTATGTCAGCCAAAGTTCGGATTTTGAATAATACTCCGAATTTAAATTCAAGCAGCATAAGCTTAAAATCGTGTCAAATATCGGAACAGTCTTAGAATGGAAAGAATCATACTTTCAAATAGCAAAACGTGACAAGTAAAAGTGAACCGAGAGAGTATATTAAATGGAGCACATTCAATCCAAGCTAATAGGCTTTACCTCATCCTCTTGTGCTTGATCATTGATTCTAAGCTGTTCAGTCGATAATTCTGGCTCCTCAGCACCGAATTGCAGCTCATCCAGCCTTTTCCAAACATCATCAATACTAGACCCCTCAACTTTTTCTACACCCTTTTCCTCCTTGTCACCACTTAACTTATCTTCCACCACCTCTCTAGAACTTTCTTCATCTTCTGATTTCTTCTCGAAGTTACCATTAACACCATAAGCACGACTATTTCGGGATACCCTTTTGGAATTCCTACGATTCTGATAGGGTTTTTGATTAAACTCCGAGATAGTACTTTCTTCTACTTTTTTCCTTAGAGACGAAACCTCTACAGTTTCCCCTGAAATCAAAGTGTATAGTTGTGACCCTTTTGGATATATTGGATTTCGATCTTCCCGAACAAACAGCGAGGTGGGTTCTTGTACAGATGCTATTACAGGCAAAGCTTCATCTTTTTCACCTGAATTCAAAGAGGAAGATTTGATTACCCAATTTTGATTGGAGTTGCGACGAGAATAATGAGCTGATTTTGCTCCTCCCCTGCGGCCTCCTCCTCTTGAATTGGACATGGCTTTGATTGAACTCCTCTGACTCTAAGCTGAATAATCCAACTGCGGTACAGAGATTTTGAGTCTTGCTATTTATAGCATTTTTGAGCTTTTGCCATTGATGTAAACTGCGGCTATTGTAGTTGGTTGAGAAGAGACTAAATTTGAGCGGATTAAAATAAGTTGAGGTATAATTTTTACCATTGAACTTATATATTATCTATCCTATTACGAAACTTATGTCTTTGGAATTTAACTTGAGTTGTGAATCTTATATTTTGAATTTAATTTTTTTTGTTTCGAGCATAATTTGTATGATTGAAATGCAAATTTATATGCGTGAAAGTAAATATCATATAAAATTTATGATGTTTAGTCTTTACGAGGCTACATTTTCAAATGTAAATGTCTCAAGTCATCAAGTTTTAGACGTGATTGTATGACGTTTTATTCAATTTTATATAAATTTATATGTATATACTCAAAGTTAAAGAGCGTAACAAATTAAAAGATATATGTATATATTACAACTCCATAAAAAAAAAAACAATATTTATGCATTTCTCCCTTTTGCCCCCATACAGTTGAACCTTTGCCCCCACCTAGGGTTTTTCACAGAACCCACAAATTCAATTTGTTTGTCTTCAAAATATCCAGAAATTCATCTTGAATATATTTTAATCTATAGTTATTTCTTTGGTTTGCTGAAAATCTGTGTTATTGTATCTCTATATATATCTGTTTAGGACTATAAAAAGGATTCTTTTTCTGCTGCTGTATCAGAAGAGAAGGTAACTGTTATTTTTCTGTTGAATACCATTATTTGTTTTGCTTGTTTAAATTCTAATTCTACTGTTGCAAATTGTTAATAACAGAGATGAATCTAGGATTTTTAGAACATGCGTGCACCATTTAGCCTTGTGCCAACAAATTTTAGAAAATATATGCATAGAGAATGCAAGTTCACATGCCCATTATGTTAGTCTTGAATTCTGTTTTTTTTTTTTTTTTTGTCTTTTTTGGGTGTGTGTGAGCTAGATGTAAATTCAAAATTGAATTTTGGGAATGTCTTCACGTTGATTGAATCAATTTGGACAAAGAATATTAGTTGATGTAATATTCTAATGCAATCTGACTTCTCTTTTTTTTTCAAAACTAGTTGAAGTAGAGTGTAGACAATATGAATCATTAGACTAGTTTGATACTGAGGCCCCATACAATGGCTCGTGGAATGTGAAAAACTAAGTGGGATAACTGAAATGTAATTTAGAAAAAAATTGAACAAGAACATCCTTCAATGTGTGGTGTTGGAGTTCGAAATTTAATAAATGAAACTCCAACACGAGATGTTAGAGTTCGAACTCAATGGCCGAATCTTTGACTCCGTATTGTAAAATTATGAACGAAAGAAGTATAATATTGGGTTTGAACTTTAGAACAAATCGATACGTTCTTAGTTGGAGAATCGTGAACTCAAAGACTCTTTCCTTGAGTTCTCTCACTTTAACAAGTATTGTGTTGGAGTTCAAAGTCGTTGAAGAAATCCTTTAGTTCTCATATTTATATGTTTAAATTATGCAAGAAATTCAAGATTTAATTATGAAGTTCGTTTTCTTTTTTCGTAATTTTATGTGGGAGTATAAGGTTTTGCTTTTCTGCACTACTGCTTCGGTGATGCAAAAAATGCTACTAATTGTTTTTTATACTTGTAAAAACTGAAGCTTTCTTGTAGCTACAATAAAGAACACTTCATAAAATATTAGTTTCCCTCTATTCTGAGCTATAATGGTAGCTTTGTTTCTTTCCTTGGTACCATTTATTGAAGCATGATACAGTGGGAAGGAGAAAAAACAAAGAAAATATAAAATAACACAAAGAGCTTTGTGTAAATCAGGGATTTTTTTATTATAGCTGTGGTGTTTGGGTCTGTTTGCATGTATCTCAATTAATTCCACGAGATATTTCCTACTTCTCACTAGAACAATACCGGATAACTTTTTCTTTGTACACCTAGGCTTGCAAATATCGGAAGAACCTAGTATTTTTGCCTTTGCTTAAATTTGAACCTGATATCTCATCTCAACCCCTAGGCATACCCTTAGGTGCCAAAAAATTTCCTAATGTCAAGCATCCCTTTGCAGGAAAGCTTCATGTTGCACTTATATTTTAGAAAAGCTAAATAAATCTATTCTATGGAAGCCTAAAGTTTTGATTATCCATTTTTACTTATTTGCTAATTTATTTTTTGCACCTGAAGTTAATTGGAGATCTCATAAAGATGGAAAGCAAGAGAGATGGAAATGATGAATCCTTGGTTTTAATCAAGCAAGGAGCTGAGGCTGTGAGTTCATATTTAACTATTCATTATTGTATTGCTATAAAATTCCCTGTAATATTTTCTTTACTTTTTCTATCCTTTTTGAGAAAAGGGGTAACTGTATATTCACAAAAAACTCATCATCCAAAGAATGATGAGAAGATCAATCTCAACCCTCAACTGTTTTACAGTGCATAAATAAATGGTCAATAATCTCTGCTTCTTGGCCACACATAAAACAGCTTGAGCAAATCTGTGTACCTCTTTAGTACTTCACGAGTTAAACTAACTCTTTTGATTACCAGCCAAGCAAAACAAGAGACTCGTAGTGGGAACTTTGATCTTTCAAATTAGCATCTGGGGCCAAGTTAAAGTCAGTGACTAATTAACATTTTTGTCTAGCAACAAGACTTCACTGTGACAACTCCCTTGCTGTGTAGCTTCCATAGTTGTTTATAAGGGCCAATGGAAATGCCTTGGAATGTGTTCAGAACCTGTGGCATACTTGCAACTCTATCAATCTCCAACCATTTAGAGCTCTTCTGAAAATGAGATTCCATCCATGTGTGTGTGGTTGGGGGTGTCTTTTGTATTGTTTTTAACTCACTTATAATGCGTATTATTATTATTTCTGCCAATGTTCATTTGATGGCAGATACTTGTTGACACTTGCCATTGAGATTTCGCTAACATTTTATCTTCTTTATCTATATTAGCGGGTTTTTGAGTCAACATTTGTGGGTAGAAGATGTATCATCAAGGAACGGTTTTCAAAGAAATACAGGCATCCAACTTTGGACTCAAAACTTATTCTTAAAGGGTTGAATGCGGTTGGTGCAAATGATACCTATTCTTTTTTTTAATCTTTCTTAAAGCTTGTGATGCTAAAAGAAATGACATTATGGCGCAGGAGGCAAGGTGTGTGGCAAAAGCCAGACGGCTTGGTGTTGCTACTCCAGTGCTTTATGCTGTTGACCCTGTTATGCATACTCTCACCTATGAATATATTGAAGGTCCTTCTGTGAAAGATATATTTCTTGGCTTTGGACTAGTTGGTGTTGATGAAGAACGGATGGTTGATATTGCAACGCAAATTGGTAATGCAATTGGAAAACTACACGATGGTGGCTTAGTCCATGGCGATTTGACAACATCAAACATGTTACTGAGGAGTGCTGCCAATCAGCTGGTGGACTTTTCTCTTTCTCTCTCTTAGAATGTTCCTCCAATTCTCACGATTGACTTTATCTTCAACGTCCTTTCTTATTTTCCTTTTTCTCTTTGTTTTAATGGATGAAGTTCGTAGGTTCCTCAATGAGATTATTTTTTTATCAATGATACTTTTTCTCTAGGTGTTGATCGACTTTGGCTTAAGCTTTACTTCAACGCTTCCAGAAGATAAAGCAGTTGATTTATATGTACTAGAACGTGCTTTACTCTCTATGCACTCTTCTTGTGGAGATGTGGTAAGCTCTGTCATGAAGGTCATTTTGAAGCTTTTTTCTCTTCTCTATCTCCCAATTTGAAATCATTATTTGTTTCAGGGAAAAAAGATATTAGTTTCTTCTCTAAATTAATTTTTCTTTTGTCTTTGGGCGTTATATCATTCATGTAATGTGATTATATTATTGCACGAAACATTTACCTTAGGGCACTGGGCTGTTGTCTTGTGAATCTCTTTGGTTTTTGGCTTAAGCATGTGGATAATGGTTTTATTTTTAGTCTGTAGCAAAGCCATTGGACTTTAACGTATAGTGAAGAACAGATTTATCTTCTATTGTTTTATATGGTTATTGCAGATGGACCGGATACTTGCTGCATATAGGAAGTCCTCGAAGCAGTGGTCATCAACCTTGAACAAGCTAGCCCAAGGTGCTTCCGACTCTTTGTACATGTCCCTTTATGTTTATTACCTTGATATTCCCAGAAAGAAGAGATAACATAGTTCTGATTTTGTGACCTGTTTCAGTGAGGCAAAGAGGAAGAAAACGCACAATGCTTGGTTGAACTTCCCCAATTCTGCACTCCACGTTAAGGTTAGACTTGGTCTCTATGCCTACCATTGCATTCAGTATTTCTTTTTAATTTCCAGAATGTTAAATCATCAAATTCCCATGTTTTCCTGCCAAAAGCAAACGTCTTTCCTATTTTCTCTCTTGGAGATAAGAGTGTTGTATACCATGGTTATATGGCCTAGTTAGATTTTAAAGTTTAATACAACTGGATACCCCTCTCTGTCTTTTTTGCTTTTTTTTCTTCTGGGAAGTCTGAACATGAATAGTACTACAGAAGATGACGTAGCTTGCAATCTTCAGATATATCGAAGATATTAGGCTCATTGATTTGCCAAAAATAGCAGTTATAAGTTATAGAACAAGGTGATGACTTATTTTAAGCAGGTGTTTCTTGCTTGCCTGCATTAATAAGTCGTCTTTCAGTTTATAACCATATAGCACTACTGGCCTGAAAAAAAATACTGTCTGTGCATCTGCTTAAATAACTGCACTACTTACTGTACTTCACATTGACATGTTGTCGATAAATTTCTAGCATATAATTGATGATTTAGGAGTTGTATCTCTTAGTTGGTAAATGGTTTTATGATTGATTTTCAGAGAAGAGAAAAAAATCAGATGCCATGGAGAAAGGAGAAACCAAAAGACTTGCTCATTGCAAAGATCAATCTGTATTTGTTTCCGTCTTGATTATTGTCGGTGTGGCTGATGCTGTTACCTATTTGAATTTATACCTCTACGATTCTCTGTATTTTTATTCAACTATAACCATCTGCGAGGTATTTTTACTTCCCATAAAAATTTAGATGTCTCGAATCCTTTTCATTATGACACTAGTTTAGACATGTAACATTCAAGTTTCTTAGTTGCTCAAAAGCACAAGAGCCAGTCATTGGCAATTGACATAAAGAGATGACCCTTACAGTGACATAAGTGGCAGGAATGACCCGGACGTTAGTTCCCAGGAGGAAATATATGGCAAGGCACATACACAATTGGCGAAGCAACAATGATAAATGTGTTTGGCAGTGTCGCTGTGACTCTCAAGAAAAGCATGTAATTCAGCAGCCACTTTAGACAGCTGACGGATCACAGAGACTATTGGATACAACCTCTCTACCTCTGCGGTAAAGGTAAGGTCTGCGTACAGCCTAGCCCTGTTTTGTGGGACTATAGTGGGTATGTCGTTGATGGATCAGACAGATTTTACAGCAAGACAGTTGAGTTTTGAGTTAGAATCAGCTGCGCCTGGAAAACGGTCAAACTTATCAAGGCCAAAGTGAAAATACAAGGGGCTTTCCTATCATTTTGGATAGGAAATAGCTAGATGATGCACCAGCAGTAGCAGTGAAAACAACCAACTCTTATGTCTTTGATACAGAATATCCACAGAAACAATTATTATTATTATTACAATGAAGTTGCTGCCATCTCCAAATTGTACAAACTCTGTAAATGCATGTGGATAGACTTGTTAGCATGTGCAACTAGACATTACAACTGCATACCCAGTGTAGTACCCCGAGGTATGAAGAGGTAGAGTGTTCGTAGACCTTACACCCACCTTGTGGAATAGAGAGGTGGTTTCCAATAGATCATCGTCTGTCAACCAGTTTGAAAGGGGATACAAAGATGGTAGAATAACAACAAAATAATAATGTGAAATGGAGAGTAATACTCAACAAACACGAGGTCAAACAACAAAATAATGCAATAATCATAGCACAAAAAATACAAAAGTGATAGACGAGATTGAAGATCAAGAAACTATGAGAATAATGCTAATACTAATAGTGAATAATATTATAATAGTAAAACTAAAAAAACATGCACAATGCACCCCAACTATGATAATATTCTGGAATTATGAGTAAACTCGTCTTTACTCATATTTCCATTCTTTATTTCTTTTTTGGTTTACATCCTGTGTATTCATATTAGAGTTTGACTAAGTCTGGATTTGCGTTAGGATGTTCCACATTAGGGAGTAAAGTGCTCACGAACACAGATGACTGTATACTCAAGGGGATTTATACTCGAGACTCCGATAAAAAATGAACGAGTAATTATCACTCCACCACAAACTTCACCAAGTACTATTGCCATTTTTAACAATAAATTAGCATCCTGCTTTCATAGCTCAGTTGGTTAGAGCACCCGTTTAGTAAGCGGGAGGTCTTGAGTTCGACTCTCAATGAAAGCAACAAAACATTTTTCCAGAAGAAATGGGCCAACTTATTTTGGTTTTGGGCCCAAGTTATTCCAATTTGGGCCTTCTCAAAATTTAGTTTGGGCCCTAGTACCAATTAAGCCCAGTTTATTCTGGCTTGGGCCTTTCCAGTTACCACATACAAAATTGACATGAGTCATTTGAACTTTTGTCCCATTTTGTGTTGCTCTTGAACTTTTGTCCCATTTTGTGTTGCTCTTTAATTTATTACATATTACAAAAGAACAATTTATTATTCACATATAATACAAGTTTTAATAATGGATAATATATTTTTTACACATTTAATACATTTATAATACAATGTGTCAAATTTTTACCAAACAAACGTTCGCTCATGCTGGAGGGAGCATCCCCACTTAGTGATCGGTCCGCTAGTTCACGCAAATCCGAAGAAGTTATCACGGGCGAGCCACATGCAGGGAAACTTGCACGTGTGGTTCTGGCCGGGCTTTCCTGAAACATTATATATATTTCAAAAAACAATTATAATTCATATATATTGCATACATAATTCACTTTTAATTCATATTGCAGATTTTACATAATATTGCTATAAATGGTAATAAATAAAAAGTATCGCTAAAATCAGTAATTATTTATTAAAATGTATCAATTATATAATTTTTCCTACAAAATTGACATGAGTCATTTGCACTTTTGTCCTATTTTGTGTTGCTCTTTAAGTTTTATCTTACAGGATCATAAATTTCTTTGGAAGATATTAGCTTATATTTTCGCATCATAATATATTATAAGTGATATTTTATGCTTGCAACTAGACATACGTCCCCAATTTCTAGTGATATCTTTCATTTATTTGGTTAGGATTTGGTGTGAGAATATTCGCCCATACATATTGAATTTGTATTAGATCCACAAAATTTTAAAATAGTTTCATTTGTATAGATCAAAGGACAATTTCAATTTTCAAATATCATTTTGATTTATTTTTTAAAAAACCAATATTTTTCTTTTTCAAATTTCACAATTTTATATCCAAACAAGGATACTCACATCATAGAACCCCTTTATAGGGTAAGATAATAATTATTTAGATCATTAAAAGTGCCCATATGGGTTGGATCTCCATTTATATTGTCCTCATATAAGGAATTGTCACTATCATAAAAGACACCACTATATATAAGTATGAAAACAATCATGACATAAAATTGTAAAAGAATAACAACAAAATTTACCTAGCAAAATTAATGTGAAAAATTATAAATCAACAAAATTAGCTTATGATATAAAATTATAAATGACTAAAAATAAAAATTATCTAGCAAGATCAGTGTAAAGAATATTTATCACTAGAGGCCAAATAGGATCACGAGATGCACCCATACTAAATAATTATGACTATAAGTCGATTAAAAATTAGCTTATAAGAATTTTTAATGTATTTATATATCTAATAAAAAAATATAAATTCGTGATATAAAATTATAAATGAATAAGAAAATTTATCAGGCAAGATGAATGTGAAAACACATGTCATTAGAGGGAAATAGGATCACGTAATGTGTCCATACTAAGTAATTATGATTTTGATTAAAATTATAAGTCAATTAATTTAGTTTATAAGATTCTCTTTTTAGTATATATACATATTTGGTAAATAGATATAAAAATAATCATGATATAAAATTGTAAAAAAAATATAAAACAAAAGTTACCTAGCAAGATGAATGTGAAAAAATACTCTGTCTCTAGAGGCCAAATTAGTTCACGAGATGCATTCTTAACTCATAAGAGAAGTTATCGAAGTACAGCTATAAGAAACTACGATAATATAGAAGCAACACACAGTAGCACATATTGGATTCACACAAATGCTTTTTATTAAGAATATTTTGTATTTAAAACTCAAAATTGAAATGTTTAATAAAGGAAAACAACAACATGCACCACATCATTTGGTTATCAACTAGCTAAGTCTAACAAAGTTTTAATATATAGTAATAAGATTATTATAAAATAATTGAGTGAGAATCTATACATATCCCAAAACTGGTTCATCAAAGCAAAGTTTGAGAAAAAGGGTAATGCAAATTAATTAACAATTAGGATCTTTAAGTGGTTATACTTTCTTGGATTAATTAATTAAAGAATCTAAAATTAGTGATAATTAATAAAAGATCTGATTCTTTTGTTAAATAAAAAAGTAGTATACTATTTTTAAAGCAAGTTATTAATGCAGAATGACTGGATTGGTTATTGAAGAATAGTTTATAATTAGTCTTTAATATATATATATATATATATATATCATAGGAGGTTTACAATTATTTTAATTAATCTAGCTTTTCATGTCATCTAAAGTAAGTTTACTTTTGTTATTCACAAACAAAGTGATTTTATATTAGACACTTAATTAAGTTTAGAGGGCAATACCATTATGAGAGAAGCTTCTAAATTAAAAGTTATTAAGCCAAAAGATCTTGTCTTTAAAAAATAGTTATTATCATTAAATTTCTAATTTGTAAGGAAAACTTCATGATAATATTCTTAAATTTAATCCGTAAAAATTGAAATTTCAATAAACGTTATTTAATTATATGAGTTGAAGCGATACCATGTGTGAATTGGAAAAATATAGTCATTCACGACTCACTGAAGCAAGCTTAATTAGAGGGGCGAAAGAGTTCATTTGAAACTATTTTTGTTGAAAAATCACTTCTTAAAGAGAGCGCGAAAAATCTAGACTAAAAAATATACACTTGTTAGAGGTGATTCCCACTACTCCACCTCCCTTTCCGCCTAACCCATTCATTTACAACTTCACTACTCTTACGAGAATCGAGTTACTATACTCTTGAAATCTCATAAACTCAACGTTCTTTAAAATAAAAATCTCCATTAACGAAATTTCTACCTCAATTATGGATCTATGGATCAGAGTACAAATTTGATCAGATTCAATTATAATTTTGATTTAGATATTATATTTATCTTAAGAAATTTATTTAATATGCCTACAATATTAATTTTAAGTTTAATAATTTAAAATAACTAAAATTCTATGTATATATAAAAAAATTAAATTTTAATTTTGCTTCGATCGATACAACATAAAAAAGTAATATTTTTTTTAGAAAAAAGAACAAACATGAAAGTACGATTGTGACATTCTAAAATGAAAAACGTGGTCACTATATGATAAAATATATGGATGATTGGGTTGAACTTTACAGGACATATTGCTTTTTAGCAAATAACTTTTGCCCATAAAATTGATTGGCATTATTTCAAGTGGATGACAGCCTTTATAGTGGCCGGTGGGTACTGTATAAAGTATATGATCCAAAGTTATTGAGTTTACGTAAATTAATAATTAATTTTTAATTTATTGCGAAGAAATTAAAGAGATTTAATAAGCACGTCTATATATATGTAGAAAATAACTTTAAAATATTATATATAATAATATAATTTTTCAATGAATGAGATTCGAATTCACATGTGAAGCAAAATTTAAAATTTCAAGAAGATAATGTACATGATTAAAAAGAGATAGATTTATAATTTATATTTTGACGGATTTAATCTTTAAATTCTTATAATTAACTCATTACATTTTAAAATTATAGTTTCAAACATTAAATTTGTTTTACAATGATTTTCATATGTATATTTTACTTTATTCAAAATTTGAAGATGTTGAAATTAGTTGAGCCAATTGTTAATATATATACATCGTTTACTATTGCTAATTTTAGTATACACATTTTGGTTTAATTGTATAAAAGAAATTTAGTTATGATTATAGAATAAACATGACAATTAATCAAATTTGAGATAAGAAATCAAACAAAAACAAAAGAAAGAAAAATCAATTATATGAAAAGAAAGGAAAATTTAATAAGATAGGTATGAAATTTAAATAGCCGACTTTATTATTCGTAGAAATTCACACAATAATGTGAAAATTTAATATTAAAGTGATCTAATAAAATTATAACATTGTTATATATGACTTAAAGAGAAGATTGCATGAATTCACATAAATTCATATTCTTTAATTTATGTTTATGCAATATAATTTTTGGATAAAAAATTTTCGATCCATCATCATTGGTTTACCGTTTACGTATTTATGCTAAACATTCACTTTATTTATACTACCTGTTTGGCATATGTTTTTTGTGGGGATAAATTGAAAGTAATAAGTGGCTGCCAAACACTAAAATTAATTTAATTTTGTGGAAACATAAGTACCCCACCATAAAAAGGTAGATAAAATTCTTCATGATATAATTGGCTTCACCTGTCAAATGATAGGGGATCAATTTAATGCCACACAATTTGGAGATGATTAAATATTGAGATAAGATACATGTATTTTAAAGCTATAATCGAAATTTTAGAGATATATCTTAATTAATTTAAGATTTTGTTATCTCTTTGAACTAATTTTTGTTTAATTTCATTGAGTTTGTTAATTGTGATAGGTTGAAAATAATGGATTAATTAAAATTTATTTTTGTATTTCTCCGTTAGTAGTCTAATAAATCAACAACCTAATTTCTGATGTAACCTAATTTATATTTAATTTTGAGTATTCTTAATATGAACGAGACAACGATTTACATATTCTTCCCTAAATTTTCGACTCTATCATTGTATAGTACTAGTAAAGAGTATAGTTTATTTTTTATTTTTCTATTGTTATGAATATAATTTCTATTTATACTAATTTGATTTAGAGATGAACCAAATAATTTAACGGTATAGATCTAGTTTGAAGTTCTCCTACAATATATTTAAATCATTAGATAGTCAAGTAATTAAAAGAACTTTAAAGTAGCCAAATTGTTTATTGGGTAATTTTTGCTTCACAGGAAAGATATTTCGCACAAATATATTATTTATACCTATTTAAATGATCTCTTATTATATTCACAATGTTTAAGTCAAAGTTACTAAATTTGATGAACTCATAAACTAATATTTTACGTCCTCTATACAGATGAACTCATAACTAATGTTTAAGTTCTACGGTAAGTAAATTTTTTTTTTAAAAATATATATAATACAAATCGAGAAAAAAAATTGAAAGCAAAAAGTGATGTGAGGTGGAGTAATTATTTATGCATATCGTTCCCAAACCAGCTCGCTTATGAATTTCATTGAGTTTGTTAATAGTTATGGTTGAAAATGATGAATTAATTAAAATTTATTTTGTATTTCTCTATTAGTAGTCTAAAAATCAATAATCTAATTTCTGATGTAACCTATGTATCTTTATGATTTATAGTGACAAACTATTTCAAAAAAAAATAAAAAAATTGTCACCATTTATTCAATTCTTGTTCTTATTAGAGACCTCCCTTTCCTAGTCATTTCAATATTATTTTCAAGTTTATGTCTATGTCAAATAAATTGATTTTACTAAAATTGTGCTTGATTATATTTTTTGTAAGAATATTTGAAATAATATTCACACATGAGTATACTTAAATATAACTTCAGAAGTGAAAAATAAATTGGAAAACATGTTATATAAATTAATTTTCAAATTTAAAATACAATTTCAAATTAACTTAAAAATTTTCAGCTAAGCATTAACTTTTTAAGTAAAATGAATAATTGTTCCATAAATAAATACATAATTTATATGATCAAATGGTCTAAATGTGAGTTATGCTCAAACATAAATGTGTCCTTATAAATATTGTATATGTCACACTCTCTCATGCATATACAATTTGATTTCTCTCCAATAATATTTTGCTTTTAGCATGTATTTTTATAACTAATTTCTCATGAAATTCATATTAACAAATTGAACTAACAATACTCTTAATTAAAAAAAAAAAAAAGAAGTTACAAACTAAGATAATTTCCAAATTATTACATCATGATGGCCCATTAATCCACATGGCTTTCAAAGTTGGATATCACAAATCTCTTATCATAAAAGAAGCACTATAAAAGGCAAATATCAATGAACCAATTGCATAATCTAATCTTTTCCCAATTTCTATTTATTATTCTTATTCTATTTTCCACTAGAACATATCCCTTTTTTTTTTATACTTACTTTTGACCCATGCAACTATACTCAATTGATAATCCAACCTTCCCACTTTCCTTCTAATCCAAAGAGGTCACCATCATCACAATATTCTTTGTAAAATAATGATTAATTACTCAAAATATTCAAAATTCGAATAATTGTTCAATGGGTGGTTGAGGTGACTAATGTCTTTTGGACAGAGATTTAGCGTTTGTGTATTGAACTATCATTTCAATATCATAAAGTAAACAAAATCTCAAGTGGTAAACATAAGAAAAAACTAATTGATACACAATATATTTCATATTTATGTAGAATTTAAGAAAGATATATTCTTTAAATATTGTAACACGTTTTCACAGTTTAAATTTATGGCTCGTAAGTCATATCAAAATAATATAACTATTGCTTTGATACTATTCCTTTGTTTAAGTCATAAGACATTAGTCAAATGAAATTATTTAATTGACTTTTATGCCCAATTGTATTTAAGTGGTTATTCATACTTCTATAGTTAGTAGATTTTATCGTATTTGGTTTTGAGCTTAACATATAACTTCACCATTGTTTATAACCCTTCTTTTTTTTTTTTATCGAATTTATTTTAACATGTGAATTCATTAATTTCATGTTGAAGTTTCATTAAAATCAAAATCACAATACTCTCTCTATCCCATTTTATTTGTTCAATTTTGACTTTTTACTTGTCATTTTTACAAATTAAGAAAAGACAATCCTTTTTTTTTACCTATTACCCTTTTACGTGTGTCTGTGACAACTTGTGTCCTATGTGGTGTCCTACATATATTATGTCATGTATTGATGGGAAGAGATTGTTGTATTATGTGGAAGAATTATATATATATATATATATATATATATATATATATATATATATATATATATATATATATATATATATATATATATAATACGACAACGTGCCCTTCAACTTGACTTTAGCTGATATTTATGTCCTCCAACTTTGACAGTGCACAAATATACACTTAAACTTGCATAAAATTAAATATATAGATATACATTCATTTTACGTGGTATCCCACATAAATTATGCCACGTATTGAACCAATACTCAAAATTGTTGAGTGTACTCATAAATCGCGTTTCTCCGTAGCGTTTTATGAGTACTTTTCGGGCTGAAATTTTCAAGCTGAATGGGACTTATTTTCTACTAATATATTGTCCCTTCTAAAGAAAAAATATATATACTAAAATGAAGTGAAATTTATTCCATATTTTATTAGAGATATTAACTAAAATTAATATTATTTTTATATCAAAATTTTGATATGATTTATCTCATACTTTCTTTGTCCCTAATTACTTGTCCAATTAAGATTTTCAAGAAGTCTTACCTTTTCTAAGTAATTAATTGAGGGTATAATAGGTAAAAAATATTAACGTTTCTTGATTTGTCAAAACGGACAAATAATTAGGAACAACTGAAAAAGAAAAAATAGACAAATAATTAGCGACAACGAGAGTATAAAAGATAAGATCAACTCTCAAATTTTAATCTTAATTCTAATTTAGGATAATAATTTTAGGTATTTTCCTATTGAAATTAAATTTATTTCATATTTGATCGGAGATACTAATTAAAATCGCTATTATTTATAAACCAAAACTTTTGTATAGTTGATCTCATATATAAAAAAAAAGAGCAACGACCGAATTTTAATCTTAATTATAATTCAGGGTAATAATTATAGATATTCCTATTTTGATAAAGTTATTCTATATTTGATCAGAAATATTAATTAAAATCAATATTATTTGCAAACTAAAATTCTGGTATAGTTTAATGTTTTATCTCATTTAAAAAACATCAAATTCTAATCTTAATTATAATTCAAGATAATTCTAGAATATTCTCATTTTGAATTAAGTTTATTTCATATTTGATCGAACATATTATTAATTATAAATAAAAGCAACATAATTTATATACCAAAATTTTGCTACTGTTTATTTATATCCCATATAAAACATAATAAGATCAATATTCTTAACTATAACTATAATTCAGTTTAATAATTTTAGATATCTCATTTTAAAATTAATTTTGTTCTACATTTGATTGAAGATAGAAATTAAAATGGATATTATTTATATACCAAATTTTTGGTATAATATATCTTATATATAAAAAAAATATTCTATCAAATTCCAATTTTAATTAATTATAACTTGAAAATATTCCTCCGTTTTGATTATACAACCCTTAAAGGATAAAAATAAACTAACATTTTTAAAAATAAGAATGAGGTAAAACATCATGGGAACCTCGCCAATTAGATAAAAATTCAGATAACTAATCAATTTTTTTAGAATATAAAATAAAATAAAATAAAAATATTCCTACGATAATCGCCACGTCAACACCCCTTTAACTCAACCCGAGTTAATTTATCAAACTCCTAATCACCCCCACCCCCTCACAAAACCTCTATATATACTCACACCTCTTCTACATTTGTCCTCTCTTCTCTTTTCTCTTCATTTTGCTCAAAAGAGTGACAACACACACATCATAACGTATGCATCATTTCTCTCTCGATCGTATCGAAAACCCTAGATTAAAATCATCAAATTAGGGTTCCAAATCTGTGTAAATGTGATTTATTTGTTGAATGATTACGTTGAACCGGTGTAAAATTTGAGTGATTTTTGTATCCATGGCGGAGCGAATGAGGAGATTTGGAGTAGGTTATGCTTTGGCAGCGAAGAAAGAAGCGAGCTTTATACAGGTATCGCTTGTTAACTTAGCGAAGGAACGAGGAATCGATCTGGTTAAGATCGATATGGATAAGCCTTTGATTGAGCAAGGACCGTTCGATTGTGTTCTTCACAAGCTGTATGGTGAGGATTGGAAGCGGCAATTGGAGGAGTATGCTGTGAAATATCCTCATGTGTTGATTATTGATTCTCCTGAGGCGATTGAGCGGTTACATAATCGAATTTCGATGCTTGAGGTGGCGACTGAGCTGGAAATCAAGTGTGAAACGACGTCGTTTGGTATTCCTAAACAGACTGTTGTGTATGATGCGAAACTAGTGTCGGCGAGTTATTTGGAGAGTGAGGGATTGAAGTTCCCTGTGATTGCGAAACCGTTGGTGGCTGATGGAAGTGCTAAATCGCATAAGATGTTGTTGGTGTTTAATAAGGATGGGTTGAGTAAACTGAAACCGCCTATAGTTTTGCAGGAGTTTGTGAATCATGGGGGTTTGATTTTCAAAGTTTATGTGGTTGGTGATTATGTGAAGTGTGTGAAGAGGAAGTCGTTGCCTGATGTGATGGAGGAGAATTTAGGGAAATTAGAGAGTTATTTATCGTTTTCTCAAGTTTCAAATTTGAACACTTTAGAAAAGAATGATGATAAATCCTATAAGCTTATGAATTTGGATGATGGTGAATTGCCCCCATTGAGTTTTCTGAGGGAGATCGCAAGAGGGCTTAGAGGAGGTACTCAACTGTATCTGTTTAACTTTGATTTGATTAGGGATAATAGGGTTGGAAATAGATACCTTGTTATTGACATAAACTATTTCCCTGGGTATGCAAAGATGCCTAATTATGAGAGTGTGATGACAGAGTTTTTCTGGGATGTGCTGAATAAGGGTTTTGAGAAGGGGTAGTTGTGAAAAGGAGGTAAGGATGTTAGTTGGGAATGAACCCGCAGTTTCACCTCTTAAGAGGGGAGAAAAGGAGAATACCATTCAGGTCTAACTAAGTGATTTCTTCTAGGTAGGGAGTTAGTATAGAAGTGAATAAGTAGCTCTTGTGAAGTTGTTCTTCTTTGTATCATGTACATATACTCTTTTCTTTTTTTTTCTAAAAAAAGTTTAGTTTTTTAAAGGCTATTGGTAACCTTTGATGAATGAAATCATGTGATGACTGGTTTCCCTCATTTTCTTGTGTTTTGCAGTCCAACTGCATGTGGTTTTCATTCATATCCTAAATAGTGTTCTCTTTCTGTTTATATATATTTCATTGTTTACATGAACCACTCTGTCTTGTAAAGTGAATTATGTCAGCAAGATATTCCTTTTGTTTACCACAACCCAAACAAGACTGGTCAGTCTGAGATCATATAGCTTTTGTATCATAACAGTTAGATTCTTATGGTATATCTGATTCTTGAACATGATGAAGATATTGATTAGATAACACGGAATGCAATTATAGCAGGAGTGGGGATAGGTTCCCACTGTGTTGATCGATCATGTCCTGCGCTGAAAAGAGAAGTTAACCTTGTCATGTTTGTAGTGTTGTTTTTATGACTGTTTCATGTGGATGGAGTCGTTGAGTTGCCATAGAGCCAAGGTTTGTGCTCTTTTACAGTTTTTTCTATTTCACTTGTTATGGTTGGATCTTTTAAGTTTTTGTTGGTCCATGAGACCTTTTTTACGAGGATATATGCATGCATGTGTACACTAAATGAGTTTTATGGCGTTGGATTCTATTTAATTTATTGAATCAATTTGTCTCTTAGGGTTGATGATAAAAAGTAGTTGGTTTTGACAAAAGTATGTATTAATTAGTTGCTTAACTGTTGAATATCTTGGATGATTGGAGCAAGATGTCATTTTAATTGATCGTTGCATGGATTGAATTAATAAATACTCTTCATTTTTAAGCATTATACATAGGCTCACATTGTATCAGCAAGTGATGTTGCTGAAAGCTATCAAGGCTATATATGTACCCAAAGTGTGTGTCTGATATATCAGAAGTGGTGATGAAAGTGTTAATTTCTATAACTGATTTTTGACACTGTTGCCAACTTGTATCATTCTTTCTATAACAAGAGCCTTATTAACTGGAATTAATGCTCTGAAACTCGCTATATCATTGCTCTTGTTTTGCCTGCTAAACTTGTGTATATTATTTATGTAAGGTTCCCAATTTTATTCCATAACCAAACTATACATTCACCAATTCTTTATTGGGCTCAATCTACTGACATACCCATTAACCAATTCCCAACGATCTGTTGCCCCAAACCAAAATTCAGTATTATGGTGAGAAAATTAAGCGGTTAACCAAATTTAATTACTCATTATACTAATAGTTTTTTATAATTGATTAATATTATACATTAATTACGTGGACTGACTTTGAATTTTATAATAAGACACGTTTGTATATGTATAATATACTACTATCTAATCGATATACATATACAATTCACCTCTCTCCTCCCTCCCCAAATCTCACTTGCCATATGTAAAGATGCATATGTATAATATACAATTATCTAATCGATATACATATTATACGATTCACATCTTTCTCGCTCTCCTCTCTCCTTCTTCTCTCAATTTATTTCGCCTCTTTTGTAATTATCAAACTATAGCTATGAAGATTATTTTTGAGTGGCTATAGGTGAAAGTTCATCTATAGATTTATTTATTTTTATATTAAGGTTATGAATTTAAGTTAGTTAATATAATGTTTTTTTAACAAACAATGTAGATATTTGAAGAATAGAAAATAAATAAGAAATAGAAAATGACAAATTAAACATAACGTAATAACACATGAATATTTTTTTAACATATTTTCTAGCTTTCACACGGTAAAAAGAAAATTCCACATTTTGTTGATAAATCGCGGTCGACGAGCGCGTTTTATACCTTTCCTTGTTTCAAGTCTTATATTATATTCTATTTTATTAAGCAAGAACTTCACATTATTATTTTTACTATGTCAAATTAAGGAATTAGACTTATTCCAATATAGTTATAGAGGATATCTTTTTTTGAGTCGAGAATCTATTGAAAATAAACTCAGTAGTGATTAAGTCTGTGTACATTTTCTATCCTTTTCTGACCCCTTTTGTAAGATTAAACCGGATATGTTATTGTTTTTACTTATATATGTACTTCTCAATATAGGTAGAAATTGTTTCGCATCTTTCTATTTTGTTGCCTCTAGTTTTACAATCCTATGTCAGATCCTTTCTTTTCGCATTAAGGGTTTATCAAAAATAGAATCTGAATCCACGTAAACATAAAGATATAATTTAATTAGATTTATTTATTTTCATATTAAAGTTATGAATTTAATTTAGTGTTTTTTAATAAACATATATCATGCCACGTAGTGAACCAATCCTTAAACTACTTAAAAATGTTTAGTGCACTCATAAATCGCGTTTGTGCGTTTTATTAGTATTAACTAAAATGAAGTTGAATTTCCAAGAAATTATCAATTTTTAATCTTAATTATAATTCAGGGTAATAATTTTAGATACTCCTATTTTAAAATTAAATTTATTCTATATTTGATCTCAAATATGAATTAAAATCAGCAATATTTATAAAATAAAATTTTTATATACTTTAATGTTTATCTCATTTAAAAAATAAGATCAACTATCAAATTTTAATTTTAATTATAGTTCAAACTGGAATATTCTCATTTTTCAATTAAGTTTACTCCATATTTGATCAAATATATTTATTAATTATAAATAAAAGCAATATATTTATGCACCAAAATTTTTGATATAGTTTATATCAAATATAAAAAATAATAAGATCAATATTCTTAACAATAACTATAATTTAAAATTAATGTTTCAACATTTGATTGAAGATATAAATTAAAATCAATATTATTTATAAACCTAAGTTTCGGTATCATATATCTCATCTTAAAAGTTTAGATAAACTATCAAATTATATTCTTAATTAATTACAATTCAAGAATATTTATTTATTTTGATCATACAAGATACAACCCTTAAAAGATACGTAAGCTAAATTTTTTATATAAAAATAGAATAAAACATTACGAGATTCTCATCAATAAGATAAACGTTCAAATATGTAATCAGCCTATTACTATACAAAAAAAAAAGAATAAAAATATCTCTACGATAATCGCCATGTCAACAACCCTTTAACTCAACCCGAGTTAATTTATCAAGACTCTAATCACTCCCACCCCCACAAAAAAACCTTTATATATACTCACACCTCTTAGATATTTATCCTCTCTTCGCTTTTCTCTCCATTTTGCTCAAAAGAGTGACAACACATAATGTTATGAATTCTTTTTTACATGAAGAAAGATTATTATTTTTTTTTCAAACGGCTCGTATAAATATAATTAAGTATATTAAAATAAAGTAGTTTTAAGTAAATTATGATATAATTTCTAAAAATAAATTAAATTATAAATCAGAAGACTTTTAAAACTTGTGTATTATTTAATTGAGTTTACAATATAATTCAATCATGATTTATGATTAGATTTATTTATTTTTATATTAAGGTTATGAATATTAGTTAGTTAATTTAGTGTTTTTTAACAAACAACGTAGATATTTAAAGAAGGAAAAATATAGAAGAAATAGAAAATAACAAATTAGAAATAACGTAAAATTTCACATTTTGTTAATAAATCGATACCGATGATCTAGTTTTATGCCTTTCCTTGTTGTCAGTCTTATAGCATTTATGGAACTTCAAATTTGCATATATTCTATTTCATTAAACAAGAACTTCACATTATTATTACATATGTTACACACAATTAATATTTTTAGTTTTTTACTATGTCAAATTAATTAAGGAATTAGACTTATTCCAATATAGTTATAGAGATTCTTTTTGTGTTATAATATTTTTTTGTCTCTTTTTTTTCTTATAATTCTGGAGCCATACTATTTGAGTCGAGGATCTATTGAAAATATATTCTCTACTTTGTAAAAGTAGTCTGTGTACATCACCTACTTTCCTCTGACCCTATTTGTAAGAATACACTGGATATGTTATTGTTGATACTTATATATGTACTTCTTAATATAGTTAGATAGATATTATTTCGTATCTTTCTATTTTGTTTCACAATCCTATGTGAGATACTTTCCTTATGCATAAAGAGTTTATCAAAAATAAACTCTAAATCTTCATAAACATAAGGATAAAATTAACGTACATTATTTTTCTTTTTTTTAAATTTCATTTGTAAGATTGTACTGAATATATGTTATTGTTGTAGTTACTTATATACTTCTTATTAAAGGATAATCCCAATATTTTTGTATTTAACTACAAGATAAATGCTTATAAATTGTACAACAGACCAACAATGTTAACGACATTTATTTTGGAAATTTATGTTTTACTAAAATAACATATATTTTGAGACGGAAAAAGTATTATAAGAAGAAGAACATTAGTGTTTTTAACAAACCACGTACATATTAAAGGAGGTAAATAAATAAGGAATAGAAATTTAAAATTTAAAAAATAACGTAAAATTTCACATTTTGTTGATAAAACGCAATCTTCAAGTGCGTTTTATTCCTTTCCTTGTTGTTAGTCTTATAGCATTTATGGAATTACAAATTTGCATATATTCTATTTTATTAAGCAAGAACTTCACATTATTATTACACACACTTAAATGACTTAATATTTTTACTATGTCAAATTAAGGAATTAGACTTAATATAATTATAGACATTATTTGTGTCTTGCTATTTTATTGTCTTTCTATTTTTTTTTAATCCAGAAGCGGATAGTTTCTTTTGAGTCGCGGATCTATTTGAAAATAAACTCTCTACTTCATAAAACTGATGGAAAAAAGTTTGTATACATCCCCTACCCTCGTAAAAGTAATGGTAATAAGATAAACTATCAAATTATAATCTTAATTAGTTACAATACAAGAATATTTCTCTGTTTTGATCATACAACCCTTAAAAGATATGAAAAACACAATATTTTTTTTAAATAAAAAATAGCATAAAACATTAAGAGAACCTCAACAATAAGATAAAAGTTCAAATATACAATCGACCTATTACTATATAAAGAAAAATAGAATAAAAATATTTCTATGATAATCGACATATCAACACCCCTTAACTCAACCCGAGTTAATTTATCAAAACCCTAATCACTCCCATCCCCTCAAAAAACCTTTATATATACTCACACCTCTTAGATATTTGTCCTCTCTTCGATTTTCTCTCCATTTTGCTCAAAAGAATGACAACACTTATTGAGTATTATGGTTTGATATAGTTTTGTGAATGAAAAAAAATTACATGAAAAAATTGGTCAATTTTATAATCAAACAAATAATGTTATGAGTTCTTTTTTACAAGAAGAAAGATTCTTATTATTTTGTCCAAACGGCTCTAATAAATATAATTAAGTATATTAAAATCAAGTAGTTATAAGTAAATTAAAATATAATTTCTAAAAATAAATTAAATTATAAATTAGAAGACTTTTAAAACTTGTGATATTATTTAATTGAGTTTACAATGTAAATCAATCATGATTTATGATTAGATTTATTTATTTTTATATTAAGATTATGCATTTAGGTTAGTTAATTTAGTGTTTTTTAACATACAATGTAGATATTTGAAGAAGAAAAATAAATAAGAAACAGAAAATGACAAATTATAAATAACACACGAATATATTTTTAACATATTTTCTATCTTTCACACGGTGAAAAGAAAATTTCACGTTTTGTTAATAAATCGCGGTAGACGAGCGCGTCTTATGCCTTTCCTTGTTGTCAGTCTTATAACATTTATGGAACTACAAATTTACATATATTCTATTTTATTAAGCAAGAACTTCACATTATTATTACACACAATTAATATTTTTACTATGTCAAATTAGACTTATTCCAATATAGTTATAGAGATTATTTTGTTGTATTTTTTTTTTTCTTCAAATTCTGGAGAGGATATTTTTTTTAAGTCGATTCTATTGAAAATAAATTCTCTACTTCATAAAAGTAGTGGCTAAGTCTGTGTATATTTTCTATCCTCTTCTGACCCCATTTGTAAGATTATACTGGATATGTTATTGTTTTTACTTGTATATGTACTTCTCAATATAGTTAAAAATTGTTTCGTATCTTTCTATTTTGTTGCCTTTTGTTTCACAATTTTATGTCAATACTTTTTTTTCGCATCAAAGGCTTATCGAAAATAGACTTTGAATCCACGTAAACACAAAGATATAATTTAATTAGATTTATTTATTTTCATATTAAGTTATGAATTTAAGTTAGTTAATTTAGTATTTTTTAACAAACATATATTATGCCACGTAGTGTACTTAAAAATGTTCAGTGCACTCATAAATCGCGTTTCTCCCATGCGTTTTATGAGTATTAACTAATATGAAGTTGAATTTCCTAAAAATTATCAATTTTTAATCTTAATTATAATTCAGGGTAATAATTTTTTATACTCCTATTTTGAAATTAAATATTTTCTATATTTGATCTCAAATATTAATTAAAATCAGTTATATTTATAAAATAAAATTTTGATATACTATAATGTTTATCTCATTTAAAAAATAAGATCAACTATCAAATTTTAATTTTAATTATAATTCAAACTAGAATATTCTCATTTTGAAATTAATTTATTCCATAGTTGATCAAATGTATTAATTAATTATAAATAAAAGCAATATATTTATGCATTGAAATTTTGATATAGTTTATATCCCATATAAAAAGAATAATAAGAACAATATTCTTAACTATAACTATAATTTAAAATTAATTTTGCTCAACATTTGATTGAATATATAAATTAAACAAATAATGTTATGAATTCTTTTTTACAAGAAGAAAAGATTTCTTTTTATTTTGTCCAAGCGGCTCTAATAAATATAATTAAGTATATTAAAATCAAGTAATTATAAGTAAATTAAAATATAATTTCTAAAAATAAATTAAATTATAAATTAGAAGACTTTTAAAATTTGTGATATTATTTAATTGAGTTTACAATATAATTCAATCATGATTTATGATTAGATTTAATTACTTTTATATTTAGGGTAGTTAATTTAGTGTTTTTTAACAGACGTAAATATTTAAAGAAGAACAAATAAATAAGAAATAGAAAATGACAAATTAAAAATAACATATGAATATTTTTTAACATATTTTCTAGCTTGCACATGTACACTAGAAAGAAAATTTCACATTTTATCGTTTTATTCCTTTCCTTGTTGTCAGTCTTACAGAACTTCAAATTTGCATATATTCTCTTTTATTAAACAAGAACTTCATATTATTATTTCACACACTTAATATTTTTACTATGTCAAATTAAGGAATTAGATTTATTCCAATATAGGTATAGAGATTATTTTGTTGTCTTTTTTATTTCTTATAATCCTGGAGCGGATATTTTCTTTTTGAGTTGAGGATCTATTGAAAATAATCTCTATTTCGTAAAAGTAGTGGTTAAGTCCGTGTACATCCCCTACCCTCCTCTGACCCTATTTGTATGATTACTCTGTATATGTTATTATTTTTACTTATATATGTACTTCTCAATATAGTTAAAAATTGTTTCATATCCTTCTATTTTGTTTCCTCTTGTTTTACAATCCTATGTCAGATACTTTCTTTTTGCATCAAGCATTTATCACAAATATATTCTGAATCCTTATAAACATTAGAATAAAATCTACGCACATTATTGTTCTTATTTTAAATTAAGACTGAATATGTTATTGTTATAGTTAACTTATTTACTTCTTATTAAAGGATAATCCCAATATTTTTGTATGCAACCACAAGATAAAATGAATGTCTTGTAACGTGTACAACAAACCAACAACAGTTAACAAAGACAAGACAAGTAACTATAGCTATTTTTGGTTTTTGTTGGTTAAGACAAAATTTGGAAGTAGGTGTTTCTTGTGGTCATTGTTGACTCTTTGGCCTAATTATTTAGTCCCACATCGGAGTTTTATGTATTGTGAAGGAGAATTTGGGGTTATAAAAGAACTCCTCCTCCTTCATTGTAAAATGCACCATTTGTAATCTCTTCTCTCTATCTAATAAAAGCAGGCTGCTTTGAGCGGTGCTCGGAGATTAAGCTTTTGCGGCTGAACTCCATTATTAAAATTGTTCGGTCTCTTTTCTCTTCTTTTCAGTTAATATTCGATATTACTTGTCGGGTATCTTTGTTAGTGTTCTGTCCGGTTCAGTTCATTTGAACCGGTTCATTTCACTAAAGTTGTTCCGTTTTGTAGGGAAATTACCCGAATTTCCCAACAAGTGGTATCAGAGCCAAGGTTCTGTCTGAGTATGCTCTGTGGTTGCAGCTGAGTCTGATCTTCCACATCAGAAAAGAATTATTTTGGTCATTTTGTGTCGAAAGTTTTTTCTAAGTCAGAGTTCTGTCTGAGTATGCTCTGTGGTTGCAGTTTAGCCTGATCTTCCACACCAGAAAGGAATTACTTTGTCTCAGTAGAAGCCTTCGATTGTTTGAAAATTCTGTTGTAATATCCAATATTTTTTTTTTGAGTCTGTAATGGCAAATAAAGATCAAGAAATGGAGTCTATTGCAAATATTCCACCGAAGACATCGGGTGCCTCGTCATCATGGTCAAGATTCCCGATGTCTACTTTGAAGTTGGCGGTTGAAATATTCGATGGTACGGGCCATTTCGGTATGTGGCAAGGGGAGGTTTTGGACTCCCTTTTCCAGCAGGGTCTTGATATTGCTATTGAAGAAGTCAAACTAGAAGGAGTTGAAGATAAAGATTGGAAAATCATTAATCGGTTGGCATGCGGAACAATTCGATCGTGTCTATCCAGGGAGCAAAAGTATGCTTTCAAGAATGAGACTTCTGCATACAAATTGTGGAAGGCATTGGAGGACAAGTTTCTGAAAAAGAGTGGTCAGAACAAGCTCCTAATGAAGAAAAGGTTGTTCCGATTTGATTACAAACAAGGTACTACTATGAATGAACATATCACTATGTTTAATCAATTAGTAGCAGACTTGCTTAATTTAGATGTCATATTCGATGATGAAGATCTGGCTTTGATGTTGTTATCATCTCTTCCCGATGAATTTGAACATTTGGAGACAACGTTACTTCACGGGAAGGAGAATGTGTCGTTAGATGCTGTTTGTTCTGCTTTATATAGTCATGAACTGAGAAAGCAGGATAAGATGAAAACAAAGGCAACAACATCAGAAGAAGTATTGGTGGCAAGAGGTCGTCATCAAAACCAGACAAAAGGGAGAAGAGGAAGGTCCAAATCAAAAGGTCGAGCCATTGCCAAAGATGAGTGTGCTTTCTGTCATGAGAAAGGGCACTGGAGGAAAGACTGTCCAAAGTTGAAGAAGAAAGGGAAGGCTCCGCAAGACGCCAATGTTGCAGAATGCAAAAGCGATGCGGAATCAGATATCTCTTTAGTGGTCGCTCCTACAACATCACATGCAGATGAGTGGATATTGGATTCAGGTTGTACCTATCATATGTGTCCCATTCGGGAGTGGTTCTTTGAATTTCAGGATCTCGATGGCGGAGTTGTTTACATGGGTAATGATAATTCATGTAAAACAACCGGAATAGGTTCAATCAAACTGCAGAATCATGATGGATCCACCAGAATCTTGCGAGATGTGCGGTACGTGCCAAAGTTGAAGAAGAATCTCATCTCATTGGGGGCTTTAGAATCTAAAGGCCTAGTTATAACGATGCGAGATGGAGTTCTTAAAGCAACTTCTGGAGCGTTGGTGATGTTGAAGGGTGTGAGAAAGAACAATCTGTATTACTATCAAGGTAGTACAGTGGTCGGGACAGTAACAACAGTAACTTCTTGCACCAAGAAAGATACTGAGGCAACGAAGCTGTGGCATATGCGGTTGGGACATGCTAGTGAAAAATCTTTGCAAATTCTTGCCAAGCAAGGATTGTTGAAAGGTACGAAGACTTGCAAACTTGAGTTTTGTGAACATTGTGTTCTTGGAAAACAACGAAGAGTGAAGTTTGGCACTGCAATTCATAATACCAAGGGTATTCTAGATTATGTGCATTCAGATGTATGGGGACCTGCCAAGACTCCGTCTCTTGGAGGAAGGCATTATTTTGTCACTTTTGTTGATGATTTTTCCAGGAGAGTTTGGGTGTTTTCTATGAAGAACAAAGATGATGTACTTGGAATTTTCCTTAAGTGGAAAGTTCAAGTTGAAAACCAGACGGGAAGGAAGATCAAGGTTCTCCGAACAGACAATGGTGGAGAATACAAGAGTGATCCGTTCCTTAAGGTATGCCAAGACTGTGGCATAGTTCGGCACTTCACCGTCAGGAAAACACCGCAACAGAATGGGGTGTCAGAGCGTATGAACAGGACACTTGTGGAGAAAGTTCGCTGTATGCTGTCTAATGCTGGGTTAGGCAGAAAATTTTGGGCTGAGGCGATAACATATGCTCAACATCTCGTCAATCGTTTGCCATCATCTGCTATTGATGGCAAAACTCCATTAGAGGTATGGTCTGGAAAACCTGCAACTGATTATGATACTTTGCACGTTTTTGGTTCTGTTGCATATTATCATGTGATTGAATCAAAGTTGGATCCACGGGCAAAGAAGGCTTTGTTCATGGGATTCAATGCTGGAGTGAAGGGATACCGTCTGTGGTGTCTCGAGGCAAAGAAAACAATTATAAGCAGAGATGTTACCTTTGATGAATCTGCCATGTTAAAGAAGGTAAATCCAGAAGATGCTGAGAGTACTCCTGAACAGGTGGCGTGTACTCCGAAGCAGGTGGAGTTTGAGGAGACAGTGGTGATCCCAGCACGGAGCACCACGAGTGACTCTCCTACGGCAGAAGAAGAGTCAGATGAGGAAGAGGTTCCTACCCAAGAACCTCTACAGCAATCGGAGCCAATTGCAGTTAGAAGACAGAGACGAGCGATCCAAAAGCCCGCTCGTTTCACTGACATGGTAGCTTATGCACTTCCAGTTTCAGATGAAGATGTTCCATCCACCTACCCAGAGGCCATACGAAGTTCAGAAAGTGGCAATTGGGCAGGTGCAATGGAAGAGGAAATGCAATCCCTCAAGAAGAACATGACGTGGAAGTTGACACAACTACCGATAGGCAAGAAGGCAATTGGATGCAAATGGGTATTTGCAAAGAAAGAAGGATTTCCCGATAAAGACGATGTTCGCTACAAGGCAAGGTTGGTAGCTAAAGGCTACGCTCAAAGGGAGGGAATTGATTATAATGAGGTATTTTCTCCAGTTGTTAAACATTCCTCCATTAGAATTATGTTGGCCTTGGTAGCGCAGTTGAATTTGGAGCTAGCTCAACTTGATGTGAAGACCGCGTTCCTACACGGTGATTTGAAGGAGGAAATCTATATGACTCAGCCAGAAGGAAATAAGGTTGCTGATAAAGAGAATTGGGTTTGCAAACTTGTCAAATCATTGTACGGACTGAAACAATCTCCGAGACAGTGGTACAAACGATTTGATAGTTTCATGAAGGGTCAGAAGTACAAGAGAAGCAAATACGATCATTGTGTGTATTTGCGCAGGCTTCAAGACGGTTCCTACATCTACTTACTCTTATATGTTGATGATATGCTGATTGCAGCAAAGAGCCAAACTGAGATTGACAAACTGAAGGCTCAGTTGAGTAAAGAGTTCGAGATGAAGGATTTGGGGGAAGCCAAGAAGATTCTCGGCATGGAGATAAACAGGGACAGAGAGAGAGGCAAGCTTTGGCTGTCACAGAAGCAGTATTTGAAGAAGGTACTAAGACGTTTTGGTATGCACGAAGATACAAAACACGTGAGTACCCCACTTGCTCCTCATTTGAAACTGAGTAGCCGGTTATCTCCGACGACTGATGAAGAGCGAGAATACATGGCGAAAGTCCCGTATGCAAATGCAGTTGGAAGCTTGATGTATGCAATGGTGTGTACGAGACCAGATATTTCACAGGCTGTTAGTGTTGTTAGCAGGTACATGCATGATCCAGGCCAGGGTCATTGGCAAGCTGTGAAATGGATTCTACGGTATCTGCAAAATACCGTAGATATTGGATTGGTATTCGAGCAGGATAAATCACTTGGTCAATGCATAGTTGGATACTGTGATTCTGACTATGCAGGTGATTTGGATAAGCGACGATCTACAACTGGCTATTTGTTCACTTTAGCAAAAGCGCCAGTTAGTTGGAAGTCTACTTTACAGTCAACGGTGGCTTTGTCTACGACAGAGGCAGAGTATATGGCGATTACAGAGGCTGTAAAGGAGGCGATTTGGCTTCATGGGTTGCTTAAAGACTTGGGAGTTGGTCAGAAACAACTTGAGGTTTATTCTGACAGTCAGAGTGCTATTCATTTAGCAAAGAATCAAGTCTTTCATGCACGGACGAAGCACATTGATGTTCGCTATCACTTTGTGAGGGAAATTCTCGAAGAAGAGGAGATACTTCTGTTGAAGATTCATACTACGGAGAATCCCGCAGATATGCTGACCAAGGTGGTTACAAAGGCCAAGTTTGAACACTGTTTAGACTTGGTCAATGTCCTGCACATTTGAAGTTGGCGCCTCACGGCGCAAATTTGGAAGCAACGTGAAAACTGTTTTTATTATTTGTTTGTTTGAGAAGATTTGTATTTGGTGGGACTGGATATTAAGCCAAGGTGGAGATTTGTTGACTCTTTGGCCTAATTATTTAGTCCCACATCGGAGTTTTATGTATTGTGAAGGAGAATTTGGGGTTATAAAAGAACTCCTCCTCCTTCATTGTAAAATGCACCATTTGTAATCTCTTCTCTCTATCTAATAAAAGCAGGCTGCTTTGAGCGGTGCTCGGAGATTAAGCTTTTGCGGCTGAACTCCATTATTAAAATTGTTCGGTCTCTTTTCTCTTCTTTTCAGTTAATATTCGATATTACTTGTCGGGTATCTTTGTTAGTGTTCTGTCCGGTTCAGTTCATTTGAACCGGTTCATTTCACTAAAGTTGTTCCGTTTTGTAGGGAAATTACCCGAATTTCCCAACAGTCATTTGGTTTCTCTATATTATAATCTATACGTTACTACAAATTGCCACGTCCTAGACCAAACTTTTATCGTGTGAACTTTATCAACAAAGATTGTGACTTTATTTATACAAATAAGGGCGAAAAATTTAAAATTTAAAATTTGAAATTTATGAATTAAGATTAAGCTAGGTGTATATGGGGAACTTAGCGCACCAACTTTCCATTGGCTTCTAGTATAAAAATATAAAAATTTGACAAGTGCTGGGCGAGTGATTAACTTACAACTAGCCCTAGCCCACTTTGAATCATCCGACCTCAGTCAAAGTAATCTTTGAACGAGTTAATAATCTGACATTTATTAATAAACTTATTTTAGTTCATTTAAATTTAACTCAATCCGCTTGACAATCACTTGTCAATACATCTATTAAGACCCCATATTCTTTGAATTGCTTCTTTAGCTTAACTTGTCTCTCTCTCTATATATCTTCTATAATACTTACCCTCTTATGACACATTCACTTTTTTTTTTATATATAACTACTAGCCAAATCCATAACATAGCTAGCTACCCATATTAATCCTTATTAATTAATAATGGCTCCAACTAGTCCTTTATGTTGCATCTCTAATATTGTTTGTGTTATGGGTTCTTCTACTCAGTTCGTCTTAAGCTTGATTATTCGGCTACTCGAAAAGGGCTTCACCGTCCATGCTGCTATTCAAAATCATGGTTAGTTTTTTTTTTCTTTTTTAATTTACCATCAATTGGTGAAAAGAAAGATATTGTCATGTCTAATTCATTTTTCTTAAAGAGATAACTAAAAATAATAATTTAGGAGAATTCATTGTATATTGCAACTTAAAGATACTTAGGGGGAGTTCACATTTTGTATATTTATAAAACTTTCTAAAAGAGTATTTTTCCGAAAAGAAATTTTCTTATACTAATAGATACGAAGATCGATCTTTTCAATTTCAGACCTACATATATTATAAACTATCGAAAAATAAGAATTAGTGATGAACAAATATATTAGCTAAGAGTTATTTAATGATAAATTTACGATGGTATTGTGTAGGTGATGAAGGTGAGTTGATATCAATATGTGAGAAGAAGAGATTGAAGGTTTTTTGTTTGGATCTTTTTGATTACCATAGCATAATTGATGCTTTGAAAGGGTGTTGTGGTCTTTTTTACTCCTTTGAGCCCCCCAAGGACCACTCCCCTACTTATGATGTATGTTCTCTCCTCTCTCCTTCCATTTTTTTCTCCCCATTATGCCCTTTTCATGTCTAAATGTTATAACTACATTATTTATAATCTCGGTTTCATCTCATCTAAAAAAATTAAGTTATTAAAAGAAAATAGATGAGTTACTTAATTTTGGATAAACAATGCTTTCTCTTGAATTATTTGAGCCTATATATATATATATATATACCTCGTGCGTTCTCATATAGAGTTGGAGTTATATACGTTATTAATATTTTATACATGCATTATAAAAATTAAAGAATAAGAAAATAAAAATTTATATCTTCAACAAAAGGTCTTTGGAGATTTTTATGATACGTTGCAGTAAAATCTTGTTTTTGAATGAATATATTTTTCCTTTTCAAAATAAGTGTCATTTTAATTTATTTTACGCTCATAAAGTAAAATAATAAATGTAAAATCTAGTTTATTAAGTTATTCCTACTCAATAGATTTCTCTTGAAATGATTATTATTAAGAAGAAGCAAGCAATTCTTACTAATTTATATAAGGGTATAAATGGAAATAATTACTATTTTTTGTCTTGAATTTTTAACACATCATTTATTTTGGAAATTTATGTTTAACTAAAAACGGAAAAAGTATTATAAGAAGAAGAACATTAGTGTAGAACGATTTGGAAGATCTAAATAGTTGTTCAACTAATTAATTCAAGACTAACTCCATTGCTATGAATTTTTACTAATTAATTCAAGTTTTAGTTAAGCTAATAATGAAAAGTTTGGTGTCCACATTTTATTTGTTGGTGTCCTGTTATTTTTTCTTAGGATTTTCAAAAAGAAAAAAAACAATTTGGGACTATAGCTTTTCTAAGGTGGAGGGAAAATTACTCGGATAAGCAAACTTATACTATTTAATTACTAATCATAGCTATAGTTTGCTATAATTACCACCCACGACTAACTTTATACATTAATTACGTGGGCTGACTTCGAGTTTGTATAATTAGTCATGTTTGTATATGTATAATTCGCCAGGATATACAAATAAATATGTATAATATACAATTTTTTAGCCTATATACATATACAATTCACCTCTCTCCCACTCTCTGCCCTCTCTCTCTCGCCTCTCGCCTCTCTCTCTCAATCTCGCTCGCCTCTCTCCTCCCTCTCCCAATCTCGCTTGCCATTTATACAAATGTATATGTATAATATACAATTATATACATATACAATTCACCTCTCTCCCACTCTCTCCCCTCTCTCGATCGCTTGCCTCTCTCCTCTCTCCCCCAGTCTCGCTCGCCTCTCTCCTCCCTCTCCCAATCTCTCTTGCCATATACACAACTATATATGTATAATATACAATTATCTAACCATTATACATATACAATTCACCTTTCTCCCACTCTTTTCCCCCTCTCTCTCGCCTCTCTCCTCTCTCTCCCAGTCTCGCTCGCCTCTCTCCTCCAAATAACATGTAGCTACAAATTGTAATTATCAAACTATAGCTATGGAGAGTAATTAATTGTTTTTAAGTGGCTATATGTGAAAGTTTCCCATTATTTAATGCATTTCTTAATATATGTTTATATAAACTTGAGTTAAAAAATACTCAATTTACATGAATTTTGTATATATTTTTTCGATTTTACTTGCAAATTATTCCTTTTTTTTATTAAACATGTGCAGGAATATATGGCAGAAATAGAGGTAAGGGCAGCACATAATGTATTGGAAGCATGTGCACAAATAGACACAATAAAAAAAGTTATATTCACTTCCTCAGCAACTTCAATTATTTGGGGATTTGATGATAAAAAATGTTTATCTCTTGATGAAAAACATTGGAGTGACATCAATTTTTGTCGTAAATACAAGGTATGACAATTTTTTTTTCTTCATTTCGAATTTATGTGGTATATTTTGATAGGACACATTTTTCCCTTTAAGGTCAAGTGCATATATAATCAATTTTGGGACTTTGCATAGTTAAAGTTTATCCATGATTCGAGGGTCGTTGGTGGCGTATTTTTCGAACCAAAATGATTTAGATTTGACCATATTCCATCAATTTACAGAATATTCTAGCTAGATGCGTTTTAAGGGAATTTTGTACCATTTATATAGACATGAACTAGTGTTTAGGGTTGAGTAACCAATTGAAAGTAAACACAGCTAGTAGCTTCTAGAGTCTTAATTCAAATTGAACACATCTCGTAAAGTCGGACGATATTTCAATCTCTTACTGTAATTTTTTCCACTTCAAGATTAACTTCAAACATGAAACATTATAATTATTTGATAGTATTAATTGTTTTTTATTGATGGACAGTTATGGTATGCTTTATCAAAAACACTAGCAGAGAGAACAGCATGGGGTTTAGCTATGGATAGAGGCATAAACATGGTGTCAATAAACTCAGGATTATTAATGGATGATGATTTAAACATTAAAAATCCTTATCTAAAAGGAGCTAAAGAGATGTATGAAAATGGAGTTTTTGTGAGTGTTGATGTTGATTTCTTGGTGGATGCACATATTTGTGTCTATGAACATGTGTCAAGCTATGGTAGATATTTATGTTTTAATCACATCATTAATACAATTGATGATGCTATTAATCTTGCCAGTAACTTCAACTTATCCCCTTTGCCTTCTTCTCCTCCAAGGTATATATATGTCTCTCATTTTCCCACTCCTTAAAAATACTCTATTTTGTTTTGTTTTGTTTTATGTAACGGTATTTGATTAGATATTTATAAGTTATAGGAGAAAAGAAATAACAACCCCATCCCATCTCCCATGGAATTTTTGATGAAATTTGTCAAAATAAAATTTCTATTAATTTTTGTTGAAAATCTAAAATTATAAATTGTATTTCGATAAGAATATCCTGGAAAAATCAAGAATTTAAAATTTATGATTGCTACAAGTTTACTTTGGCTAGCTGAACTCAAACCCTCTACACTCATTGGATGATGTAGTTTAGTGTAGGGACCCTATATATAGATGGAGCTAAAATTTCAATTTTATGAAAAATTTTAGAAAACATTTCATTGATCATTATATTTAGTGTTGCTTTTTTTAGGATATGGATTTATTACTAACATTTTTCTTTTCCTTTTTTGATTTGATAGTTTTGAGAAGGATACAAAGATAATCCAACAGAGGATAAGCAACAAGAAATTGAACAAAATCATGATCAAGAAGATTGACGATATCTAAAATTGAAGCTCATATTTATCAAAGATATCATAAATATTATTGAATTCATGAGAATTAGAACAATTGTATGTTAGTTGAGAAAAAAAAATATGATAAATTACTATATGAAAATTCCAATAGTTTGTGGAAAATCAACAAGTCTTCTTAGTTGTTCTAACTCTCTATTTAGTCATATTTTTCTTTTAATAATAATAAACATTAATATTTTCATCGCTTCTGCGGGTGTTCATAATTTAGATTTAGGGAGAAGTATTGAAAACACCTTTAAATTAGGTGTGAATTATTATTTTCATCCTCAAATTAGGATTTTCATTAAGAGTTACATGTCATACAAGAGTTTGAGACCATTTGTTATGTCTTGTGGCAAATCGGGAGTTTATCTAAGTTTATTTAGTCAAGTAGAGGAGTATTTTTAAGATTGTCAATAATTTGAGGATGAAACTAATAATTTGCGTCAAATTTAGAGGTGTTTTCAATACTATCTCTCTGAGAATTAAGAAATTCACTCATTCCTAAATTAATTTTCGATGAATCAATATTTTTATAAACTTGAAATAGCACTTTTTTGTTGATATAAATACATATTACTTATAGATGTATTATGTGATTTACATATATCGAACACTTGTACTTTTAAAATATAAAAGAGCAATGAAAATACATTTAAAATATAATAGATACTATAACTCAATTTTATTGGGATTTAGTTAGACAATATTGTGACAAAATTCATATTTGATAAAGTATTATTTTGTTGATAATACTTATGACCGAGCAAAAGCGCGAATAAATTGACTAATTCAGAGATAAAATACATCCTTGATTTCCTACATTTGCTCTAGAAAAAAGAAATCTATTTTTTCACATTTAGAATAATATTCTTTACTTTTTGTTTACCGTACAAAATCAATATACTTTTAAGGCATTATTTATGGATCTCTCAGTACTAAGATAACTTTTTCGCTTTGCTTTCTTCATTAGAAATGTTGACGAGCTTCATAGAGAACTCATCATCACCATCGCCATCACCATCACTATCACCATTATCATATTCCGCCCCACCGTTAATTATCACATTCATTGTCTTTCTAGTCCTTTTTATTATTTTTTTCACCATTTTCTTTTGTAGATGTTTCATGCAACATATACTAGACTCATGGTATATTACTGTAGCTGGATATCCAATTTGTCCAACAAAAAATGATAAAGGTCTTGATCCATTAATTATTCAATCTTTTCCAACATTCATCTATTCAAGTGTACAAGATTATGGTGAGGGTAAATTTGGAATTGAATGTGCTATTTGTTTGGTAGAATTTGTAGACAATAGCTTTATTCGTTTGTTAACATGTAACCATGTGTTTCATCAAGAATGCATTGACTATTGGCTTAAATCACACAAGACATGTCCAGTATGTCGTGCTAATCTAGATTCAGTCCAGTGCACTAAGCTTACGTCGTTGCCGTGTATACAATCTGATCCAATGCATGGCACGAGTAACGAGGGCGAATCATCATGCAACGTAGCAATCAATTACTACGAGAAGAACAACAAGAAGATTAATAGTGGAACGACACCGTCAATTGAATTACAAGAGAATGGTAAAAAATTCACGAGATCACAATCCACAGGGCACTCTATAATTATAATAAGGGAAAATGAAGATAGGTTTACTATGAGATTGCCTCAACATGTGATAAATGCAAAAAATATGAAAGGGCATAACACAATGAGAAGTTGCATCAATTTTGGAGAAATGAATAGCAAAACTATCAGTGGAAATTGTAGGTTTGGTGAAGTTTTAAAGTTATCCACTTTTCTGGACAAAGTATGATTTTTATTTTTTTATTTTTGAAGATTTTTTTTTTGCAGTTCTTTTTCTCTAAATAATGATAATCTAGTCTAGAATAGATTCACAGAAACACAATCGTTTTTATTTGTACTAAATATTTGTAAATATTTGTTTGTGAATTCAGTTATCACTATATGTATTATTTGATCAAATAAACATATATTTCTAACTTTTTATTTGTTTACTACTATATTACTTCATTATGCTTTGTAACTCGTATAGCCTTAGTATAATTTTTTCATAATAACTTACCCACTTTAGTATCCTTTCGTTCAATATTAGATGAACAATTTTTAATATTTTACACTATGATTAAGAAATCTTTAATAAATAGACCAACTTTACTATTTTACCTTTTGTTCATACTCCCTTTGTCCACTTTTAATTGTGATGTTTAACTTTTCTAAAGTCAATCTGCTAATTTCAAAGTTAAATTATATTACATTAATTCGATATTTTAAATCAAAATTTTAATATTAGAAAAGTACTATAAATTCCAAGTCAATAACATCCTATTTATTATGTAATTTTTTTTTTACAAGAACAAGAATGTTTTATTAAAAAATCAGAACATTTAAACACTATAAATTATTTACAATACCAAAACTCTCATCTTTATAGATACAAAATGTTTAAATATCCAATCCATAGGACAGTATTATCTAATTTTGTTGATACAAAACCTTTGAAAAGCAAAAGTCAAACAAACAATCAAACAGTATAATATTATCAATAAATACATAAATATAATAACTTATTATCTAATCCCAACTTCTAACTTTAACACATTTAGTCCTTCCATTTTTTTCTTGTTTCAATATTCACCCTCTAACTTTACATTATTGCTCTTTATAGACAAAAGTTATCAAACACTGGCCTTTTTGGAGGAAAGGCACTAGTATTTTTTTTTTTAGTAATTGTATTGTATATTTTGTGTATATTAGTTTAGGACTTAATATTCTATAACTAGTCCACCCATCGGGGACCTATGTGGAATTCCTTTTCTTCGTTTGGCCGTTCTGTAATTAACAGAAGTTGGAGGGGGCGTCGATGGAATAAAACTTTGCACCTTGTTGATGATGGTACTTCTATATCGACCATGGTTGTTGCGGCTGTAAGAGTCATCGGAGTCCGATGCTATTGCCTTTAACCGCCTCTTTGCTGATAAGTCCCTGGGTTTCTTAATGTAGTTCTTTGAGGTCCCAATAACCTGTAAAAATCAAGTTGGAATCGACTATATGTCATTGAATGTCAAAAACATGTAAAAAAGGATTATTGACTTTTGATTGCTTGAATTCTTTAAAATTAATGTCAGATCCTTATCGATTCCTCAAAATGCTAAAAAGAGTCATTTTTGGAGGATTTGTATACTAGTGAGACAATAATTTTGGGGAATTCACTTATAATTTTTGAAGTTTCAATTCCTAACAACTTTTGAAATTTCCAATTTTTTTAAAAAAAGTTGATTATTATGCCAAAGTTTTCCTATCAATAGACCAATAAATATGAGTGAAATTTCAACGCCTTCTATTTAATGCCAAACGACCATTAAACCAAAATATACCTTGAAATATACGCAATTCAAGATTCTTGGGCACGCCCAATTCAATTCAATGCCATTAAAAAGTCAAATAAATGCAAGAAAATTTGGTAAAGGAAAAAAAATTAGTTTCTCTAGAAGGGCATTGATGTCTTCTGATAAGATAAAGACGAAATTTTTAAAAATGTCAACGAATGCGTGTCAGATCTTCAAAAGTATCATATTTTTGAAGAACATGACAATAAAGTTTTTCGAAGAATCTGAACAGCTAAGATGTATGTGGCAACCTCCGAAAAATGCAATGTGTACACGTCAGATACTCCAAAAATGTTGTATTTTAGAGAACTCAAGTACAACATTTTTAAAGAATTCGAGCAGACATGTTGCATCCTCCACAAATTAATTAAAGAGTCAAATAAATGCGAGAAAATTTGGTCAAGGAAAAATAGAAGAATTTCTCTAGAAGTACATGTTGTTTTATGTTACTATATTATTCAAACTCTTCAAAATACTGCCTAGTATGTCGAATCCTTTCAAAAGTTATGCACTTCTAGATATTCCCACACATGTACGATGTCATTTTTAAAGCATTCGAGTAATATTGATTCTATGCATTTTCAGACGATTATACAACACATACGACATTTTTTTTGAAGAATTCGAGTAACATAGATTTGAATTACCTTGCAACCAAGAGAGCAAAATTTGAAGGAATCAAGAAGGGTCCTTTCACAAACTTGACATGTATTTGTGACACCTTTGCCTGGCCTAGGTTGTGGCCTTTCATTCAAAAAGACAATCTTAGCACTGTTGATAATGTATGTTTGGACTAAAGAAATGTCCAAATACTTTTGAATCTCATTCACCCTTATCACATCATGGTATGATGACCTCCTTATCTGTCCAACAAAAAAAAAGACCACCCAAAATCAATCATTTCGAATAGTTTAGTGTATTAAATTCTCGCTATAAACGAAAAAAATATTTGTATGTATTATAACGATAAATATGTTAAGATAGAAGTATATTTGATTTATATAAATTGTTGAATTCCCTTTAAAAGATGCGATGCGGATGAACTTCTAGTATTTTCGATACAAACCATAATTTTATGTGTAAAAAACTAATGAAATTACAACAAGTAGTATGTCTGAACTCATAATTTTAAAAGTACAAAACGTCTTCAATGCTAAAATCTAAAATGTTGAAATATATAGAGATTAAATTCTGAATCCGCCTCTTTCCTTAAAAATCAAAAGAAGACTTCACCGTAAAGGCAAAGGCAGTCATTAGCCCACGATAGAATTTCTAGCTCCGCCACTATATACACTATGTAACCATTGAAAAACATATCACAATTAAAATAGTGAAAAAATCAAAATAAGTCGTACTCATTATACTTGCATTAGAATAAACAGTCTACGTCACATTCTTTAAAGTACCATTGTTTTCAAACCCTACGTAAATACGGAATACTTAAATTATAATTTATGAAATATGATATACCTGAATGACAATATGGTCTTTGTGATGAGATAAACAGAGAGAACAAAGAGGTCCATTAATACAATCAAGGCAATACATATTGCATTCACTCTTATGAGAATCAATATGTAACTTGCATTGAACAAAAAATCTTTCTTTAAGCAATGATTTTAACCATGGTGGCCAATTATTTTCTTCTTCCTCAGGTCCTCCAGCACCCTATACACAAAATAAAATAAAAATTGTCAACCAAAATAAATTTTTAAAAAATATATTGAAGTATGGTTAGTTTTTGAAGATAGTTTCTAAAATTTGAAAAAATAATAATAATTTTGACCAATTATTTAGGTGAAATGTCTCATCATTTGTAAAAATTTAATTTTTTCAAGCGAAATACACATGTCCAAATATACAAATTAATTTACTGATAATTTCAACTTCAAAATCTTATTTTTTACAAAAACTTTTTTTAATCAAATATATATCCCAACGCCCACAAAATAATGAATTTAAATTAATCGAACTTCAATGAAAATAAAATTTTAGTTTTTCAAATAAAATGCATGTTTGACACAACTCTAGTTTTCATATAATGTTTCTATCGTGCATGAATTTAAATTAATCAAACTTCAATACAGATACCAAACAACAGATATGAAAAAACAAGAAACTAAAACTTCAAAACTCTGTTTTCTCTTTAAATTTCAATCAAATTTATGTCTAAATGCCATTGAAATTGATAAACTAATGAGAAGAGACAAAAGGGGGGTTTGGGATTTTGTTGAATTTTACCATAATCCTTCTGTTCTTGTGTTTGATTATCAATTGCCAGTTTTGAAAGACTACGAAATTTGAAGCTCTGTTTTTTCTTCTGTTTTAGAGAGAGGAGAAGGGTGTGTTTGGTTTTTGGGATTTTAGGTGGTGAGAGAGAGAAAATGGAAGGGTACTTGTAGTGTGAGGTAGGGGGGGGGGGGGGTTGATGTTAGGGAGGGGGGGGGTGGAAATTTTTTATTTAATATTGCAATTTTCATTTAAAAAAAAAAGCTTCTCATACAATAAAATATTTTTTTTAGTTTTCCTTATATATTTTGATATTCGTATTACAGTCTCAAAGGCGAATTTGGAGAGTAGCAAGGAGTTTATTTAAACTCTTTCTATTATATTATATATGTAAGGTATTCTTTTTTCTTTTTTTTTATAGATTGTATAAAAAAAGAATATGCAGATTTTAAACCTCGTGATAAGAGGTTAACCTTAATGATTGAGGAGAGTTCTTTCACCTTGAAAATTGGTTCACTGGTTGATTTTGAATCTAAATTCACCACTGATTATAGCTCAACAGGATTTGAATTCGAATTAATAAACTTCACAAATTGAATTTTGAATGACGTAAAATTTATTAAAGAGAGAAAGAACCTCCATCTCTCAATTTTTTTTTTCATTTCATTCTCAATCTGTTCTTTTTTCTTTTTAAATGTAAATATTTAATAGTATTTGATATGATTAAAATTATTTTTTCATCGGGTAGAATTTATTAGGACAGATACGACTCCATCTTTTCTTATGATTTTCCTATCACTTTCAATGTGTTTGTTTTTAAAGTCTATTTGGTATTTGATGGTTGGTAATTGCTATGTATTGATTTGATTTGAATTTGCATCTAAAATTTATTAAAGAAAGAATGAATCTACATCTTTCTTTTCAATTTCCCTATCATTTTCGATGTGTTTAATATTATTAGTTTATTTGGTATTTGATGTTCGATATTTATTAAAGAGAAAACAAACTATTTTTTTTTTCTTCTTTTCACTGTATTTAAATTTCAATATTTGCTAGTTTTATTAACTTATAATTTCATATGTCCAAAATTCATTAAAGAGTAAAATATTTTCTATTGAAATTTTTCATATTCTATAACTTTGAATATTAAATTTCCAATTTAAAATAAAGAAATTCTAGTCTAGCCAACTATTTCGTGAATAAAAATTCTATATCTATTCCAATTCTCCTTTTTAAGAAGATATGTATTGCATTAGTTGTAGTTTATAAAATAATCATGGCCTAATCTCTTATATATATATATAACTATTTGGGGGGGGGGGGTGATTTCAATAGTGAGTTGGCATATTATTCTCTTTTTATAAATTTGGTATCTTTACTCCATTATTGACCATTAAGAAGTTGTTAAAGTAGGCATATAGTATATAAAATATGAAGAACAAATATTCTTCTAAATCTTATATTAACCATTGTTTAAATTGGAATATCTCTTCTAATTAATTACTTCATTTATTTCGAAATTTCTAGTTTCAAATATTATATTTAGAGAAACAAATTATTATAATATGAATTTTCAATATATCTTTTTATTGAAACAACTATAATTTTAATAGAAAATTAATAAGAAACTAATTGTCGGTGAATTTCATTATCCATTGTTTTTGGTAGTGAATGTTAGTTACACTCCATATATAGTTAGCAACCTAATCAATATATGTTTACATCTTTCTTATATGGATAATTATTACTAAATAATGAACACTATACTTTGTAAATATATACATACCTTTTGTATTATAAGTTAATTATATTCTTTTTGAAATTTTAAAAAAAACATCTAAATTTGCATAAAGAATTTTCAACACACATTTATACGTGGCACAATTTTTACTTTTTATTTTATTTATTTATGTGCAAGCACAAGATAGAGGTCATTTTCTCTATCAATCCACAAGATAGAGGACCATTACCTAACATTAGTTTTAGAAAAATGTATGAAAATTGTCACCACTAATTAAATGCAATTGTTCAAATTGACATATTTATTTGTTGAGCAAATTAATAACCACATATTTTATTTTATTTTTTGGTTTTAAAAGTTGGCCATTCGAATCAATTCTTTAGTTTAGGTCATTGATTAAGAAAATACTATATTTCCTTTTTTATCTCAATAGTTTGTGGTTTGTGACAGTTCAATCCACCTCATGAAAATAAAAGATTTCAATTATTGGTGCAATTTGCTCATTTATTTTTTTAGCATGGAAAAGTAATTGGTTATTTTAATTAGAGTTGTTAAATCTTAAGGATAGTATCATTTTGATCCTTCAATTATAAGTAAATTATAATTTTAATTTATATGATATTTGACTAAGCATTAAAAAAAAAAAAAGATTAATGCACTCTGTTGTTTCTCCTCTACACTTTTTTCCAAGCCAAAACTTAATTCAATTTTCGATGAATTCGAATGGAATCTCCAAATTCTTCTTTGAATTGAAAGATCATTTTTTGGATCTTCGAATATATTTGAGTTTAAACCTTCAATTAGTTAGTGCATTTTGTTTTATCCATTTGCTTGTGAATATGCATTACTTTTCATAAATATTAACCGTCTTGTCGCGTAATCACACATATATTATAATTTCATAAATAGCTTACATAACTTAACGATAGAAAAAATAATTAATGAAATATATGAGCGTATCATCTTATTCAATTTTTTTCTCCTTTTTATTTACTCAAAAGATGACATAAGAATCTTTAGTTTTCTATTTATTGATTTAATATTGAAAGGCTTGTAATTTGTTAGTTATAGTCATATTTTTCTGTAATACCGTCATTTCTTTGAATATATATTTTGATTGCAATAGAAATATATTATAATAAAAATATATATAATATAATATAAGATGCAAATCAGTTCCAGAAAAACATAGCCTTCATATAAAAAAAATATAAGTTTTATATAAAAATAACGATTATAAAAAGGTCTGATTAAGACATATATGTTAATTTTTTTTGCCAATTTCCAAGAGAATATTATTAGAGCTCAATAATTGGGGAAAAGTACATACAACATCATAAGCCAGATATTCTCCAATATTGCATCAGCTTTTCTGATTTCATTTTTTTTAAAATAAAATATATATTTTTTATGTATAGGTTGGAGAAATCCACATTATATGTCATTATTGCTAAATCCAACATAAAGAGCACAAAATACAGGGCTACAACTAATACGATAATATTATGTTATTGAATGTATTATATTATTAAAAATAATAAACGTGAATTTAAATTAATCAGATTAGTAAATGTAAGATATCAGACGATAAATGAATCAAAATATTCTAATTTAATGACAACTTGAAGGAATAAAGAAGGGGAATTACTTGTAAAATATTAGTTGTTAAAAAAAGAAATGATTACTAAGGAAAATCATATGGGAATTTTGGACTTTTCTTAACTAAGTTAGCTACAATGACGCATTATTATTTATTCTCTAGTGATACATAGTCTTGTAGAATAAATTCTCGTGTTCAAAAGGCACTTTTAGTTGACAAACAATAAATAGTTTTACACCTACCAAAATTAAAGGTTTCTTATGCATATATATGTAAGGAAACTTTGCAAATTGTATATGTAATTAATTGATCATCACAAGCATCGAAGATTGTGACAAGATAAATTGTATGCTTTCAATCCTTATTCAAATATTTTGAAATTAATGATCTAAAAAGTTGTCTCATTTAATGTATATTTTTTTTACATGTAACATGAATCTGAATAAGCCGTGAATGTCGAACACCATTCGAAGAGGAAAAAATGGTGGTAAGAGTTGAAAAGTATAGTTGAAGGTGGCCTTTCGCTGAAGAATGTTAGAGAGAATATTGGGAAATAATTTACGGAAAAGAGCCTAAAATACCCTCAAAGTATTGGAAATGGTACAAAATTACCCTCCATCCACCTATTGGCTCCAAAATACCCTTCCCACCCACCTATTGGGTCCAAAATACCCTTGTCATCCACCTTTTGGTTCAAAATTGACCACTTATTTAACGGTTTTATATTTAAACTATTTAAATATTTTTTTAAATACGTGGCACGCAACTATATGTTAAAATTTAACTTATTAGTATAATTTATAAATCAATCCACTAACCACCCTTTACTAATTAAACCCCTCCAAATTAATACACCCGTCACATTATTAATGCAACAACAAAAAAGCTACTGCCAATTGAGTGTTTTTAAAAATTTGAGGCAAAAATATCTATAGAAGTAAATTATCATACGTTAAGTGTCTAAATAAAAATTACCGATAAACTTAAAAGTCTGACTATGTTCATCTTAATTATTCTTACGTCTCAATTATGTGATGTTACTTCATAGTTAACTTTTTTTTCAAAATAATATATTAAAGGTTTTAAAACAAATCATAAATATTTATAAAATTATATTTTAAAAAAGTGCATTAATTAATTCGGGATGTATTACTTCTTTACCTTTAATCATAAATTTTTAATTCAATCTTGAAAGAGAATCCTATTGAAAGTGTCCTCCTAAATAAGCTGCTCAACCTATATTTAATTGGGGCTTCGATTCGGACTTAAATAATTTTGAATGTCATTTTCAGGAATCTATAATTTCATAGTGTTTTAGTAATGTTTATGACAATTTTGATATTATAATTGGATTATTAATTGGGTGGGGTTTAGTTAGTTATGAGTGGGTAGTGGGTTGATTTATAAATTATATTAAGAAATTAAATTATAACCATAGTTGAACGCCAAGTATTTTAAAAAATATTCAAAGAGTTTAATTTTAAAACAATTAAAGAAGTGGTCAATTTTGAACCCAAAGGTGGATGACAAGGGTATTTTGGAGCCAATAGGTGGATGAAAAGGGCATTTTGGAGCCAATAGGTGGATGGAGGGTAATTTTGTACCATTTTCAATACTTTGAGGGTATTTTAGGCCCTTTTCCGAATAATTTAAAGGTATTTTCAATTTAAATTCCATTGCAAAATGGTAAAGAAAGTGACCACTTTCTAGTAGCTTTTTGGGTATTTAAAGGACTCCAATATATATATATGATTTCTTTTCGAAATCTGAGAATAATTTGCAATTGTTATAATCTCTGTCGATTATGTTTTCTATTCTTTTGATGAGCACTTTGTGTGTATTAACCCTAGATCAACCGTTTCTAAGTTTTAAGACAGTATTTTTGTAATCAAATATTTATATATGTTTGTCTAATATATATCACTTTATCCTTTTTTTTGAGATTACATTACAAGTGTCAATCAATACCCGACATGTATCATAACTCAAAAAAAAGACTCCACCCCCACCCCCTCCTAAATGTCCTCTTCCTAGAAGTAAACCAGAGGCTTGCAAATAGTTCCGGTAATAATTTGTGTTTGATCAAAATTGATTTCAAAAGCGTTTATAAAATATATCTCAAACAATCGAGTTAAGAATTCGAAATATTAGATACTTACATGAAAATGAAGCCCAAAATGTTAATACCATTCCAAATTTGACTATAGTCTAAATGAACTATGATTATCATTTAAGTAAAAAATAAATAAATCTAAAGCGTGTAGTGTTTTCTTTTTCGCATTAATTATAAATTTCGGATCATTTTCATGATCTATTACTAAAGTTGCTTATCGGGCAAATCAGACGTTGGATGAAAAACGAATGAATGATTTCTTATATATATTTAAATAATTTTTTCTTTATAGGTTAGTTTTTGAGATTGGGTTAACGCTAATATTCTAATGATATATCTAAATCATTTTGATTAAACGTTTAAAACTTTATCATGTTGACTATTCCTTAAATACAATTCCTAAAAGAGGCTATTTCTGCAAAGTGAAAGCCTTTTTAAACTTCTTGGGCCCAAAGTTATCTCATTTCATGGGTCGATGAAGATGATTGAACTTTGAGCTACACGTGGATTTTCATTACCCTATTTTCCGAGTTAAAATATATATCACGAGATATGAAAATGAATCGAGTAATCTATTTTTTTCAGCCATGAGGAAACATTTCTAAAACAATGGTGTAGAAAGGAATTTTTCCTTAAATTAAACTTAAAACAATGGGTGCTATGTTTTGTAAAAAATATTTATGATTAGTAAATACTTTCTCTGTCCACTTTCATCAGTTATATATAAATTTTGCGTGCCTTTTAAGAAACAACTAATGTATTGTCTTCCATATTTAAAAAATTATTTGATGAACAAATAATTAATATTTAGGATATCTAGCTTGATATGTTAAAAATGACAACTAAAATATAATGATTTTTTCATGATTATTAAAATGTGTTTGAATAACTTGCAAGTGAAAACTCAATGCTTGCTTTTAGATCATCACAAATTTAGTGGCTATATATTAAGTTTCTTTAGAACAAAGTATAAGTTGAGTTTTTGAGTAAACTTTTAAATTGGATCAACAAGCTTTTAAGCATTTTTTTCTTATTTCTTTTAGTTGGGTTTACATTTGGTAAAATTATCAATCGGCGTCTATAAGTTAATAATAAAATCATTTGAAAAATATAAGTTTGGTCATGTTCAATTTAGGTTTTTTAAATTTATAAGTAATTTTTTTTGACCAACACTTGATATTTATTGTTGATATTCTTATTAAGAACAAATCTCAACTCCCTCTTATTTTCATTTTTCTCAATTTGCATTTTCATTTAATCAACTTATTTTGTGTTGGTTCTCACTATAATCTTATGATCATAAGATCAAATATGTTATATGAGTGTGAATATTACTAGACAAAATTAGAAGTGATTATATTCTCTAACTATATGTAGTTCAAATGATTGTTATCTAACATTTTTTTTATATTATTATATTCATGTTCAATTAGTACCATTTAAATATCGAATAAATTTTAATCCACCTTAATTTTCAGCAATAATAGAACAAAATATAAAGATCGAATCCATCAAATACAATACTCAGGCTGTCTTGATTTTTACTTACTTTGTAACATTTACATTTAACTTTTTTAATAACATGATTATTGTTTAGAATTCAAATATCTTGAACATACAATATAATACTACATGAAAATTGATTATATTGAAACTCGAGTGTCAATATTTTTGTAAAGTGATTATTATTAGGATGTTGGCTCCAATGTTTTTTTCAAATCATAGAAAAATCAATACGTGTTTTAATAATAATAATATAAAAAAACTTAACCTAGAAATGGTAAGGTCAAATTCAAAAAGCTTTTTTCTTTTCTTTTCCAATTAGTAATAAATAAAATCTTACAATAGATTTCTTTTAGTATTATCACTTTCAACCAGTCTATTATTGTATGTGAAAGAAGTCAATGTGTACTGCCCCCTTCCATTAATTAATTTGGTATTCGATTATGATCTTTCCTATATCGACATCGATAAATAATGAAATGATTTGATTTTTTAAAAAAGAAACTATTTATCAAAGATGGTAAAAATCATGTTGCCTCCTTCAAAATAAACCCTGAAATTTCAGTACAAATATTAAACATTGAAGTAAGAAATATGTACTATGATTTTCATTTGAAAATTGATCTTTCGAATGAAGTAATACATTTGATTGAATAAAATGCATCTTCGGAACATCCTGATTAATCTTGTAAACTATAAACTTGTATTTGTACAAATAACTTCTATACAATTAAAATGTCGATATATTATACGTTAATTATTTGATGACATACTTATTATTTCTCATATGCACAAACTCTACATATTTATATCCCACCAAAATTGAAATAAACAACAAAAGAACTCACCTATTATTTTTCTTTTTACCTAAGCTAAATGTTGAACGTTTTCAAATTATATTAATTATTATTATAGTATTAAAAGTCTTTACAACTAATAGATATGAGACGGCTACGCATGTTGTTTTCCTTATCCGCGTTAAGTTTTTATTCACACACACCAAATACCTCAACAACATACTTTTTATTTTAATAATATTCACGTATCGCATCGCATCGGATCGTATCGACAATATATATAGAAAGAGTTGTTATGAAACTTGAAAAGAAGATAAAAAGAGACTTACAGAAATGGCGTACTATAATGAAGAAGAAGCATGGAAATGTCCAAAACACCCTTCGAAGAAACGGCGAACTACTACCGGAGTTTGTTCAATTTGTCTCCGGGATCGACTTACCGAACTTTGCCCTATCTGTGCTAAAGTGCGCCCTTGCTCTTCTAACTGCACCGCATCTACGACGTCGTTGTCTTCATCCTCCGGCGAGGAACCGGTGTTCTGTAGATCAAAATCTGTAGGAATTCCGTTTTTTAAATCGCAAAATGTTCATTCTAGCAGCCGGAAGAACCAGGCGGAGAGTAAGAAATGTAGCAAAATCGGAGACGGCAGCGAGATGGAGTTATGTAGATCGAAATCCGTCGGGATTCCGTTTCTAAAATCGCGAAATGTTGATTCCGGTGACCGAAGAAAGACGACGGAGAGTGAGAAGAGTAACGAAACCGGCGACAGCAGCGAGACAGCGTTATGTAGATCAAAATCCGTAGGAATTCCGTTTCTAAAATCGCGGCGAACTGTTGATTCCGGTGACCGGAGAAGGAAGACGGAATGTGAGAAGAGTAACAAAACGGCATCGTTCTGGTGGATGTTTAATTTAAGCAAGAGAGGTAAAGAGAACGCATCGGAATCGAAAGCATACTACTGCAATGATACAAGGATTAAGGAATTCGCGATAAGGACGGTGATGAGATCGAGATCGAGATCGGTGAATGTGGCGATGACGTCAGTATCCGGCGGAAATGATGTAAATTGTTCGCCGGAGAAGTTGAAAGGATGGTACTTGGTAAGTCCGATGAAGGTTTTCCGGCAATCGTCTAGAGGTCCGAAAATTGGTTAATTAACAGAGTCGTGGTTAATTTAATTGTGTAGAGGTAAACATATTCAACATTTATGTGAACCATTTACAAGCTAATTCAAATACCAATATCGTGATTATAAAAAAGGAAATTGTATGACAGTTATGTATTCAAATTTTAGTGAAGTATATATATATATTTAGTATTTAAGCTTTGATAATCAAAGTTATTTGATAATTATATTATTACCTCCTATTATTAGTTGGAAATTTACAAGCTACTTTAGACATTATTGTTATAAAAGAAAAAAGGAAACAAACTGCATGGACATTGAGTTCATACATTCGAATTCCAATGAAGGTAAATATATGTTCACTAGTCAAGCTTTCATTGTTATAATTATTCGATATTTATGTTAGTCGAATATAACAATTATTATCTCTCACTATTAAGTAAAATATATAAATCAACTCAAATATCATAAATTATAACTATGAATAAATAAATAAATTATACGAGTATTGAATTCATGCATCCAAATATATATTAGGCAAAGAGAACTTGGTTTACTATTTATCAAAATTCACAAATTAATCCATAGATACTTTGTGATTGTGACCATTTATTTGGAGTTTGCTAATATTAATTACTAATTCGTAGATAAATTAAAATGTGGACAATATTTAATTGATAACAACTTGAGAGAAATCAAAGCAAACAAAATTCAACCATAGCACATGCAAGGTGTTGTCTTTTTTAGTGTAGAAAAATAGATGCACATATCATAATCTTATTAATATTGTGATGATGATACAATTATATTATATATAGACAACGGTGACATGGATAGAATTTGATTGCCTTTAATTAGAGTTGATCGATTAGAACCAAACTTTCGATCTCACATTTCCCATGAGTTGGTTGAGTCTTATTTTTTGGATTGCCTTCTATTCGATGTGATACATGTAACTTTTAGATTTACATATCGATTTCACGATAACAAAAAAAATCTCATGTTAGATTTCTGAAAATGAAGAAATACTAAATAAGGAGTGTTTTTTTTTCTTTAATTAACCCTAACCCTACAAATAGTGTCTAGACTATTTAAATCAATAAAATCGATTAATAGATGGTTAAACAATTTGATTACCTTATAAAGATAGAGATGTTGTTTTCAATAGAGAACTTTCGACTCAAGTAAAATATATCTAAATTAATTTCGAGCATTTCTTATTCTTTGGAAATATTTCTCTAATGCTTGTGGAATCCTTCACAACTCTAATGAGAATGTCAGGGCGAAGATTATTAGATGGTGGTTGATCAAACCTGTCAACAAAGTTCATGAACTCCTTCTCCAGAGTCTGCCATCTCTTATTTGCTGGGAAACTTGGAAGTATAGGTGCAATTTGAAACATGAAGGTGTTAGAATTCCTATTCCTAGAATCATTGATCAAATCTCCAACCTCCTCTATTTGATTATTAATTCCCAATTTCCAGAACTTCCACTTTCACCTTCTATTATCAATATCTCTCATCTCATAGATCACATCACACCAAAGCTTGAAATTAAATTGGTGAAATGGAAGAGACCAAACTACAATGAGCTAAAATTGAATGTGGATGGTTGTAGTAAAGGAAATCCTGAAAGTGCTAGAGGTGGAGGAGTACTTAGGGATCATGCTGGACAAATGATTATGGCTTTCAGTGCCTATTTTGGTTTTTGCTCAAATAATTCAGCTGAGGCACTAGCTCTAAAGACTGGCCTAAGATGGTGTCTAGATCATGATTTTTACAGAGTTACTGTTGAATCTGACTCCCTCTTGATTATTCAGATGGTTAAAAGGTATGATCAATTCCCTTTGGCAGATGAAAGATGATATTAAACAGATTCAATCCATGAGTTCACTTGGTGACTTCTCTTTCATTCACACCTTCAGAGAAGGTAATACTACAGCTGATTTGCTCGCTAATATGGCTGAACATTGCAAAACAACTACCTTCTTCACCGAGGCCATAAATCTTCCTTCTAAGGTTACTTCCACCTTGAATAATGATGTAGTTGGCAAGCCCAACATTAGAATTCGAGTGAAGAAGGGCAACTTCATATTCGACCCTGGTTAAATTTTGTTTGGTTGCTTCTAGTTTATGAATTCTAGAATTTTTTGTAAGCTTATGTAACAAGGAGCAACCCTCCTCCTTTTTTTTTTCTTTCCTTTTATTTTGATAAGTTAGAGAGTAAGGATGTCCCTCACTCCTAGTGTTGTAATGCGGAGGTCAGGTTTCACCCCCCTCCATGCTCCTTTGACTTATCTATTGAAGCCCCTTGAGGGAACCTTAGAAAAAAAAATATATAAAAAAAATTATTATTATTACTACAACTCTCATATATACAATCTTATTCTTCGATTTTTTAGTATTACTTGTTGCCTCTTTGGCTTCAATATCATATTATTTATCGTCATGGTTCTATTCTCCATTTCAGTACGACTTCTTCATTACTGTATTTTCTTTACATACTTTAATTTATTCTTGATATCTTTTTACAGAAACTACCAAAAATAGTCTGTATCTTGCTTAAGATAAGATATACGGCTACATACACACCATCCTCTCCATACCATTGTCACATTATATCCTTGTTACATTACACTAAATATGTTATTTTACAGTAGAGTACAAATACATAATGTTAGCAAGTTGCAATTTTAATGCATTGATACATAGTAAGCAAAACAGGATATCCAAAAAACTACTTGCGCCAGTTCAAGAGTTGCACATTGAGGGTGTTTTTCGATACAAAAGGAATGAAAATTATTTTTCAAAAAGTTTCCTATTTTCTTTCGGAAAAAATTCTTTATTTTTAAGGAGTTTGTTTTTCTAGAGAAAATAATTTTCAAAATATTTAATCAACCGAACATGAAAAATTAGTAAAGAATTTTCCTTTCATATCGAACACATCTGGCTGGAGGTGAGTAGCATTCTATTTATAGGTTCAACAAAATACGGTAACTACTCAAACTCTTTCATTCACAAGTCCGAGGGAACGATATTCAAACATTATTTTGTTAATGTATAAATAATTCATCGAAAATCCAATAAGATATCATTTCTATCTTTGAATTCGTAAATTCAAAATTATGTGAAAAAGACTATTGTATGAGTTCAAATTACTCATTTTGTTGCTGCCATTACATAAGGTAAACCTTTAAAGCTAAGGCTTCGAATCTTCCATCTTCCTCTTCTTTTCATTCACATGTGAGCTGCCATGCAATGCATCCATGGATTCTTCATCTTTTGAACAAGCCTTCTTGATTTCCACGTCATGCAATTGATCTTCGCAATAAACCTTATATGCTAATGTTTAAAAACAAATAGTTAGTAGTTGTTTGAACAACATTTGATTGAAGTTGAAAAAAATTTATGTATTGAAGTTTGAAACATATATTTAACTTGGAAAGAAAAAAAGAAATTGAACCTTAATCTACCTGGTTGAGATAGAAATATTATTTTTCGACAGACCCTCAACTTAAAATAAAGGAAATAAAGAAATAGAAGAGTTTACCAGGTGTTTCAATATCATTGGATTCACCAACATTCAAATTTATGAAGGGCCTATAGATTTGAGTATAGTCTGAAAACCATATAGTGCCCCTTTTTGCGTAAAACATAATATACGCTTCCTGTGCTAAGACAAAATCTTCTTCAACAAAATCAACCTATGACAAAATCAAAACAAGTTTGTTGTCGTAAACTCAAAACATTTCAAGCAAATTAAGGAAATTCTACTATTTTACAATATATATACCTGCTTGTCGTTAAATTTGTACCATTCATTTGGAGCACAACGAATGAAGCTGTAATAGTGTCCTGAAGATATTGAAGATCCGGAATGCACTATAATTGCGTAGAGATCGTATTTCATTTCTTCCTATTGAGAAAAAATAATTTTCGAAACAACATCATGTAACTGCTAACAAAAGCTAAAAATGTAAGTAAAAGTCCAAATGAAAGATACTCACATTATTGATTTTGTTGGTATAAAGAAGCATGTCCAATTCCAGTGGAAATGAAACATGCTTGTCCACCTTCTGGATAACTATTCCGTTATTTTTAAATCTTTTCAAATGTAAGGCAACAACAGAAGGGGCACGATCAACGAGGAGCTGTTTCTCAAATGACCCGTGTATCTTGCACTTTTCATAAGAAAACTCAAATTTTTCGACTTTGGTGAAAGAAGTCAATGCTGCTGGTACACTATCAATATCCTCAATCTCTAAGCTTATGTCGATGAAAGGCTCGTGTGTGACAGAGAAATGATTACACTTGCAACAACGGAGCTTCAAATTCAGAAAAACATATTAACAATACAAAGTGTACACAAACTGTACCTCTACCTTGGGAGGTAGAGAGGACATTGCTGATAGACCTCGACTCAAGTAAAAGCATTAAAAAATTGATATAAAAACATGTAAATGGTTACCTTGCTTACAAAACGACCACCAAAGGCCTCCTTCACAATGTTGTCTTGTGGTTCTAGATTGGAACAACAATATTCGAGTTTATTGAGAAAGCACTGTAAGAATTCATGTGCATCTTCTTGTTGATACCAATCGAAATCGGGTGAAAAATCTGATATTTTCACAAAGTTAAGAAATACAAAGAAATATAAGGTATAGAGGCATAGAGCCAAAAAGCTCAAGTTGACGGGCAAATGATAATCAATACTATACTATAACTATTTTACAATTGTCCTCGAGGAGTTTTTCAACTTTAAAAACGCAAATTATTTTTCATATATTTCATTGATGAGAATGTTATTTCAACCCTTGATTTAAAACTATAGTAAACTTCAAAATGAAATAAATATTTAACTATAAATGATAAAACATACCTCTCAAGTGGCTAACCATTCTTTTCGGTGATACATAATCATAGGCACCACCCATAGAAAGGTCAACTAGATCTCGAAAGATACAAACTACACAAAATCGGTTTGTGTGATCTGCAACAAGAAATGATCTGAATCAACTAATTAGATAAAAATAATTCAAAATAAAAAGAAATTCTAAGTTGATACTTACTATCACATGGCGATACATGATCAATCGATGCAAGTAGCTGAAGCAACACTACGGTGTGCATAAAAGATTGCACAACCGCATTCAAAAAACATGTGTTGCCTAAGTTACACATGCCAACTCCCTAGAAACAAGCAATAACATAAGCACCGGAAACAAAAAGAGTTTATATATAAAATACACACAAGAGTGATTGTTTAGTAATGTATCATATCTCAATATCTACTTAATATTGATTAATACCCACACTTAAAAGTGGCTATTTTGTAAATTGAAAATTGAAAATTTTATTATAATAGTGGCTAGCTAGTTCTCAATTATCAAGCTGAAAAATGATTGTCTAGCCTATCTATTTTACTACATAACTATTAATTGAGATGTCATAAAAATAAGTCAAAATAGTATCATTTGAAATTGAAATAACATAAAAGTAGCTAGCCCTGATTATTTTACTACAATAGACTATCAGTTAAGATGTCATAAAAATAGGCTAAAGTTGTATCATTTGAAAAGGCTTAAAAGTGGCTAGCCCAAGATAATTTACTACAATGTTAATTGATTAAGATATAATAATAATAGGCTAAAAGCATAAGAGTTAAAAGTGGTTAACCCATGCTATTTCACTATAAATTGTATCACTTAAAAAGAGATGAAAATGGTTAGCCCGCACTGTTTATCTATATAGTTGATTGATAAAGATGTCATATGAATAGGCTAAAATTATAAATTGTATCAGTTGAAAGAAATTAAAAGTGCCATTTCACTTAATAGCTGATTGATTAAGAATTACAATGTCATAAAATAGTCTAAAATTGTAAATTGTACAACTTATAAGTGGTTAAAATTTGAAATCATACCACCATTTTAGAAGGCTTATTCTCAATTGACCTAGTTTCTTCAACCGTCTCTTTGAAATTTCCGGGCTCAATTGAAGAAATAGGTTCAACTGTTAAAGGAGACCATTCAGCCCAACCCGAATATAAGAGCTCATTACCATTATAGCCCATTGAATCAGAATCAACATTAATGATCAATGAATCGGATTCAACTCGAACAGGTGACCTATATTCATTCAAATCTGAATTGTTTTCTTTTGGTTTTTCTTCAACTTCAATTTTTACTAATGAAAAATCAAAATTGTTGTTCTCAATTTCTTGGGATTTCAAAGCATCATGATCAGGTGATGTTTGTACATTCTCAGTATTTACTTTTTTCATTGAGAAGTAAGAAAACAACAAAAACTAGAGAGAAATCAAGAATAGAGAAATGAAAACTCTAGGTTCAAGGGTTTTTGGTAGATAAAAAATTATGAAAATTCAAATTAATAATGTAAAGAATGAGAAAAACAGTATGATACAAAAAATGATTTTTTTCTTTGAAGATGAAATCCAAAAGAAGAATCAAATTTTGTGTCTTTCTTTGCAAATATTTGAACTTTAAAAAGAATTTGGAGATTTTGAGAGAATTTGGAGGTTTCGAAATGAGAGGGAAACATATAAAGGATTGGAGTGGGGTGGGAGATTTGGAAAGTAAATTTATCAACTAGGGAAGTGATATAATTTAATAGATTTTCTAAATTAATATACAAATCTTAATATTATGATACAATGTAGGCGTGTCAATTAAACGGTCAGTTATTTTAAAAAATAATTATATGGAAGACTTGAAAAGTAAATATAAATCTTAATATTATGATACAGATAGGCGTGTCAATTAGACGGTCAGTTATTTTTAAAAAAAAATTATATGGAAGACTTGGAAAGTAAATCTGCCAACTAGGAAAGTGATAAATTATCATAGATTTTCTAAATTAATAGATACATTTTAATATTATTATATAATGTAGGAGTGTCAATGAGATGGTCGGTTATTTTTTAAAAAAATTATATCATCTCAAGATTTTTTTTTTGGATATTTTATATTATATAACAAAAATTAGATTTTCTAAAATCATTAAATCACATTGAATATCATTTTGCTCTTCACTATTAATACTGTTAGGTTAATTTTGAAAAAAAAATTACTTTTAAAATATCATTTCAAAATATAATATTATTATAATATTTCTTTCGCGAGTATGTTCTTGAAAAAGCACTTCAATTTTTTCATCAAGAAGTCAAGAATGTAAAATCTTGTTATCTTACTATTTGATCTTAAACATTTAATATGAGTGCTTACATAGATTTTATCATATTGTTTGAAGAAGTATCTATTAATTTTAAATCTAATTAATTAAAGACTAGTTAAAGAGCAAAAACCCAAGGTGATGCAATCACCAAAAGCCCAGGACGTAGGTTACATTCATAATTGAAAAGTGGTATGAAATATTATTAAATGAACTTTGCAATATTTTGTTTATTTTCGTATTGCCTGTTTTAACTTTGCATGGTAAAAGTTTTCCTATTTAGATGTTAGAGTAGGTTCCCGCACAATGCGGTAAATTGGTTCGTGACAGTTATAGGTTTTCTTTCCATGTTCATCGAAATAGACGTTATCAGGATCTTATTATTTTTAGTGTTTGATTTATGAATAGTCCTTATACATTCTAAATTTTTAATCCCAAAAATAAATAATAAAAACATTTTTCATTCATAAATCAAACACTAAAAATAGACGTTAAATCATTTTTGGGTAAATTGGTTCGTGACAGTTATAGGTTTTCTACATTCTGTTAATTGTGTAGCACATCAAGCTATAGCTACGGTTCGTAGTAAGAAAAACAAAAATATTATTCTCAACAAAATAACACTTAAATGTATATGTAAAATATTGTATGTATAATATATAACCATGTATATGAGCTCAAATCTCCTCAAACAGTTCCAAATTTCTTTTCTCTATTGCTCAAGTGATTTGGTAGTGTTTGCTATATTGATAAACTAAAATTAGTTAAGCCCATGCAAGATGTCTTGTAGTAATTATTGTAAAAAAATTAAATTAAAATGATAAGCTGTTTATTTATATGTGGTCACCTAATTCTAAATTAAAACATAATGTGTATGTATGTATATATATATGCCAGGCTGATAAAGAGGATAAAATCTAAAGAGTTTTCACTATAGTTTACAGTTGAATGATTTCACAACTCAGACAGCGACCAGAACACAGTAAATTGTTGAACAAAAGCTCTACAAACCTCATCGACAACCAAACAAATACAAAGAAAAAGAAATTTTTAACATGGTAAGACCAACTTCTTCAAAGCCTGTATATAGAGTTGCATTCCAATATTATTTTTCATACAAAATGTTTGCATCTGCCTGAAATATTCTGGTCACAGGATACGGTCTTGAAAATCAGAGATTAAGGTTGACGCAAATGAGCCAAGTCTCTTTCCAGTTTCTCCAGCAATGTTTTTCAGAGAGGACATGTCCTGTTGTGCCTGAAAACATAGAGAGTGATCCTTTCAATGTCTTCGTGTCCAAACTCAAAAACATTTACATTTGTGTCATAATTGCTTCTATACCTGGAATGAGATCCGGTTAATGAGATCACCAGCATTGAGGTCCAGATCTGATCTATCATCGTCACCAAAAAGGTCTGCGCTTGATATGGCACTTGAACCCTGAGAATTCATAGCAGTAGAAAACATTGTAAGGAACATGAATCTGATTCATCCATTTTTAGGTGGGAAATCTTCTTTTTTCTAATCAACTAGTATGAGATTGAATGCGGAATGGGAGATGGTCAAGTCAATGTGTCTGCTTGCTGATCAAGAAAACAGCTACACCCATAAATATATGAGAATGTTATCTACAACAAGCAGTCATACCGAGAACTTCTTAAGAGAAACGGAGGCTTCCATTTCAGCTTTGCTCTGATCACCAAAGAATTGGGCGGATGAAATTGCTTTTGCATTAGTAAACTTCTTCCTTGCTTCATCAGTTTCCTCGATCTGATTAAAATAGGATGTAACTTAATTAAATAAAACAAACACCATCATTAGAACGTGAGAAAAGTGTGGCATCAATGAAGTGGGGAAGAACCATGAGTCTTAGGTTCAAAACCAAGCAGAAACAAAAAGACTCTAGGTGATTTTTTCCTATCTACCCAAGCCCACTACTTGTGCTGGTAAGAGAATAAGTACCTGGTGGGATTAGTCGAGAGGCATAGAAAGCTGGCCCAGATCACCATCGACGAAAAAATAAATAAATTGAAGACTAAAGAAACAACTTTAGGCAAAGCAGTCCTATTCATAAATAACGAACAAAAGTACTGAGTGAGAACAATAAATCACAAACTGAAGGACAAATCCAAGGTGAAAAAAGAAAGAAAAAATTCAAAGGTAAACTATATTACAAAACATCCAAAAGTTGTTTTTATTTTTATTTCATTAGTAACCAAACAGTTGAAACTTCCATTGCAAATATTTAGAATGTAAGATTTGAAGTTCCAAACAGCAACAACCTTTTCCTAAATCAATAACAATCCTTACACTTATTGACAACACAAGAAGCTGGAATAAGATCAAAAAGCAACAAATCTCTCACAAGTCAGTAGTCACCGCCCCCAACTTAGTATTGATCAAAATATAGTCCACCCACCCAACTGCTGCACCTATGTATAATATAGCAGTAAAACTAAGTGTGACACTACTTTCTTTATATCTCATAGATACTCATATCAATATTAACATTTCATGTGACAGCTCTATTAGAATCCTTGTATGCAGTGTTCACCAATTCTCAAAAAAGAAAAAAAAAAGAATCCTTGTATGGCAGTGAACATAAGAACTAGAATAAGAACTCACTTGAACTTTGGAAGAGTTTGAGCTTTTCTTTGTGAAACCGCTTTCCATTCCATAGTCCGCAAAAAAATTGGAGGACATTGGAGGGGATACATGGTTAAGAACACGTCCAGAACTCATCTCAGAGGGTTGGACATTGTCTGTGTACTCGAAGCGAGATGTGAATGATGAGCCACCAGTTGGTGCACTACTTGCAGGGTTGGAGGAAGAAACTTGAACAGGCGGTTCTTCGGGCTTCTGGTCATACAAACTTTCACTGGTCTGTAAAGATGTTCAATCAATTAATTTAAGTTCTAAATTTGTTAAATACCTTATTATAAAAGCATGAATAAATCTTCATTTCAAAATATGCAATTTATACCCTGAATCCGTTTCTCTAGCTTGGAAGTCTAAGATGTACCTTTTTAGTAAGTTTACGAGCTCCAAGTCCACCTGGCTTGCCAGATTTCTTTGCAACTATAGGTTTTTTAAAGGAAGTAGTAAAAACTGATTGTGAAGCTTTGGGTGAAGCAGAAACCTCTGGTGTTTCATCCTTAAATGTTGAGGTTTCTTTTGGAGCTTCACTAATCTTATTATTAGAAAATCCATTTGTAGTGTGCACAGCCTGAGAGGCAACAGGTGATGCTGGCAAACCTGCATCCTCTGCTTTACTTTTAGCCACTTCTTTTGAGAGTAATTGTTTATACAATTCGGCAGCCCTGGAGGTATACTTGGCTTCAATCTTGCCTCCGTCCGTCCATCCGTGCTGCTTGAAAAAAACTTGAGCACGGTTATTTCCACCAAAGTACATCATCTTCAACTGATCTGGAGACCATGAATCTAAATTTGTCGACCTGCAAGAATCAATTCATTGAAAATGGACAGTTATAAATGCCAAAATAACAGAGAGAAGGCAGAACATATTTGTTTGCAGCTGGCCATACCCACTCCCGCTTCAAAACAAAATATCCATCCGCTCCAATATGTTTGACATTATTTCCTTATTAGTCTGTTCTAAAAAGCACATCTTAGAACAGTACATGTCCTCAACTCGATCTAGACTAATTTGTCCGGCACACATTCACCCAAAGATGCAATCTTTGAATACATCCTCATCTTAATTTGCAACATTGAGCAATGAGAGGAAGCAACTGTTTATAAAGGCAGAAATCACGGCTGATTCCAGTAATTTCAACATTCCTACAGAGTATCTAATAAAACCTAAACCGCATACCTTACCTAACTTCCCAAACAACATAGCTGAATCAAAGGGAAAAAAGACAATTGAATGGAATATTGATTTTTAACAATAACCAAATGCATAAAAGAAGAATAAAGTGATCAAACTTTAGAATGTACCTAACAAAACTGATGTGAACACCAAGGCTACGATGCGTTGCCGAACAATCAATACACAAGAAGATCCCATACGTAACCGACGCCCATGTAGGATTCTTCGCATTGCAATCAAAGCACATCTGATAAAAATTCAAGCTAAATCGTTCATAAAACAAAAGATCTACTCAACAGAAACACTAGATCTAAATCAGATCTCAAGTTCCTAAATCAATTCAAACCAGCAAAACAGACAAAATTAAAATGAAAAAAGAATACGATTTTCAATCACAAACAAATATACAAAACGGAAAGAATAGGCAGAAGAGAAAATATAGAAACCTTGTTGTCGGACTTGGCTTTGAGCTTCCGGAAAACGGCATTCTTGTCGGTGAAGCTGTCGGCGGCCATGGCTGTAGAGAGAAATACAAATTGTAGAGAGAGAAAGAGTGAAGTTCCGAGAGGAGGAGGAGGAATGAATATATTTTAGAGAGAGAAAGAAGCCTCCTCAGGGAACATACAAAGGGAAACAGAGAAGATAAACAAATATCGGTCACCGCTAACACCTTTCTTTGGATATTATGTCTCATACCTAATTAAGCCATTAATTATTTATGCATATAACTGAATATTAGTTGAAGAAATAATTTATTTATTTATATATACAGAAAGAAGAATTAATATTTATATAAAATAATACCAAGTAACTTTTACTGATTAGAGTACCAAACAATTGCAAATATAAAGTAGCAATAACAATAACAATAAAAATTTTAGTAATTTAATTGATTAGTTATTTGAAAATTTGGTTCCCTATAAATAAAATAAAGTAGGGAGGGTTTTTGAGTGAAGTTGAAAGGGGAAAGAAAAGCCATGGCATTTTCTTCATTGCGTTCTTCTTGTTGTGTGTTGAATAAACTCCGATTGTGCCAGCGCTCCATCTCTGCTAAAGCTTCTTCTTCTTCTTCGAAAGACAAAGACAGAGAGAGATTGATCTTTGATTCAGAAAAAGACCTAACTTCAGGAATCAGCAGACCACTTTCTGAGATACTGAAAGAGCTGAACAAGAAAGTTCCAGATTCACTCATCAAGTTTCGCCATGAACCTAATGGATTCTCCATCAAATACATACCATGGTCATCTTCTTTTTTTTCTCTGTTTCATTTTGCACAAAATGATTAGTTATTGCTGTTTTGTTGGCTTTGTAATTATTTTAGTATATGCTTAATCGAGTTGAGGGTGTATTGGGAACCGCCTCTCTAAGGTAGTGGCAAGGACAGACCCCGTGCTTATGTTTTTGCATTTGATTAGTTGTGCTTGAATTGCTTATAAAGATTGTACCTTTGGGGTTTTTTTTTGGTTGATGACATAACTCACCTCCAACATGTGTTCTATCTTGTTTACATTCTGCATTTAGAGTGAAGAGTCAAGAATCTAGTTTTTTGAGTCTACTACTTGAACTATTATCAACTATTTATCAAAACACAACTCAACTGTCGATTGCTTACTTTTCCTACTTGAGATATCACCATCTTTCAAGTAGGTGAAGTGAGCAATTGATAGTTGAGGTGTGTTTTTGATAAATAGTGGTTCAGGTGTGAGACTCAAAATATTGGGAATACTTTTTATTGTGTTTTTTTGTTTCAAATATACTGATGGTTAGGTCTAGCTAAAAGGCTTGTAGGGTTATTCAGTTCTCACTTGAAAATCTTAGTTTGATTCTTGTTCCCGCAATTGTTTGCCCTTACAAGTGCAACAAGTCCAAATACTTATCTAAATTAGTGCCCTAACACACAAAGTACATATGTTTATTGCATTTGCTTTTTACTCTACGAATCTATAGCTTCTTCCCGTCAAAGCATGCCTTGTTTCTTTTCAGCAACAAGGTCCACGTTGTGCAATTGGGAATGCTCCCCATATTGGCTCTAAGCTCTATTAACTTTCTGTGATTGCTGCACTTACAACAAGCTTCTAATTTTCTCTGGTAACATCAAAGATACGCCCATTATGCTAAAGAACAGTTCCCAGCTTTGTCTTGAGAATCTGCAATGTAAAAAAAAAGATAGTATCTTGTTTCCTCCTCTGAATTGCAAAAATAGCATGTACTACACAAGGAAAAACCTCACCTTTGTAACTTGTGTTTGGCAAGCATCCCTAGTTGTTAGCCAAGCAAAAAACTTACTTTCGTAGGTGCTTTGTTTTTCAAATCATCTTCTAGGGACAATTAGGATTTCCCTGATTAAAATGTTGCAACAACATTTTTGTAACAGTTATTGACTTAAAATACCGTATGCCTACTGAACATGAATTCAGTTATTGAAGAACTACTAAAGGTAGGTCGTTAATGAAGTTTGAGAATTCTCTGATGTTTCTAGCTTCTTCTTTCTTTTTTTTTTCTTCCATAGACCTAATTATATTAAAATCTCCTCCAACAGCCCATGGTACTGAAACAATTCTACTGATAGCAGCAAGTTTTTCTATAAGTACTTCCTCAGGTTCCTATCACAGGGGCCATAGACCTGACCCCTGTGAAAGCATATTGTAACCCACTGTTAATCTCTTCCTTCCAAGAAGCAAATCGTTATCCTCTGCAGACATCCCAAATGTACACATTTATTCTCAACTTCTTTAACTCAAAAATATCATCAAAACACTCTCATTTTATTGTATACAACTCTTTATACTTATTTTTGTACTCAACCACACAAGGAAAATGAACATTAAAATAATTTTCCAAAATAAGTCGTTGGTATGTTGTTGTTGTACATCGTCCTCCATAACAAATACACCCAAAGTATCAACTATGAGTGGTCAACATCGTTGCTCAGTTGATTTTAAAACATGTAGAAATCTAATGCATCTGTGGAAGTTTAGAACAGTGTTTTTTCTTCTGTTTATATTGGTGTGGGCCTTCAGTTCTTCACTCGATTTATTAACACTTGCCGGAATAGTGTGTTGTGCATTTTGTTTCTGTTGCTTTTTACAATATATAAAAAAATCGACTTACTTTTTATGACTTTTGAATCTTTGCAGGCATATTGTGAATAGGATTATGAATTTACATGCACCGGGTATGTCAAAGATCTTTTTTATTTATTTTTCTATTTTTCTGCGAATGAAACTACTTTTACTTTAGTCAGCCAGTTGACAGTCAAACTTGTTGTCAATTAGAATGGTCTGGCGAAGTTCGAAGCATCACCTACTCATCTGATGGCAAGTCAGTTTCAGTTGTTTATCGTGTGACAATATATGGGACTGATGCAGAGGTATTGCTATCTTTGTTACTTATACTTGACAGATTGTTTCTATTATTGAAATGTTATTTTGTGTAGTGATAACTAGCCTGCTCCTAATATTTTTCTAAGCAACCAAATACTGTTGTTTATGAGTTGCTGCCTTTTAACTTGAGAAGACCTACCTAAAAAGCCACGGATACACTCTTTAGCAGACTTTAAAGCTATGTAATGTTCAATGATTCTCATAAAGTTTGTTTCCGCATTTAAGCACTTCATTCGGTGTAAATATTTATTCTTCAAGTAATTTAGCAGACAACTTTTGATGCTTATTATTCGTTATTTTAGTGGCATGACACCTTTTTACTTCGCTAAGCATAGATGTGTATGTTTGTGCTTGTTACCTAGTTTTCTGGTGGGGATCCTGTGCAGAAGGCAGAAGGTATGGCATTTCGTCGAGCTTGTGCTCGTTTTGGGTTGGGACTTCATCTTTATCATGAGGACATGTCATAAACTGGGATAGGTTCAAATTTCTTTTTGGCATGAGCAAAGATCCCAATTTTGTAGTTAAAAAACATTACTAAAGGTAACTGTACTATGGAATCTGGTTCATTTTGTAAGCCCAAAAATGTTCTTTCAATGTGTCAAGTTGGTATTTACTAGGAGTTGAAACTCCAAATGTATAAGTATTAGTATGATTTAAATGGTGATCTCAAAATCGAATATTTGTGCAACTTCGGCTAGAGAAGGATAAATTTGTTAAATTAGCAGTTGTATACTTTGACCATTAGCCCAATAGATATTCTGGGCCAATCCAACAAGGAACTTAAGCTAGGAGAGAATTGGGCTTGCTATAAGTATCTTTAAGATAGCCAAATTAGCCCCAAAAGATCACTTGTAAAATGAAATTGGAACAATATTATGTGGCACCGTGTGGTTAGGCATGGAGTTTAAGAAATAATAGAAGATTTTATTATGTTTTACCAAATTGTCCTTAATGTCACTTTAGTGCTTATTGTTAGTTGACGTTTATTGACAATTAACACTTTGTTTGGATCATTGTTACTCATTATTTCATAATATATTATATTGTATTGTACTCTATTGTATTGTATTGTATGGTAGATACAATGTTTGGGTAGACTGTATTGTTTGTTGTTATTTAATAACATTTTAATTATTTGGTTTGATCATATCGTACTGTATTGTAATTTAAATAATTAAGATAAAGGGTAAAATAGTATTTTGAAATATTATGTAAAGATATAACTGAAAAAAGAAATTAAGTAACAATGGGAACACACCAAATTGGTTGTTCCATTAAATAGAGGTTTTCATTGTTACGTAACAACGAAATTAAACAATACAGTACATTACATTTTAAGTAACAATCAAAATAAACATTGTAGGTATAGTAACGATACAATACAATACAATGGATAACAATGATCCAAACATAGTGTAAGTGTTAAAGTGAGCCTCAATATTGATAAAAATGGGCGTGGTATCATTGAATAGTTGCCTAATAAGGTAATGTGAACATTTTTCTTGGATGAATTTAAAAGGGATGACACATAAATTGAGTATTATTGTTTGGTTAAAGAAGTAGGGTGAATTAAGAGAATAAATCTCACAAGGGATGATCTTCAACTTTTCTTTCTTTTTTCTTTAAAAAAAATGTATTTTGTTGTTCATCAGACATACATTAGATTTGTCTCTTAGAAGCATTTATATGTCAAGAGATGTGGTTGGGGATGTTGGGTGCGTGGGAAGAGATAATGAACTTTAAAGTTACTTCTGAAACTTGTTTCCGCTATTTCCATAATAAAAGTTATTGTCTAGGAGTTTGACCAACCAAATAAGGAAAAAATTTAAAAATATTTTGTACTAATGTTGGGCCATCAAGTGCTTGTTGGGCCAATGTGTATGCTAATATTTGGCCCATCTTGGTTGGCTCCACCAAATGGTAAAAACTTAGAGTACTATTTAAGTAGTCATTTTTAAGGTGAAAAATAACATTTACACAAAAATATCTTCAAATCATGACAAAAATAAAATAATTTGAAGTATTGTTATTTTGAGTAATATATATTGTCCAAAAAATTTATGCAATAATGGAGCATTGATATTCTAGGTCCTTAATATACCACGTTTGTTTTGTAAGGGTTGGCTTGTATTTAAAGAGAGTGACCTTTTGGAGAAATGTCCCTATATATGTATTGTATATATAATGTATCCAAAAGTATGACATATATGTGTGTCAAAAAATTGCTAACTTCTAATAATCTATCGTTTTCGAAGTGAAACATGAAAAGTACCCCTCATTCATTCATTTCATGTCACTCATCCTTTCTTAATTTACCATGTTATAATTAGTTTAATGTAGTCCTTTCATTTTTTTCAATAGAGCACATGATGTCGATAGCCTCAATATATGTGGGTGCTTTGAAAGTGATGGAGGTAAAAATATATACCAAATATGACAAGTATCACCAATCAGATCATTTGTTTAAAAGTATTTTTACTTCTTTTTCAAACATTTCAAATTTTCGAAAAAATAAACACACAACCCCAAAAAAAAAAAAAATCGTTTTAATTTTTGCTTGATGATCATAGAATGTGTAGCCTAATGCACAAATTGACAATCACTACCACTGGTTATCAACGTGTGTTATTTTTATGGATCAAAGAGAAATTAGGAGTAATATAAGTAGTAATTGATATTACTTTCAAATATAAAGGTTAATTATGCAATTATTAATATTTTGATGATGTTGATGAATGATATTTATAATAAGTATTGTTATTGTGATTAAATTGATGGATGATATTTGTTATATTTACGTTGCTTTGAAACTATAGAGACTAACTAAATAAACTCTAAAAATGATATAGTCATCAAATGTAAACGTTAATCACAATTATTATCATTTTTCTACATATAGTTTATGTTGTAGACATTGAAATTTTGTGGGACTCTACAAAATGCGTTCAATTCGAATTGGGACTCTACAAATTGTGTTCAACTCATATAAGGATTCTTAGAGGCTACTCAACCCTAAACCCTAGTTTATGCCTATATAAAGGGTACTAAATTCTCTTAAAAGGCATCTTGAAAATTTCATAAAGAGATCAAGATCTCGAATACGTCGCAAATTGATGGATTATTCATATAGAGAGGTCAAATCTAAATCATCCTAGTTCTAGAAATACGCCATTAACGGCCTCGAATCATGGATAAATCTCTAAATCTTAGGAGAGTAGAATCAAGGGATCAAAAGAATTGTACCCGCAATCTATCTTGATTAATAAAATCATGTTTCTTCATATTTTATTTGTATGATTTATTTATTTTCCATATGTTTAAAATTTGTTGCAAACATATGTGTTTATATTTTGTTCACAAGCTACGACTAGACATCGATAAATGACAATTAACCATGATTCCATGCTTTATTAAATACAACATGTAAAGTCCTCCATATCTTCTTCTAAGCGAAGCATAGAGTGCAATAAATAATCTTATAGTGGTAGATTATAAATGAATGAGTTGCATAATTATATTATGAGGCAATTTCGATCGATGTGATAAAAGTGAATAATCAATGATAATTAACAAAACGTTTAGAGTCATTTATCAAATAGACTCTCACGAGATCTTTCTTCTTTGTCTTCAATTACATCTTATTCCTTAATTTTAGCATTAAAAAGTGTATTCATGACTTATTGTACTCATTCTCCTAATGTAGATCGACATAAGTCGATAAAAATATTGTTCCGATAGATAAATTTTAGTACAGGAGCGGCTCAAGCATATTAGTGGTCTAAAGCAAAAATCAAATAGAGCCTTAAACTTGAATTGTTAAGAACTTTTATATTATTGATTCGTTGTAGTTTTCAATTGATAATATAACCATTCTTATTTTAAATTATTTTTCATGAGATATAGTACTCCAAATATGTCAATTTCTTCCAATAATTCCTTCATTTTCATGAAAAGTTACTTTTTCTACAAATAATATTCAATATTTGTTAAATTATAACCTATTACTATTAAAATTGAGGCCCCTGAAATTTGGGAGCCTAAGGCACATGTCTTTTTTTTAACACTGTCGAGCCACCTATGAATTTTACCTAGAGTTCATTAATATATTATTTAAGATATAAACAAATAAAAAGGCAAAAAAGATAAAAGTGTCAAAGTCATAGTACTATAAAATATAAGCACATGGTAAATTCAATGTGATTACAATTCTGATTAGTCACTTATCTATCATCGAGATTTTTCATAAACCATGTGCCAATTTGCATTATTCATTGGTCCACTATTTGATGTATGTGATTAGTTGGTCCCATACAAATAAAAATGTTGTAGATATTTTTTTGTTTTTTGGGACTATAATGTTTTTAGGCAAATCATTTTATTTAAAACAATTATTTTCCATCTAATCGTAATAAGTTGTTAATGGTCATTAGTGTACATCGAGTCCATAACAAGTGTATATAAGTATGTATAATCAGCGTATGCATCAATTATAATAGATAATATCGTGATTATATATATATATATATATATATATATATATATATATATATATATATATATATATATATATATATATATATATTGATCATTTACTGTATATTTGCTAAAATTTATACAAATAAAAATAAAGAGCATGATTACTTTTTAGATGTTGTGTACTATAAATCTATTAGGCATATGGTCATATAAACTTTCATTAAAGAAAAGTAGGAGGTGTAAAAGTAATTATTCAAATAATAGAAATGCATCAATAAACTAATTTGAAAATTATTTATTTCTTAATTATTAAATAATAAATAATATTGAGGTGGAAAAATCAAATTCAAACCGTCTAATTCATTAGCTCAACTCTTTTCAATCCAATCCATTAAAAACTGGCTTGATATGTAACCTGAATTGGCTCCTGAGAAATCTTGTCGAAATATTTTTAAAAAAACTTATTTTCAATTCGATATGTTATATATAAGAATAATAAAGAAAAAAATAATTTGATTAGGTACTACAATAGTTTAGTAGAACAAAAAAAATAACTAAGTTAAGTAAAAATTGGGTTGGTTAGGTCTTGACCCATTATATAACTCGTTACCTAACGTGTTTTGGCTCAACCCTTTTTGACCCAAGCAAATTTTAGTTAGGTTGGGTTGGGTCCTGACCTGATTGTTGTCCTAACCCATTGTGACCCGCAATTAAAGGAAAATGAAAAGACATTTCTCTTCTCTCTCCTTTATTTAATATATAATACTAGTATTTATATGATTTTTCATTCGAAATCTGCTATTTGTTTAGAGGCTGTGACTAATTCAGATTTAGGATAAAAATTCTCACTTCAAGAAGGTACATCACTTTGTTCATAAAGCAATTATATTTTCATGCTTGAATCGAGACTCTAATTTGAAATAGAGGAACAATAATTACTCACTATAATATTTCGTTGTGAATTAGAACACTTATTGTTTAATTAAATTCCTCTTGTTTTGATTGAGGGTTTTATTTATTTGTGGCGAAAACATATTAACTATTTTTCTCTTATTACATAAAATACGATTATCTTAGGTTTAAGTCATATATTTCATAGGATCTAAGGGTATGATAAAATGAATATCTCGATTTTGAATCTAAATAAAAATTAACCTTTTCACACGATATGCTTGCACGATGTGAATTGGGTTGAATGAGATCTTTTCTTTCTCAACTAGAGTTCTCGCTTCAAACTTGAATTAGAATAAAAAATTTACCTTTTTGTAGGGAACATCTTATCTTTTATGAGCATAGTTACATTGTATGAATTTCACTAAGCCGAATCGATGCAATTCAAAAATCATATAGTTAAAATGAAGGTATATATATATATCAAACTCAACACTCATGATAAATTGTTTTTTTCTTACTTTTCTCTTACGAAGGAAACAACTTAGTACTAGTAGCTAGGTGGATTATTTGACTTGAAAACGTTATGTATGGCTAATAAATCGAGGGGGGCCATACATGAATACAAATAAAACAGTGGGTACTATATGTTATATGATAGAATATATATGTGGTATATATCATTTTAGGTCTACATTTAACGTTTATGAAAATATTAAGACAATTTGTCTTATTCTTTTCTTGTTCGGGGCCCTTATTTTCTCGAATAGTATGGTCTAACCTAGAATATTATATTCGTGAGCACGAGCGTAGTCCTATTAAATTCGCTATAAAAATTTAATTGGTTAGGTTTAGGTGAATAAGTATAGATAGGTTAGATAAAATGTGCATTTGGATGAGAACTAGGCTCAATAGTGATCATCAAGAGATCAATTATTGACTATTCGTGTCACCAAGGGATTAATCTGATAGAATGATCGTTCTGATTTTGAGGATAAAAAGTGCGCACTTAATAATAAATCACGATAGGAAGCTCTAACATCGAATAGTTAAAAAGAATAAATTGAAATTTCTCTTTCTCTAAAAACAATATATTCTTTTTTTTTTTTTTCAATTGAGGTCCAATACTTATTCTAGATACGATGTGCGAACAAAGTCCCACATTAATATCCAAAAGAAAGAAAAATTGTAGGGTGTGAACAAAGTCGGACATGGAAAGAAGAAAAGGGTCAGGCATTTTTGAGCAAATCCTGCAGGCAGTTTGGCCAAGAGTGAATGATATTACACCATGTTAAAAGTATTTTTGAGTTGTTTTAGTCTAACAATTTGTATCAAAGCCATGATTCGGCAAAAGAATATGGAATATTGATTTAGTGCCTTTACTTGTTAATTACGAGTAAGTTCTTTTTACTGTTACTCGTCGTTTTGAAGACATATACGAAAAAGGAAGTTAGTGTGTCTTGGTGGCCATAGCACATAAATACTAAATTGATCATATTTATATATTTCGTTTGTTTTATATTTTTCAAATGTATTTTAAAAAGCATCTTTTAAACAAAAGTCTATTAAAAATAATTTTTCTATCCTTCAAAAATTGAATAAAATTCACATATAGCCCAACCCTAGCTCTTTCACTCTTGAGAAATTACTGAGTTTGTTATTATTATTATCGATGGATGTAGAGTGTTCTCCTTCCTTCTTTTTTCTCTCGCCAAGAGAACCACTATAGTGCTAGTAGCTAGGTTGGTTAATGTCAAGCATGTGAGAGTCTAAAAATGAGACGAATTAGGGATTCATAATGACTTCATTGACTAACTAATCGTTGAGTAAAAAAGTCATTTTGCGCAGTAGTCAGATCGAAAATTTCTTATAGTGTGTCATTAAGATATATAGATTAGGCCAACCTCAGAATTAGATGTGGCCACATTTTCGACTCCACAAGTCTTGTTGTCCTCAATGACTTCATTGACTAACAACTCATTGAGTAAAAAAGACGTTTTGCGCGATATTTTAGATAAAAAAATTCTAGAAGTGTGTCATCACTAAGATAGATTAGGCCAACCTCAGAATTAAATGTGGTCACATTTTCGACACTACTAGTGATCTTGATATCCGCGATGACTTCATTGACAAACTAATAATTGAGTAAGAAAGACATTTTGTGCAGTATTTCAAGTCGAAAAACTCTAGAAGTTCATCATTAAGTTAGATTAGGCCAACCTCAGAATTGGATATGGTCACATTTTCAACATCACTAATCTAGTCTTCAACAGATTAATTACCCTACTTCAAAGGTGAAACCCATTCAAAAGATAAATCATAATATTTGAGATCATCAGAAAGGAAAAGCGTGGTTTCAAAGTTTATTATTATTTGAATTAGCAAACATTTTTTAAGGCCAAATGAAGGGGTTCCAAACAAAAAATAATTCAACTTTGAATCATAAATTGATATTACTAGGCAAAAAAAAAGAAAAAGAAAAAAGCATACATGGATATTAACTACTTGTATGTATTTTGTTATACTCTACTAGTACTAGTTATAGAGTCCTAGAGATGCCATATTAATCCATATATATATAAGTTGACTACAAAATTATATGCTCAAATTTGTAATCTAGGGACTATGTTGTATGATAGGGGGTTCTCTATATCATTTATTAAGTTAATTAAGTTTGTGAAAATAGTGCTACTTGTTATTCCTATTAAAAGAGCTGTAAAAATTTTCAATGATTTAGGTTTAATTGATTAACTAGAATAGGTAGAAAAAAGTACACCAGGCTTACAATAAGGCTCTACTATTATAGAATCAGCTATATTTGGGATGTATTATATTGATTTTCTAGCATTGAAAGATAAATTCTATATATTAGTCAAATATTTTTTCTTGTAGGGGTAAATTAATTAGAAGTAAAAAAGAGTAGCATTTGTGGCTGAAATTCTAGCGATTCAACATAAGTTTCATTAGGATTTTAACTTAAATAATGACAATCATCATAATTTAACATTGTGGAAATTTCAGGTAAATGTTTAGTGTTAGTGAAAATATCCAACAAATTAGACTTAATGTTTCTTATATATATATATATATATGGGGAAGTTTTACAAACAGCCACTATAATAAATTTAATTATGTTTTATAGCAATAATTTGCATATTTACGGGTTGTAGCCGCAATTTGAAGTTGCCTTGTTTGTATAATTCGCAGGTTTGTGTAATTCGCGGGTACATTTGTATAATTCAGATATTTTTGTATAAATTCAAAATAATAAATTTATACAATTACAAACATCAGAAGTGCAAACAATTATACAAATTATATTACATAAATTCCAAGTTATACAAAAGTTATACAAATATATTATACAAATTCTGAATTATACAAAACTAAAAAGCTGAGTCACGTAATTATAACAAAAAGTAGGCCACAAATTTTTAATTAAGGCAAACTATAGCTATGTTCACTAATCAACTAGTATATCTTTGCTTATACACGTAATTTTTTCATGATATATTGAGTATTTCTTCCACCGAGAAATATGGTGGAGTGATTGTGGTCCTTTCATCCTTAACAAAAGAGTCTTAAATCTGTATTTCAGGTCGAATAGCTTTAGAAGTGAACTGTCATTAAGTTAGATTAGCTAGGCCAACCTCAGAATTAGATATGGTCACATTTTCTACACCACCAGCCTTGTTTGTCCACTAACCAATTACTCTTCTTTGAAGGTGAAATCAGTTCAAAGATAAATTTATTATATTCGAGATCAGCGCCGAAAGGAAAGGTGTAATTTCAAATTTATTATTATTTGACTTAAAAGAACAATTATTTAAGTCCAAATGAAGGGGGGCCAAACCAAAATTCACCCAACTTGAACCCTACATGATTACTATTTACTACTAACAAGATTTCTGTTATACTCTAATTAATAGAGTCCGGAGCCTAAAGGGTAAAAAATGTTAATAAATATTTCAAAATGGTATATGAAATTTCTTTTTAATCAAAACGGCAAAATCGCTTACGGAGTAGCGATTTTGTCAGCCGGAAAAAATAAAATCGCTGCTATAGCAGTGATTTGTTAAATTTGAAGAAAAAAAAATTTTTAAACAAAATCGCTCTCAAGGGAGCGATTTTCAAAATAAAAACTTTTTTTTATAATTTTTTTTAATATGTCGCTGCTGAGGCAGTGACTTGTTTAAATTTTTTATTATTATTATTTTTTGCTTCTTTTTCTTTTTTAAAGTTTAAATTTGATTTTTTGATTAAAAAAAAAAATAGGAGCGATTTTCAAAATAAAAACTTTTTTTATAATTTTTTTTAATATGTCGCTGCTGAGGCAGCGACTTGTTTAAATTTTTTTTTTTTGCTTCTTTTTTTTTAAAAAAGTTTAAAACAATTTTTTTTCTTTTTAAAAAAAAATCGCTGCCTTTAATTAATTAATTTTTTTTAAAAAAAATCAAATCGCTGCCAAGGCAACGATTTTAAATCAATTTTTTTTTCCGATTTGATTTTAAAAATAAATAAAAAATTTAATTAAAAATCACTGCCTTGGCAAAGATTTAATTTAAAAAATAATTATTTTTTTATTTAAACTTTTTGTTTAATAAAAAAAAGCAAAAAGTAAAAAAATTTAAAAAAATTAAACATGTCGCTGCCTCAGCAGCGACATATGAAATTTTTTTATAAAAAAGAGTTTTTATTCTTTAATTATTTTTTTAAAAATCAAATTTAAACTTTATGAAATGTTTTTTATAAAAAAAGGTTTTTATTTTGAAAAATCGCTCCCAAAGGAGCGATTTTGTTTTTAAAAAAAATATAAAATCAAATTTAACAAATTGCTGCTATAGCAGCGATTTTACTTTTTCCGGCTGACAAAATTGCTACTGCGTGAACGATTTTGCCGTTTTGGTTAAAAAGAAATTTCATATACCGTTTTGGAATATTTGTTAACATTTTTTACCCTTTAGGCTCCGGACTCCTAATTAGTAGGTAGAGTCCTAGGGATCCCATGTTTGTACATAAACATAAGTTGGCAACAAAAAATTATGCCCAAAATTTTAGTGCATTTTGTTGTATGAGCAGTAAATATTTCAATGAGTTAGGTTTAATTAATTAGCTAGAATAGGTGTACAAGGTTTAGGAAATTAAAAGGCTAAAGTACGATAGCATCAACTATATTTTGGTACATATATGTTGATTTTCTTACATAGGGGACCTCTAGCATTGAAAGAAAATTTGTATTAACCAAATAATTTTTCATGTAGGGGTAAATTAATTAGGATTTAAAAAAGAGTAGCATATTAATTAAGATTTAGAACTTAGAAGGATATATTCAAATGTTATTAGGGGCTGATTTGCGCAAATAGAATCTTTTGGTGTCATTATACAAAATTCACATTATTAAAATATTCTAACGATTCGAGAAAATTTAACTAGAAATATATCATGACAATTATTATAACTATAGAAACTTGAACAACTTGTTTTTGCTTCGAAACGGTTTCAAATAGCTTCAAATTTTTAATCCTCCTCCTTGGTGATGAGAAATTTACATGTTGCTTGGCCTAAAAATAATACAAGAAATAATTAGATACAAACGTGAAATTAATAACGTCAAAAATATAGAAGAAATTATCTACTACCAACAATTAGGCGCAGTACAATATTGCTATGATTTCTTTCTCTTTTTTTTCATAGTCCGATATTCGATATATTTATTAGGGTTCACTTAAATTCGATTTTATTATTAAGGTTGATCACTTAAGTCCATATTTGCATGCACTCGGAAATCTCTGATCACTACAACTAAAGTAACTTTTAGCGGTAATAAATATTGATATTAATAAAGAGTGCTAATGACTCTATCGGCATTAGTTAAGTGTCATTAGAACCAATGTCGCTAAAGGCTTTAGGGACATATACAAAGAGTGTCAATTGCCGCTAAAAATACATATTTAGCGACAATTAAAAATTAATTGCCATTAATAAATAATCATTTTTTATGTAGTAGACTGAAGAGTAACACATTTCTTAATAAAAGTAATTTCATACTATTCATAATTCAAATTCACGTTTCAAAATAAAAAAGTACTTACCTCTCCAATTTCGTTGAATTAATTAATTAGCTCCAGCTAGCTACTTCATGTGACCACACTCTTAAACTTGTTCAATCCTAGGAAGTGCTAAACATTAATTTTTAGATGTTATGCTATATTTCATTATTGAATTTCACAAATATAATCCTAATAATAAGATTTTATTATCAACATTATTATGTTGCTTGTCTGAATGTTATCTATTATTGTATTGTATTTATAGTTAGTTTGACTATAATATTTGTTTTGATTGATATTTAATTTTTTTTGTACTATATCATTTGATATGATAGAAAGTCTCATTTTCGTAAATTGATTTTGTGTGATCCCATAGTATTCTAATTTTTTTTTTATTTTGTTTTTATTTATTATTTAATAATTTTATTTTATTTTATCCTCGAGGAGGAAAGAATAATTTTCCAAGCGGAGAGAGATCTAAATTTTCAAAAGATTCCAATTATTGATGCTTGATGTTATGCAATAATGAAAAATTGTAGTAAAATCTATCCAAATGCTATGTACTTATATTCATCAAAACTATGTTATATAATATGCTACATTATAAAATAATTATATGTAACAACCATCAAAACCGATTAATTAGCGTTGCACAATTAATTGAACATGTAAAATTATTTACTCTTAAGTTATGATGATTGGGAAAAGGTTGGCGTGACTTTAAATTACAAAATTTTGGCTAAAACAAGCCAATTTCCGTCACAATTATTGTGTTTCATCAATAAATCAATTATTTGTGCAAATAATATAAATAAATAAATATAAACAAATAATTATTTTTTTATTTAAACTTTTTGTTTAATAAAAAAAAGCAAAAAGTAAAAAAAGTAAAAAAAAATTAAACATGTCGCTGCCTCAGCAGCGACATATGAAAATTTTTTATAAAAAAGAGTTTTTATTCTTTAATTATTTTTTTAAAAATCAAATTTAAACTTTTTTTTTAAAAAAAAGAAGCAAAAATAAAAAAAAAATTAAACAAAGTCGCTGCCTCAGCAGCGACATATGAAATGTTTTTTATAAAAAAAGGTTTTTATTTTGAAAAATCGCTCCCAAAGGAGCGATTTTGTTTTAAAAAAAAAATATAAAATCAAATTTAACAAATTGCTGCTATAGCAGCGATTTTACTTTTTCCGGCTGACAAAATTGCTACTGCGTGAGCGATTTTGCCGTTTTGGTTAAAAAGAAATTTCATATACCGTTTTGGAATATTTGTTAACATTTTTTACCTTTTAGGCTCCGGACTCCTAATTAGTAGGTAGAGTCCTAGGGATCCCATGTTTGTACATAAACATAAGTTGGCAACAAAAAATTATGCCCAAAATTTTAGTGCATTTTGTTGTATGAGCAGTAAATATTTCAATGAGTTAGGTTTAATTAATTAGCTAGAATAGGTGTACAAGGTTTAGGAAATTAAAAGGCTAAAGTACGATAGCATCAACTATATTTTGGTACATATATGTTGATTTTCTTACATAGGGGACCTCTAGCATTGAAAGAAAATTTGTATTAACCAAATAATTTTTCATGTAGGGGTAAATTAATTAGGATTTAAAAAAGAGTAGCATATTAATTAAGATTTAGAACTTAGAAGGATATATTCAAATGTTATTAGGGGCTGATTTGCGCAAATAGAATCTTTTGGTGTCATTATACAAAATTCACATTATTAAAATATTCTAACGATTCGAGAAAATTTAACTAGAAATATATCATGACAATTATTATAACTATAGAAACTTGAACAACTTGTTTTTGCTTCGAAACGGTTTCAAATAGCTTCAAATTTTTAATCCTCCTCCTTGGTGATGAGAAATTTACATGTTGCTTGGCCTAAAAATAATACAAGAAATAATTAGATACAAACGTGAAATTAATAACGTCAAAAATATAGAAGAAATTATCTACTACCAACAATTAGGCGCAGTACAATATTGCTATGATTTCTTTCTCTTTTTTTTCATAGTCCGATATTCGATATATTTATTAGGGTTCACTTAAATTCGATTTTATTATTAAGGTTGATCACTTAAGTCCATATTTGCATGCACTCGGAAATCTCTGATCACTACAACTAAAGTAACTTTTAGCGGTAATAAATATTGATATTAATAAAGAGTGCTAATGACTCTATCGGCATTAGTTAAGTGTCATTAGAACCAATGTCGCTAAAGGCTTTAGGGACATATACAAAGAGTGTCAATTGCCGCTAAAAATACATATTTAGCGACAATTAAAAATTAATTGCCATTAATAAATAATCATTTTTTATGTAGTAGACTGAAGAGTAACACATTTCTTAATAAAAGTAATTTCATACTATTCATAATTCAAATTCACGTTTCAAAATAAAAAAGTACTTACCTCTCCAATTTCGTTGAATTAATTAATTAGCTCCAGCTAGCTACTTCATGTGACCACACTCTTAAACTTGTTCAATCCTAAGAAGTGCTAAACATTAATTTTTAGATGTTATGCTATATTTCATTATTGAATTTCACAAATATAATCCTAATAATAAGATTTTATTATCAACATTATTATGTTGCTTGTCTGAATGTTATCTATTATTGTATTGTATTTATAGTTAGTTTGACTATAATATTTGTTTTGATTGATATTTAATTTTTTTTGTACTATATCATTTGATATGATAGAAAGTCTCATTTTCGTAAATTGATTTTGTGTGATCCCATAGTATTCTAATTTTTTTTTTATTTTGTTTTTATTTATTATTTAATAATTTTATTTTATTTTATCCTCGAGGAGGAAAGAATAATTTTCCAAGCGGAGAGAGATCTAAATTTTCAAAAGATTCCAATTATTGATGCTTGATGTTATGCAATAATGAAAAATTGTAGTAAAATCTATCCAAATGCTATGTACTTATATTCATCAAAACTATGTTATATAATATGCTACATTATAAAATAATTATATGTAACAACCATCAAAACCGATTAATTAGCGTTGCACAATTAATTGAACATGTAAAATTATTTACTCTTAAGTTATGATGATTGGGAAAAGGTTGGCGTGACTTTAAATTACAAAATTTTGGCTAAAACAAGCCAATTTCCGTCACAATTATTGTGTTTCATCAATAAATCAATTATTTGTGCAAATAATATAAATAAATAAATATAAACAAATAATTATTTTTTTATTTAAACTTTTTGTTTAATAAAAAAAAGCAAAAAGTAAAAAAAGTAAAAAAAAATTAAACATGTCGCTGCCTCAGCAGCGACATATGAAAATTTTTTATAAAAAAGAGTTTTTATTCTTTAATTATTTTTTTAAAAATCAAATTTAAACTTTTTTTTTAAAAAAAAGAAGCAAAAATAAAAAAAAAATTAAACAAAGTCGCTGCCTCAGCAGCGACATATGAAATGTTTTTTATAAAAAAAGGTTTTTATTTTGAAAAATCGCTCCCAAAGGAGCGATTTTGTTTTAAAAAAAAAATATAAAATCAAATTTAACAAATTGCTGCTATAGCAGCGATTTTACTTTTTCCGGCTGACAAAATTGCTACTGCGTGAGCGATTTTGCCGTTTTGGTTAAAAAGAAATTTCATATACCGTTTTGGAATATTTGTTAACATTTTTTACCTTTTAGGCTCCGGACTCCTAATTAGTAGGTAGAGTCCTAGGGATCCCATGTTTGTACATAAACATAAGTTGGCAACAAAAAATTATGCCCAAAATTTTAGTGCATTTTGTTGTATGAGCAGTAAATATTTCAATGAGTTAGGTTTAATTAATTAGCTAGAATAGGTGTACAAGGTTTAGGAAATTAAAAGGCTAAAGTACGATAGCATCAACTATATTTTGGTACATATATGTTGATTTTCTTACATAGGGGACCTCTAGCATTGAAAGAAAATTTGTATTAACCAAATAATTTTTCATGTAGGGGTAAATTAATTAGGATTTAAAAAAGAGTAGCATATTAATTAAGATTTAGAACTTAGAAGGATATATTCAAATGTTATTAGGGGCTGATTTGCGCAAATAGAATCTTTTGGTGTCATTATACAAAATTCACATTATTAAAATATTCTAACGATTCGAGAAAATTTAACTAGAAATATATCATGACAATTATTATAACTATAGAAACTTGAACAACTTGTTTTTGCTTCGAAACGGTTTCAAATAGCTTCAAATTTTTAATCCTCCTCCTTGGTGATGAGAAATTTACATGTTGCTTGGCCTAAAAATAATACAAGAAATAATTAGATACAAACGTGAAATTAATAACGTCAAAAATATAGAAGAAATTATCTACTACCAACAATTAGGCGCAGTACAATATTGCTATGATTTCTTTCTCTTTTTTTTCATAGTCCGATATTCGATATATTTATTAGGGTTCACTTAAATTCGATTTTATTATTAAGGTTGATCACTTAAGTCCATATTTGCATGCACTCGGAAATCTCTGATCACTACAACTAAAGTAACTTTTAGCGGTAATAAATATTGATATTAATAAAGAGTGCTAATGACTCTATCGGCATTAGTTAAGTGTCATTAGAACCAATGTCGCTAAAGGCTTTAGGGACATATACAAAGAGTGTCAATTGCCGCTAAAAATACATATTTAGCGACAATTAAAAATTAATTGCCATTAATAAATAATCATTTTTTATGTAGTAGACTGAAGAGTAACACATTTCTTAATAAAAGTAATTTCATACTATTCATAATTCAAATTCACGTTTCAAAATAAAAAAGTACTTACCTCTCCAATTTCGTTGAATTAATTAATTAGCTCCAGCTAGCTACTTCATGTGACCACACTCTTAAACTTGTTCAATCCTAGGAAGTGCTAAACATTAATTTTTAGATGTTATGCTATATTTCATTATTGAATTTCACAAATATAATCCTAATAATAAGATTTTATTATCAACATTATTATGTTGCTTGTCTGAATGTTATCTATTATTGTATTGTATTTATAGTTAGTTTGACTATAATATTTGTTTTGATTGATATTTAATTTATTTTGTACTATATCATTTGATATGATAGAAAGTCTCATTTTCGTAAATTGATTTTGTGTGATCCCATAGTATTCTAATTTTTTTTTTCATTTTGTTTTTATTTATTATTTAATAATTTTATTTTATTTTATCCTCGAGGAGGAAAGAATAATTTTCCAAGCGGAGAGAGATCTAAATTTTCAAAAGATTCCAATTATTGATGCTTGATGTTATGCAATAATGAAAAATTGTAGTAAAATCTATCCAAATGCTATGTACTTATATTCATCAAAACTATGTTATATAATATGCTACATTATAAAATAATTATATGTAACAACCATCAAAACCGATTAATTAGCGTTGCACAATTAATTGAACATGTAAAATTATTTACTCTTAAGTTATGATGATTGGGAAAAGGTTGGCGTGACTTTAAATTACAAAATTTTGGCTAAAACAAGCCAATTTCCGTCACAATTATTGTGTTCATCAATAAATCAATTATTTGTGCAAATAATATAAATAAATAAATATAAACAAATAATTATTTTTGGGACCATCATTTAAATCATATATGTATTATATAAAAATTTGCAAAAATAATTTAGAACACAATTTCAGACTGAAGTTTAGCAACAAAATTTTAATATTATTATGTGTTTGTCTTGTCAATATAGAACAATCACTATAGTAACATATTACGATAGTCAAAGAGTAAGAAATAGTAAATAGTAGAAAATAATAGTAGAAATGAAATATCAAGATATTTCCACGATAATATTACAACCACCAATATTAAAAATCAAACGAGATAACACTTAACTATCTAAACTAACCATCTACCCTAATCCGTTTACTCCACACTTCTTCACATTTGTGACAAAAATAATTTTAATATTGAAAACTCTTAAGTAGATGCAAACTATTAAAAAGTAATTGAGCATTCAATGACGTAGAGAAAAAGAGGCTACTTTTGCAAATTATTGGCTACATTCTTAACTTTTGCTGATACTGACGTAAATTTTGGCCTTTTCCGTAAGAAACGGACTTTTGTGGCCCACGTCTTTCACTTTCACGATTTTGCTTAAAGCCCAATATACTTTTTGGCCCACCACGTAAGGACCGGACCATGACAATGGTTGTTACTTATTGTTTCATAATATATCGTATTGTATTGTATTATGTAATGTTGTCTGTATCGTACTATATTACTTTAATTATTTATATAATGTTTGGATACATTCTACTGTTCTCTTTCGTTACATAGACACATCAACTATTTAAATGATAAACCTATAGGAACAGTAGGGTTTAGGATAGAGGTACCGTAAAAGGGTAAGTAAAGGATAAAATAGACTTATTTAAATAGAAAGGAAAAGGTATGGAGAAAAATATATATTAAGTTAATGATGCAATCACACCAAATCGATCGTTACATAAAATGAAACTTTTGTTTTTATTTCCTTTACTTAGTTTATCTTTGATACTTATATAGTTAATTAGTACTTTCTCTTTGTTTAATATTTTCCCTATAACTTTTTACTCTTCCATTTATTTCAAACAACTTTCTTGGTAATCTTTGACTACTCACGTAATAGTTATAACATCATTTTAAAAAATTGTTGATGATATAATTTTTGATTTATTTTATAGAGATAGAGATAAAATCTATAAACAAGCTTTTTTAATATTGTTTCTTGAAATATGTATGTATATATATATATATATATATATATATATATATATATATATATATTATGTTATAATTATTGACTTATTGTTATCTAGATATTATAACTATTGGATGACTAGTCCATAAATCAAGTGACCCAATTAATAATTATACTTATTATTTTATAGTCCATAAAAAAAAATTGCATTTGTATCTTATTTCAATTCAAACATGGTTGGATTCCTACAAATACTACAACAACAAAAAAATTATCAATCAAAATAGTTTTTGTATAAAATATTTTACTTGAATATACTTTTATTGTTTTTGTCCTTTTCTTCGAATTAATAAAAATTGAAAAACATTTTGACCAGAAAACAAACTAAAAATACACAAAAACAGAGGTAATGACAATTATTATTCAGTAATTAATTGTAATTGTCTGGCATTGTAATGGTGGTTCACATGTCAAGTTGCATTTATATTATTTGTTATTAAAATAAAAATAGAAAAATCAATGTTAATTCACGTTCGGCATCCACCAAAACGTGCTATTAATAATTTAATGTCTAAAACATATCTACAAATTATATTATATTAGTATAATATACTTTATGATATCTTGAACAAAGACAATTACAATTTACAAGTAGGACCAATCAAAATGATTCCACAACGTGACGCCAACGCGTACAAATAAGGATTTTCCTTTATTATAACTTTATAATAATGAACTTAACGTAATTTCATAAGTAGATTCTGAAGATAACTTGTATTATAATAAAACGATTAAAACTTTTTCATCCTCAATAAGAGGTCTCGATCGAATTTAGCTTTGAAATAAAAAGAGTTATGTTGAGAGTGCAATCTCCAGAAATAGATTCCACGGTGTATAAAATCATATTTATCAGTTTTTAATATGAGTATCAAAATACCGAATGGAAAAAAGTAAGTAAATTTTGAGGAATGTAATATGTATGTGGTCTCACCCTTACATGAATTGAATATGTAAAGAGTGTTTTCGAAGGACAAGAGTTTTTTGTCCCGTACTTGCATAAGACACCTTAATTTTTAAAGTATTCTATCACCACACAAAATCATTTAATATCTTTGTAAATGGACTATTTTGACCCATTCCCTAGTCTGGGTTGTTACCACGCACATCAGGCGCGTCATGCAGTATATTCACTGCCATGGACCAATTTAAAAACGTCATGTGTCATTATTTTTTTATTATTATTAATTGTTTAATCAATTTATGTCATCTTCCCCAGATTTAAACCAAAATAATCGTTGGTAGCCCTAATTTTTTGAGACTGGTCGACTAAAGGACATAATTGCGGGTAAAAGGGTTAAGAGGGTAAAAGGGCAAAAGGGATTACGTTTCGCGAACTTTTGATCGAATACCTTCATGAAATCCATTGTTCAATCTACAAATCATCAAAATTCAATCTAAAAAAAATAAGCTTTAAATTCGTAAAATTATGTAATCAAAACTGGGGAAAAAAAGAGATTCTTTTGAATATATATATATGTATTTTGGTAATTTGGATGAAAAAGAAATCTGCAGTCGATGAGATCACTAGAAATCTTACAATGCTCAAACAAAGATGATGAAGAAGAAAGATATATTGTTTTTGGAGCTTTGAGAAAATGTGTAGAAACTTCTGGACCAATGAAGAATGTGATGTTCCCAAGTTTTGGATACTCTTGTCTAAACCCACCAACTATAGGCCATGCCTTAATTACTGGAGGCAAACACTACTTAGATCTTGGCATAACTAGTGCAGATATGAGCTTTGCTACCAAAAGGGTTGCAACTAAAAACAATCCCACATTCAAAATCTTGTTGTCATCTAACTCCATAACTGAATAAAAAAACTCGAATGAAGAAAAATTAATGGAAATTTCTTGAAGGTACATGCCAAACAGAGAAGAAAAGGAAAGGAGAAGAAGATTTTTTTTCAAAGAATAGGGTCGGGTCGGGTCGGGTTGAATTATATCATAGGAGTGAGCAAACGCGTCACTACATAGATGAGGGAACGGGTCAAAATGATCCATTTATAAAGATATTAAATAGTTCAGTGGGGTGATAGGACACTTTGAAAGTTAAGGTATCTTTATGCAAATACGAGACAACTTTGATGATGCTTTTATGTCTTTTCTCTTACTATTAATGTATTTTAAAAACTTACGACAAAATTATTTACTCAAAATTTACATACGATATTGTACTAAAATGATTTACAATTATTGTAGGTACCTTAATTACTCTGATAGTGCATGCAAAATAAAATACCCATTGCCAATGTATAAAAGATTAAACTCTTTTTCTTTAAAAAAAAATGGCCTTTAATTACAAGGGATCGATACCAATAACAAAAAAGTCCATATTTGTGATGAATATGTCTTATCACAAAAATTGAGAGGAATATTATGATAGATATAAAGAAAATTTTTAATATGGACAAAATTTGCAATGGACTGATAATTTCACTTTTTTCATTACGAATTTTTGAAGCCTCACGTTGAAGAACGAATGATTTTTTTTCAGATTAGTTTCAAAGAATGGCTGAGGATAGTCTTTCTAAAAAAGCATCTTCATTCGATGGCTTAACTTTAATTATTAAAAGAATTATTATATTTGATAATGTATTGATTAGACACACGTAATTAATTTAAAATTTTATCTTAGACATGAACCTAATATTTAAGTAGACATCAACACAAGTATATGACGCGAACAAGTGATATTTAAGTTATGGATTCAAAGTTTACGAATCATTAGTCATAACTAAAAATGTGATACTTTAGGGGATAAGGATAGAAGATCAAATTTAAATTTTGCATGAACTTTTTGTATTTAAGTAGAAAATAATAAAGCGATAAATTCATTATTTATCAAGTTTCAAATCATTAAGACTTACGAGTACAATATATAATATACGAATTAGATGTATATATACATTTGAATTCAATCGTGGACTATATAATTTGGTAAGTAGGCAAAAGTAGATAAGGAACTAAGTTTAAATTTGCAAACATAAAATTTCCTAATTTTGAGTTAAAGGTAAATTTATGTATACTATATTCTTTCGGACCTCATTTTATAATGTTACGCTAAATATAAGGGATTGCTAAATATAATTGTTGTCATTGTAATATAATATCAAATCAACATGATTTCATTTATTTTCTTTCCATATATGAATTATTTCCATAAAGCCTACATGTAGGAGATATGCTAATTTAATATTACCTGGAAATTAGTTAACTTGTTACTCTTTCTAAGTTGAAACATTGAACTATTAGATATTTTATTAATATAAGCACTCTAACAAATATGGTTATAAAAAAAATCTTCTTCTTTTCAATTCCTTTAACATTCATTGAAAATCTTCTTCTTTAACAATATTTTCCAATTAGTTCAATAACTCGTCTTCAATCATCGAAGATATTTAATGTTACTTTTTTTGAAGTAATGGAATTTACTTCTAATAATCTTTTTTTTTTTTTTTTCTGGAAATAGAAATAGGGAATGATCAGATGAAATTGAATCCTCACCAATAAGATAAAAGCTTAGATAGTCAGTCAAATGAACTATAAATTTCTTAATATTTAAATACTTCTCATTAATAATTATAAATGTTAGCGGAAACGTGAAACTAAAGAACAAGGAAGAACAACAATATTTATCGTGGTTCGGATCAAAATGATCCTACGTCCACCAAAGAACAACTGCACCAATATTTATTTCACTCTACAAAGAATACAAGTGAAATACTACAAGAGAGAGAACACAAATGCCTTAGAAGATGAGAAGGCAAGTGAGAGGATGATTTGAAAATGAATTAAGAGCTACCTATTTATAGGAATAAATTCATCCTATTGATGTCATCCATGACATCACTATGTGTCAAAATTGTCAAGGTTAAGATAGCAAACCATTTTATGGTTTGCCTAACTTTCACCTACCAAGATACAATCTTTGACTTGAATTTTGTACTAATTATCTTCCTACCAAATATTCATATTAATTCATCTTCCATTTAGTTTGATTCCACAAGAACCAAAACCAACTCTTTCAATCTCCACCTTGGTTTGTGTTCCAAGCATGCGTATAAACAATTCCGGCCAAAACTTCTAAGCTTACTGGGCAATCCCATTGTAAGAAACAAGAAGAATCAAACCTTTGTTGAACATAGCAGCTCCACCTAGCAGTTGTTCTTTTAGAGTTGCATCAATTGATGCATACTCCCGCCAAGTCCTTGCAGTGTGCAAACTTGGCAAGCGGGACTATTTTGGTCAACATGTCTGCAGCGTTATCGTCTGTGATAACCTTCTCAACCTTGATAGCTCCCTTTTCTACGACATCTCGAATAAAATGAAATCTGACATCAATGTGTTTGGTGCGCTCATGAAATCTTTGATTTTTAATCAAATGAATAGCACTTTGACTATCACATTTTAGAATTGATTCTAGCTGAACCGAACTCAATTCTGCCACCAAACCTTTCAACCAGATAGCTTCTTTCACTGCCTCCGTTGCTGCCATATATTCTGCCTCTGTTGTAGACAAAGCGACAATCGACTATAAAGTCGATTTCCAACTAACGGCACTACCAACGAGAGTAAAGATGTATCCAGTTGTGGACCTCCTTCGATCAAGATCCCCTGCATAGTCAGAATCTACATAACCGAGAATTGAAATACCTTCACTTTTCCGGAAGGTTAGGCCAACATCAGGAGCTCCTTTGAGATATCTCAATATCCACTTGACAGCTTCCCAGTGTCTTTTTCCTGGATTTGCCATGTACTTGCTTACCACACTTACAGATTGGGCAATATCTGGACGTGTGCATACCATAGCATACATAATGCTACCAACTGCACTCGCATAAGGAACCTTTGACATATGCTCCACCTCATCCATAGATTGAGACATTTGTAACTCTGAAAGCTTGAAATGAGAAGCTAACGGTGTACTTACAGGCTTGCTCATATGCATATTGAATCTTTCAAGAACTTTTCCGATGTACCTCTTCTGAGAAAGATGTACAACACCATTTTCTCTTGAAATTTCCATTCCAAGGATTTTCTTTGCAACTCCTAGATCCTTCATGTCAAATTCCTTGCTCAACAGTTTCTTCAAAATATTTATCTCTGTGATGTTGTTAGCAGCAATAAGCATATCATCAACATACAACAATAGATAAATCATAGAGTTACCAGACATCTTCTTGTGATACACACAACTATCAAATGCACTCCTCGAAAATCCATGTGTAGTCATGAATGCATCAAACCTCTTGTACCACTGTCTAGGGGATTGCTTCAAACCATACAAAGACTTCTTCAGTTGGCATACATGGTCTTCTTTTCCTTCAGCTATGAAACCTTCAGGCTGATCCATATAGATTGTCTCTTCTAGATCACCATGTAAGAAAGCAGTTTTGACATCAAGCTGTTGAAGCTCTAAATCAAATTGTGCAACCAATGCTAGTAGCACGCGAATTGAGCTATGTTTCACAACTGGAGAAAAGATCTCATTGTAGTCAATTCCCTCCTTCTGACTGAAACCCTTTGCAACCAATCTCGCCTTGAACCTAGCAGCTTCCACTTCTGGAATACCTTCTTTCTTTCTGTAGACCCATTTGCATCCAACTGTCCTCATCCCCTTTGGCCTTTTAACTAAGACCTATGTCTCATTTTTGTGAAGAGACTCCATCTCTTCCATCATGGCTAACTGCCATTGTGCAGCATCTTTGCAAGAAGTTGCTTCAACATACGAAGAGGGCTCGAGATCCTTAATCTCTTCTTCTGCAGCTACGAACGCATGTGCAATCAGATTTTCTTGCTCTATAAGACGTTCCGGTTTCCGTATCTGCCTTTTGTCCCTTCCCTTCGCAATTGTGTATGGTTCATTGGAAGCAAGTTCTTTAAGATCTGCATCTTTTGACTCATCAATTTGAGTCTCTTGATCCCGTTCCTTGGTAAGCTCCACCGGTAGCTCCACCTGCTCGTTGTTCTCGTTTCTAGATAACTCCACAGAAACTTTACGAGGATCAAGTATAGAGGATTCATCAAAGGTAACATCTCTACTAACTACAAATTTGAGTAAAGACAAACACCATAGTTTGTACCCTTTTACTCCATCTACATACCCTACGAATATGGCCTTTTTAGCCCTTGGTTCAAGCTTACCTTCATTAACATGATAATAAGCTGGACACCCAAATATTCGCAAGTATGAATAGTTAGAGGGTTCACCTGACCAGACCTCATTCGGAGTCTTAAAGTCAATCGCTGATGCTGGAGACCGATTGACAATATGAGAAGCAGTATGAACTGCTTCAGCCCAAAATACTTTGGACATCTTAGCTTGTAAGAGCATACAACGAGCCTTCTCAAGAAGAGTTCTGTTCATTCTCTCGGCAACTCCATTCTGCTGTGGTGTGTGCCTGACCGTCTTATGTCTTGCGATCCCATGAACCTTGCAGAAATCATTGAACTCTTCACTGCAAAACTCCAAGCCATTGTCCGTGCGAAGATACTTGATTTTCCTCTCCATTTGATTTTCAACCAAAATCTTCCACTCTTTAAATGCTTCAAAAGCATCACCTTTTGTCTTCAGGAAACGCACCCAAACCTTTCGTGAAAAATCATCAATGAATGTGAGAAGATACCTCTTTCCTCCCTTCGATGGAAGCTTAGAGGGACCCCATAAATCTGAATGGATGTAGTCTAGCACCCCTCCCGTCTTGTGCTTGCCAGTGCTGAAGCTGACCTTTTTCTGCTTCCCTAAGACGCAGTGCTCACAAAATTCAAGTGTGCTGATCTTCTCACCATTCAAAAGGTTGCGGTTGCTCAACATCTCCAATCCTCGTGCGCTCATATGGCCTAGTCTCATGTGCCATAATTTTGCCTTGTCATCATTAGATAACTGCACTGTAGATGCATTTACAGAGCCAATAATGGTGCTTCCCGCAAGTGTGTAGAGGCCATCCTCCAGCTTGGCCTTCAACATGACTAAAGACCCTTTAGTCACTTTCATAGTTCCTCCTTCACTCATGTACTTATAGCCTTGTTTATCTAAAGTACCCAGGGAGATCAAATTCTTCTTTAGATCAGGAACATGACGGACTTCTGTAATAGTCCTCACGATTCCATCATGGCAGCGAACATGAACTGAACCAATGCCAACTATTTTACAAGTTGCATTATTGCCCATTAATACAGTTCCTCTACTTGTTTCATAGCTGCTGAACCAATCTTTTCGGAATGTCATATGCAGAGTACAACCAGAGTCTAAGACCCATTTGTTGTCATAGACTCCACTATTGCATGATGTTGTTAGTACATAATCATTATCATTATCATGTACTTGCTCAACAATGGATGCGCTCGCCTTTTCTTTGGACTTCGACATAGGGCAATCTCGTTCAAAGTGCCCCTTCTTGTGACAGCCCCAACATTCCGCATTCTTTTTGTTCACACGAGACTTTGATCTGTACTTTGATTTGCTCCTTCCCTGTTGGCTAGTACGACCTCTTACAAAGAGTCCACTAGCTTCGTCACTTTTGTCTCCTTCAAAATGCATCCGCACATCACAAGAGTTTAGTGCTTGCCGCACTTGCTCAAGTTTAATAGGTTGTTTGCTATACATCATTGAATTCTCAATATCACGATATTTTGAAGTCAATGAAAATAGCAAAGAACATGCAAGCGTCTCCTCGTCCTTTTTAATTCCAGCAGTTTGTAAGTCCATCACAAGTTTATTGAACGCATCTAGATGGTCTTGCAACAAAGTACCTGAATCCATCTTAAATGTATGAAGACGCCGTTGTAACAACATCCTTGTTGTCACTGACTGGTCCTGGTAAAGCCCTTCCAGCTTTTCCCATAACTCTTTGGCCGTCTCTTCGGTACTTGTACTCACTTCACAAAGTACGTTAGGTGCAAGGGACAGTTGGATTGCACTCAATGCATCTCCTTCAATCTTTTCCTTGTCGGAATCCGATATCTTATCGGGGTACTTTCCGTCAATAGCATGGATTGAACCTTCCCTCCGCAGTAACGCTATCATCTGGATTTTCCAGATATTGAAGTTGTTGCGCCCACTAAATCTATCAATTTCAAACTTCATGGAACTCATTCTTTTACTTGTTCTTCCTTTTCTACTATAATGTATTTGGAACTACAGAAAACCAAAGTAATCCTTTTCTGATGTGGAAGTTCAGACTGTGCTGCAACCACAGAGCATACTCAGACAGAACCTTGGCTCTGATACCAATTGTTAGCGGAAACGTGAAACTAAAGAACAAGGAAGAACAACAATATTTAACGTGGTTCGGATCAAAATGATCCTACGTCCACCAAAGAACAACTGCACCAATATTTATTTCACTCTACAAAGAATACAAGTGAAATACTACAAGAGAGAGAACACAAATGCCTTAGAAGATGAGAAGGCAAGTGAGAGGATGATTTGAAAATGAATTAAGAGCTACCTATTTATAGGAATAAATTCATCCTATTGATGTCATCCATGACATCACTATGTGTCAAAATTGTCAAGGTTAAGATAGCAAACCATTTTATGGTTTGCCTAACTTTCACCTACCAAGATACAATCTTTGACTTGAATTTTGTACTAATTATCTTCCTACCAAATATTCATATTAATTCATCTTCCATTTAGTTTGATTCCACAAGAACCAAAACCAACTCTTTCAATAAAGATATCTATTTCTTCCGTTCACTTTTTACTTCAAAACTAAATCAAATTACGTCACACTTTTATTGTAAATAAACTCTCTATATATAATAAAAAAAGGAAGATCTTCTACCTATGTAAGTACGACTCTCTAATGGTGTTAAGTAAGTAAAAAAAAACAATTAGTATAAAGTCTTAGGTAGTTAAAAAGTAAAAAGTAGAACTAGTGCCGGCTTTCCTTATCCTACGTATAATTTTCCCATAAATCGCCCACCTTAATTGTTTTTTTGGATTTTTCATTTGACATCGAAACTTATATTATAACTTAATTAAATTTAAATTTATATCAAAAATTTTTATAATAGCACTAAATATTTTTCTAATATAAATGATTACTCCATCCTAATAAAAACCTAAACAAAAAATATTCGACTAAAAATAAATAAATACTTACCATCCCACCAAGTTAACCCTTTCTTGGAACCCTCTTCTCTTTGTCCACTCACTTTCTTCACTCATTTATTTTGAGGTCACAATATTTTTATTATATATATATATCCACAAAAATCTCTACTCTCATTTCTCACCTAACAAACAAAATCTCTCATTTTCTGTTTTTGTAAAAGTCTTCAATTTTATTGAATGACGGACTATAGATTATGGAATAATAGCAATACTACTAATACATGTGATGATAATATGATGATGGATTCTTTTTTATCTTCCGATCCATACTCTTTTTGGCCTGCTTCCACTCTCAATCGTCCGACTCCGTTCATGAACGGAGTCGGAGAAACGATGCCGTTTTTCAATCAAGAGTCACTACAACAAAGGCTTCAGGCTTTAATTGACGGTGCTCGTGAATCATGGGCATATGCTATTTTCTGGCAATCGTCCGTTGTTGATTTTGCGACCCAAACTGTATTGGGTTGGGGAGATGGGTATTATAAAGGAGAAGAAGATAAGAACAAGCGGAGAGCGTCGTCTAGTTCAGCCGCTAATTTTGTTGCTGAACAAGAGCATAGAAAGAAGGTGCTTCGGGAGCTGAATTCATTAATTTCCGGTGTACAAGCTTCCGCCGGAAACGGAGGTGATGATGCGGTGGATGAGGAAGTGACGGATACGGAATGGTTTTTTCTGATTTCCATGACCCAATCGTTTGTTAACGGTAACGGGCTTCCGGGCTTGGCGATGTACAGTTCAAGCCCAATTTGGGTTACTGGAACAGAGAAATTAGCTGCTTCTCAATGTGAACGGGCCAGGCAAGCCCAAGGTTTCGGGCTTCAGACTATTGTGTGTATTCCTTCAGCTAACGGTGTAGTCGAGCTTGGTTCCACTGAGATGATATTCCAAAGCTCGGATTTGATGAACAAGGTTAAGTATTTGTTTAACTTCAATATTGATATGGGCTCTGTTACAGGCTCAGGTTCGGGCTCAGGCTCTTGTGCTGTGCATCCTGAGCCCGATCCTTCGGCCCTTTGGCTTACGGATCCATCTTCCTCCGTTGTGGAACCTAAGGATTCGTTAATCAATAGTAGTAGTAGGGATGTGCAACTTGTGTATGGAAATGAGAATTCTGAAAATCAAGGATTTTTCACAAAGGAGTTGAATTTTTCGGGTTATGGACTTGATGGAAGTAGTCATAGGAATAAAAATGGAATTTCTTGTAAGCCGGAGAATTTTGGTGATAGTAGTAAGATATTTTCAGGGCAATCACAGTTCGGGCCTGGGCCTGGTCTCATGGAAGAGAACAAGAACAAGAACAAGAACAAGAAAAGGTCCCTTGGATCAAGGGGAAACAATGAAGAAGGAATGCTTTCGTTTGTTTCGGGTGTGATCTTGCCAACTTCAACAATGGGGAAGTCCGGTGGAGGTGGGGATTCGGATCACTCAGATCTCGAGGCCTCAGTTGTGAAGGAGGCCGTTGTAGAACCTGAAAAGAAGCCGAGGAAGCGAGGGAGGAAACCAGCCAATGGAAGGGAGGAGCCACTGAATCACGTGGAGGCGGAGAGACAGAGGAGGGAGAAATTGAATCAAAGATTCTACGCGCTCAGAGCCGTAGTCCCAAATGTCTCTAAAATGGATAAGGCATCACTTCTTGGAGATGCAATTGCATACATCAATGAGTTGAAATCAAAAGTTCAAAATTCAGATTTAGATAAAGAGGAGTTGAGGAGCCAAATTGAATGTTTAAGGAAGGAATTAACCAACAAGGGATCCTCAAACTATTCCGCCTCCCCTCCATTGAATCAAGATGTCAAGATTGTCGATATGGACATTGACGTTAAGGTGATTGGATGGGATGCGATGATTCGTATACAATGTAGTAAAAAGAACCATCCAGCTGCGAGGCTAATGGCAGCCCTCAAGGAGTTGGACCTAGACGTGCACCACGCTAGTGTTTCCGTTGTGAATGATTTGATGATCCAACAAGCGACAGTGAAAATGGGGAGCCGGCTTTATGCTCAAGACCAGCTTAGGATAGCATTGACATCAAAAATTGCTGAATCGCGATGAAATTATGATGTCAGTAGTAGTGAGCTCTGTATAATGTATCTTCTAATGAGAGAGAAGAAATTTTCTTCTCTGTATATAAATGTGATGAAAACAATACTAGAGATCTCGAGTGGAGGCTTTTTAGTTCATGTAAGATTATGCAGCTTCATCCTTTTGTATTCTTCATCCAGGAAATAAAATGAGAAACCAATAATTGGTGGCGGATGATCAATTTCATGTTATTACTAATTTTCATTCCTTCTTTTGGGATAGACCACTTGTCATTTTACATTAGGCAAATTAATTAGAAGAAAGTACCTAAGCATTTTTTTTTAATTGAACCTAACATGTCATGTATGGACTAGATGCATGTCATAAGTTCAATTCGTGTAACAAACAATCACCTTTGCATTTTAGTGGAGAGGGATAGAGGGATGCATTGAGTTTCAAGTTGTACACTAACTAGTCATAAGAGATTACTTTGTTATAAAAAAAATAAAAAAATTTGATCTTGTGTATATAATATGATTTTCTGACGAAAGAGTTTGGACGAATGCGCTTCAGCTCCTCTAGTTCGGCCCCTACATGAACACTTATTATATTTAATTATTGGTTGAGCGATATGTACTTTCAGTTCATTTTTTTTTTGGTTGAGATAGAAGTTTTTTGTTTAATTATGATGGATATATTAGTTATGGAGTATACAATTGCCTTTACTAGAAAACTTATTAATTTAATGATAAAAGTTTTTTTAATGTAAATATAAATATAATCAAAACTTCATATAAATGGATGTATTACTAACTAGTTGCTTGTTTTAGTCTAGAAGAAAGCACCAAACAAAGGGGGTAGGGCTGCATTTTCATTTATAGAGAATTCATTGAATTTGGTCAAATCAAATAGCTGTATTCATTGGACTAGGAAATATTTAAAAAGTATGTATTATTTTATTGTTTATAATATAATGTCATGAGTATCATTTGAGTTTGAAGTGACACAAGCCCTTTAAATGCAGTTGATTTAGGCACAAACTTTGTTATATTCCCGCCGTCCAAATAGTTGTTAACATTTTGCTTTCTAAAAATTAATTTAACTAATTTTTAAATTTAATTTTTATTTTAAAAAAATTAAAGTTTATATATGTATAAATTATTTAATTTTTTTTTATAAATTCTAATATTTTGTGTCAATATAATTAAAAAATATATATTAAAATTTATATAATTTAACGTTGGAGAATTATTTTGAAACGAAGAGAGTATTTTTATTTTTATTATTATTATTATTATTTTGGTCTTATGAATTGTGTGATAAACAGTTTATATCTGTAATCAAATAGACAGAGTGACAAAGATTCGTTTTGTTTGAGGTTTTATAAAAGCTTTTATGTATAGTTTGATTTGTTTTTTAAAAAAATAAAATAAAATATGTCAACTTTAGTATCAAAATAGATTAAATTTATATATAATAAATAGTTATATTTTACAGCCAGCTATTTATCTTCTTTTTTTTCAAGCCACAATTATCACCTTGTAGTTAAAGTTATTTTGTTCGATATTTTATTGCTAATATATCAAAATATTATTATAAAAAAGCATGTAATATATATAAAAATTTGATTTCAAAGAATACTTTGATCATTATAATAATATGTTAATATAAATAATAATTATTATAGATTAGTCTGATCATATATTTTCAGTATATATTAATATATACATCTACAATATGACTGTATTAAATATGAATAAAATCATTTACATCACCCTCTATAATATTTTAATTAAAAAGAAAATTATTCGTGTGTATAAAGAAGAATAAAAAAAGCTGAAGTTTAAAGCGAATGTTATTGACCAGATTAAATTGACTTGAAGACCAAAATTGAATTGTTGAATACAATTAATTAATTTAAAAATGATCATGTTTTACATGTGAAATTCATTTTTATATATATTATATAATATTATAGTATTCACATTTTTGTTTACACTGATGTATCTTATGTGTATTATGATCATTACTCCTTACTATCTTTGTGTTCAATTTTTTTTTTATCTCGATTATTATATTATTTGGTATTATTTTTTATTTATTTTTTATATTTAATTTTGATATGTTTTATTTGAGTCAAAAATCTATCAAAAATAATTTTTCTATTTTTACAAGATAGAGGTAAGGACGTGCGAACACAACTTTTTTGAAGCCCCACTTATGAAATTAGCCTGTTGTTGTAGTAATTGTACTAACTGTTTTTTTTTTCTATATAAGCAAACGTATAACTAAAGTATTTAGTAAAATAAAAATATAATTCTATTTAGTTCATGAATGAGACCACAATATGAATGTATAGAGCTAGGGAGCAAGTGTAGAGTAGGTGGATATTTTTTGTTTTTGTGTTGATGGATATTAATTATAGATATTTCTTCGAGTTCTATTGTGAATTGTCTTTATTAAAAAGCATTTTAACAGAATTTTTGAATTCGAAGATGTACTGGCTCTCGATGATTTTTCGATTAATAGTAAGAATAACAATAGCCATTACCCTAAATATTGATTCACCTTTATTTTAGGGTATAAACCAAAAAAGAATGGATATTATTAACACAAGACCTTTAACATCTCCAATAAAATGGGAGAATTTTGTTTTTTTTTTAAAAAGGAACACACCCTTAACCTCAACATCCTCAAAAATTCAACTATCAATATCATTATTTTATTTTCATATCCTATGCATTTTTTATTAGCTTGTAAACTTTTAATTTTCTTCCTATTCTTTTATACAACAATGACTCTCAATTGTTTAACCTGCCAAGTTCTAAAAAGAACAGATTCACATGAGGAACTAAGGGAAAAATTCAATAATGTTAATGAAAAGTCGAATTTTCGCCTTTTTTCAAGCGGAATAGAGAGGAACTGGTCAGGGAACTTGGTAGAAAGACCGAAACTTGAAAAACCGAGGGCTCGAACACTAATGGGAAAAGAAAATAACGCGAAAAAAGGTTCTCGGAGGGTTCATAATAGTGGTCCGATAGAGTTCATGACTGATTCGCCAAGATTGGCAAGGAGCCCCGGGATGAGAAGAGATTGGAGTTTTGAGGATTTGAGGCAGGTGATTAAGCGTTGATTAACGCGTCATTAATATGTAATTATAATCATCTATGTACATGAAGTTATTGAATTATCTTTTATCTGTATTTATATATGTTCTGCATTTCATTGTTTGTATATATATACATATAAATATATAAACATCAATGCAGATATTATTTACATATTTGTTAGATTCTAGGTAATGAAATGAAAGAATCTTTTAAGGAAATGATGGTTGAATTTCTTTCTCATTTGTTTAAATCTTAATCGCCAGAGTGACCCGATATCTATGTTGGTACGAAGTAACAATCTGGGCCTATTGACTAAATTAAGATTGAGGCGTAGTTGATTGATTGTTTCATCTAAAGAATTGGGAAGAGAATTATACTAATATCCAAGATGCAACATAACCTAAGGGCAAATTTGTAAGGAAGTAGCTGAAATTGATGACTAATAAAGCTATATTGGTGAAGTCGCTCGCATTCATCGAAGGAGATTCAATTGAATACCCTTCGCGAGAAGATTGAATTGTATATATAAGTTATATAAGCTATTCAAGCAACAGTAAAGTTGTCTCCTCGTGACAAGTCACGGGTTCAAGCCGTGGAAGCAACCATTAATGCCTACATTAGGGCAGGTTGTCTACATCACACCCTTTGAGGTGTGATCCTTCCTCAAACCCTGCATGTCATGGAATACTTTGTGGACCGACTAGCACTTATATATAGATTGTTGAATCTCCTAAACAACACAAATCTTTTGTCTAATCATCTTGATCAATATTCTGACTCCGCCACTAAATAAAGCCTGGTCTAGCCTAATTTTATGCTATATTAGTATTTGTGCAATCATAATCAATAAATACTTCCCTTAATCAAACTCAGAACCATATGCCAAATTCAAACTCTGAAATGTTTCTTGAATGATAAACCGGACAAGGGACGATCGATCCACATACAACAGATACAAAAAACAACATATCCGGTGTAATCCCACAAGTGGAGTTATCCACATACAACATATATGTACAGAAACACATGGCCCGAGTCTCGTGAAACATATGAAGATTCGTTTCGTTAAAAGAAAGCAAGTCCCAACCACTAAAGTTCTAGCAGAAGAAGAGTATCCTAAAGTTACTCTAAAACCTAAACTTCATACCTGACAAACCTGGACGTTAGCAATGGTCAGGATCTTCTCACTTGTTTGAACAGAAGCAAAAAATTAAGAGCCGTGTAAGTCGGGCATCCGATATCTGCAATTGCATCAGTTGATGAGTAACAGGAAAAGGTCTGAATTTACCCTCCGTTATAACCGTTTCATACTTTCCCTTGACTTTAACGGAGCTCCAGCATTGATTGAGTGTAATCCACATGACAAAAACATTGCGAAAAGGTCCAGATTTACTCCTCTACTTATAACTATGGTTCAAAATTGTCCTCCATAACACTTTAGGTTGGATCTCCATTTAAGGTCAAGGCCAAACACGAGACGATTTGCTAACAAGGGTATGAATGGCAGGTCTAAAAATATAGTCGTATAAAACTAAGATGTTTTGTATAGTAGAACAAAATTAAAGGGGAAAAGAAGGAACGGAACACTTACAATATCATTCAAAGTTCATCCGACCTTCCAATGTTGTACATAATGATATTGCAACAAGGCCGCTAACAATTGATAATGTTCTGTGACATACTTGACCTTAACATATTGTCAACAATTTCAGCTCTTCTTATTTCTAGCTTCTGCTTTCCAATTTCTCCTGCTGGCAATAGATTTAGGTGTTCCGATACTTTCCGATGCAGTCACAGGTGAAGAAATAACATCACTCATTGCGACATCTGACTGTTCAACGCGGGGTAGTAATGTTGCTTGACCTCCACCAATTGAAGCTAAATCTGGTAAAACCGTATTATTAGTACTAACTTCATTCTGCCTGGAAACATGGGCCTTTCGGGCATCCCTTTTCCAATTTCGCCCGGAGTAAACACGGGTGACAGACTCTTGGCAAGAAGCATCCACTGGCATTACATATGCCCGGGATGCGACATTCACTGGAACTGAAGAGGCAAGAGGAGCAACATTCACTGGCATTGGAGAGTCCAGCGGAGCAACTTCTACTGGAACCGAAGAGTCCAGCGAAGCGACATTCACCGGCAGTGTACTATCCTGGAGAGAAACAATCACGGGCACCCCCACTGGCAATGAAACTAGTTGGTTTGTGCCCAACACCTTCATACTATCAGCTTTAAGACGTTTCCTTTCTCTATATCTGCGTTGACGCTCCCGATTTTTTAGCCTCTTAGCCAAAATGTCATCACTGACTAAGGTTTTCGGCCCATTATCCTGAGGTTTCTTCACAGGAACATCCATTCTTGAAGTTCAATTATCGGTTCAAACTAACAAGAAACCAGCATTTACAGACAAAATTCTTCACACGGTAAAATAGTTGTTTATTCCAAGGAACCACCTCACAGAACAGTACAAATATATGATGTCTTAACCATCTCAGATAGTGAATCAAATAACATAATTCTTACTTTGACTTCAATTTAACTCGGGGAAACCCAGAATTTATCTACTCCAAGAAGAGTACAGGAGTCTCGGCTTCATGGTCTGCACGAGAAAGCTGTATTTGGCAATTTTATCTGTTATTCAGCATAAAACGACAGAATCTCCTAGGGAACCTGAATTAATACCCTCAGAGGAATACCTACGTATACTCAACTGAAAATTATCAATTCCGCAGACGCACGTCAACATAGATTAAGCCATTCATCAGGCAAAACATAGTGATATGATGGCTAAAGAGAACTATTCCCCCTTAAAAAACCCAATTGACAAAATACTACAAAACAATAACCTCATGTGCAATGCAGCGTCCGAGGCTAACGTTAACGTAGTGTGCAATTCTTTAACTGTTGAGCAGCGTCTACAGAGAACTAATACACATCAGCATGACAGGCAGACTTCAGACACGTCCTGTACCAAAAAAAAAAACAATCATCACATCTTAACCAAAACTTGCTTGCCAGTACGGCTTCATATCGTTGCACAGAATACCGATTGTAATTAAATGTTAACACATTGACTTAGACATGGAAGCTCAATTACTAAAATATTCAAATGATAATGATTCGGAAATCCAAACTCACCTCCAGAAAAAAATACAGTTGCCTATCATAGTTTATAAAATTTATTTATTTATACAAAATGCTCACAAATTCCCATTACACAAAAGAAGCTGCTTCCTCACTGCCAATTTTATATTGATTGCAGTTTTGTTTTAAGATGCTCAAGCATTTCTCCAGATAGTTTGACAGGTATCTCTCCAAATCTTCTGTAAATTGCATAATTACTCTTTCCTTAAATAAACAGTTGACACTCTTCATATTCTTGAAAGACCAAATCAAATAATAGGTATGGAAAAGCTTTTTATCTCTAATGCTTAAAAAATTGGGCAGATGTTACACCAACAAGCTAATTAGGACTTGCACTATTTGTACATTCTTGCAGTTTCCCCCCGTGACATCACTAATATAACGTAATTATAACGCATACCCACAACAGTAATAGAATAAGAAGCACCCTCCTAAAAATGCATGGTTCATCTCACATTGAAATTGGAAAAAAGTACTCATTTTAACAATTTCCTTAATAAGAGTTTCCATTTGCTTTACATCATAAAAGCACTATCCAACTGCACAAATCTTAAAGAGCTTGTTCAACTTGCACAAAATGTCAAATCAATAGCCAGAGTTTGCAAATAAAGTTTGAGAATAGGGGAAAAGATCGTATCACAGCATAAACAAGATTGAGTTAATAATTGTAATTCTAAGAAGTTAAATTAGTGACCACATGATAGAATTTATAGAAGTGCTTAATGCCTACAGCAGCAATCCAAAAGAGCAAGCATATCACCCAAAAAAAAAAAAAGGAAATACAAGATACAAGCTCTAGAACATAAAGTACACACTAATCTCACATACCACTACCTCCCATTGTTCTCTTGTTTTGTTTTGAGAAGTTCACAAAAGACCCTTCATAGAATCCTAAAGCATTTCTAATCAAGACTCAACACTCCCACATGGTTTGTGAAAAAGAAAACTCTTTTTTGCACATGCATAGCGTCTACGACCTAAATAACTAAAGAAACTCAGGTTAGAACAAAGGTGAGCGAAAGATTGCAACTTCCATTGAAACCAAAAAAAAGATCGCATTTTGCCCTTTTTCCCCTTTTTGTTTCCATTTATTGGGTGAATAGGAGCAAGTTCAATTAAAGTAAGGTAACAAACAAGAGAATGATACTTAGGGGAAAAATAAGCTTTATAAGCAGGTCAAAAATCACATCACAGCATAAACAAGATTGAGTTTAACAATGAAGCAGCAACCAAAAGAGCAAAGGGCATCCCGCATTAGCAAGATCCAAAAAGGGCCAAACCCCAAGGAGGTGTGATGTAGACAATCTAACCGAACCCGTGGCCTAAAGGTCACACAAGATACAACTTTACTGTTGCTCTAACGCTCCCCTTCTACCAAAAGAGCTAGTTTATCAAAAATACAAGGTACAAACTGTAAACCATAAAGTACAAACTACTCTATAACATACCACTACCTCCTATTTTTCTTAAGTTTTATTAAGACCCTTAATTAGAATCCTAAGGCATTTTAAATCAAAATAAGCAAACACAGCCCATAATTAAGGAAAGTGAACGTTTGCAACTTCCCAGTGAAAAAAAGACTAAAAAGATTCCATCTTTGCCTCTTTTACTTAACTTTTTTTTTCACAGTGAATCAAAGAAAGAATTCTATAAACAAGAAAATGATACTTGATAAATAACAAAATAGTATGGGAAGGGCAAAAAGTTGTACCTGAATGGGTTTGTTTGGTGATGAAAGAGGGAAAGATCTTAAAACCCTAGACATGTAAAAAGAAAGAACAAGAACAATGGTGTTTTGGGGCCAAAAAACTCTTGTCCGTTTGACTTCTTTGAAGATGAAAAGATTAGTGACCATAAATAAATGGTGTGTTGTTGACAATAGGGGTGGTGGCGCAGTTGGCTAGCGCGTAGGTCTCATAGCTTCTGAGAAATCCTGAGGTCGAGAGTTCGAGCCTCTCTCACCCCATTCTTCTTCTTTTGGTTTTTCGTATTTACCAAAACAAATACAAGAAGATCACTTCACTCACTCCTCGATGGTGCAAGTGTTCAACCACTCGTACTAAGGCAGTATGCTACTACTAAATCTTGAATTTATGCGCACTTCTTAACAAAAGTGATTTTATACACTTGTCACTCAATCACGACTCTTGTTGATATATTACCCTTTTATTACCCAAACAAAAACACAAGAGCAAGAAACGCAGGCAGGACCTAGAACATTAAAGTAGGAAAAAGAAAAGATTCAAATACTTGCTGCTAACTTGTCCAATAAAAATTGAATTTTTTATAATAATGATTCTAGGTAAAGAAACTCAAGTGTGTTTAAACTAAGCCCACCATATATAAATACTTGCACCAAAATAGCAGACTAAACAGAGTTTAACAACTAAAAACACCAACACATACAATTTTAAAAAAAATCTTCAACCAAAGTTCTTAAACTAAACTAAACTAAAATGGTGTCATAATCCCAACAGTGATTAGAACTAAGGACTACAAGAACCATCATCATACATGAAGGGGGATTGACCTCTATGCTATATAGGGCCAAGCCCTATCGTTTAGATGGTCTCTCATCGTCCTCATCCTCTCCGCCATCATCATCGTCGTCAGAGTCATCATCTTTGCTTGATCTCTTCCTCTTTGGCGGGGCCTCCACCTTCCCGCTAGTGTCTTCATCATCGTCCTCTTCCTCTTCCTCCTCAAAAGCCTCTTCCTCGCCATTTTCTTCTGGTTCAAAATCACTAGCATCTTCTTCATCCTCAGCACGTGCCACTGGCCTAACAAGATACTCCGTGCCCAGATCTCCCTCTTCTTCACCTTCCTCCTCATCTTCATCATCTTCGTCGTCATCGTCGTCATCGTCATCGTCATCATCATCATCACTGTCACCTTCATCGTCCTCATCATCCTCATCATCATCCTCATCATCATCTATAGAGTGAACTTGTGGACCACTGCCAGAGCTCTGTATGACCTCTTTCTCCTCCTCCTCATCATCCTCATCACCGTCGTTATCATCATCATCCTCGTCATCATCGTCCTCGGCGTCCACTTCCTCATCTTCGTCAAACTCTTGGAGTTCTTCATGAGTTGTTTCTTCCTCAAACTCACGTTCATCGTTGACGATAGCCATGTCGGAAAATTCACCTGAGACTTTTTTTCCAGAAAAATTAAAATTAGATCTTCAGAAAGTTTTTATTTGTCTTGAATTACTACATGCAGATAGCAAAAGAAGAAGAAAGAAAATTCACAACATAAGAGAGGTCAACCTAAGGACTGCATACATATGATATCCATTTAGTTGTTGCTCCGCGAATTCACACGAGAGTTAGGTCCAACAAGCAACTACTATTCTACATGAAATTATTTGCATCTTTGCATTTTTCTTTCCTCACTTTTACCTCCCATCTATAGGGCTGAATAGGGGGGAGTTCCAATTAAACAAAGGCAACGAATAAAATGTACCTAAACAAGAGAACGATACTTTGAAAAAAATGAATTATGTATGAAGGGCAAAAATATTATTACAGCATTAAGATTGACTTAATGATTGTAATTCTAAGAAATTGAATTGTTGAGCAAATAATGGAATTTGTAGAAGTACTTAAAGCATGAAGCAGTAACCAAAAGAGAAAGCGCATCACAGATACACGGTACAAGCTGTAAAAAGTACAAACTAATCTTACACCACTCCCTTCCATTGTTCTCTTGTATTGTACTTGATAAGTTCCTACGAACCTTGATTCGAGTACTAAAGCATTTTTGCAACTTCCCAATGAAATAAAAAAGAAAAAGATTGCACTTTTTGCCCTTTTTTCTCACTTTTTTCTATTTGTGGGCTGAATAGAGGCAAGTTCAATTCAAGAAAAGAAAACGATAAAATGGACATAAACAAGAGAATCATAATCCAGGAAAAAATAAACTCTATAACAACATACCCAGTGCAATCCCACAAGTGGGTTCTGCAAAAGGTAAGATGCACGCAAACCTAACCCCTACGTTTATGGGGTAGAGAGGTTGTTTCTGATAGACTCTCGTCTCAAGAGAAAAGAAGAATTAGAAGCACGATTATAAGAAAAGTTTAACTCTATAAGAAAGGCAAAAATCACATCACGGCATAAACAAGATTTAGTTAAATCATGAAGCAGCAACCAAAAGTACATCACAAATACAAGGTACAATCTGTAAAACATGAAGTACAAACTACTCTAACATACCACTACCCCTATTGTTCATAAGTTCCATTAAGACCCTTGATTATAATCCTCAATCATTTTAGTCAAGATCTAATAACAAAAGATTTATTGAGCCGAGGGTCTACGGGAAAAAGACTCTTTACTTTGCAAAAACTCCACCCTCCTAAGACCCTACTTTGTGGGATTACACTAGGTATGTTGTTGTACCAGTAACTAAAGAAACTTAGATCATACATAAGTCAAAGTTTGTAACTAGGCAGTTGAAAATAGACTAAAGATTCCATCTTTACCCCCTCTTTCTAATTTTTTTTTTCAATTTACAGGGCGAATTGACAAAAATTGAATCAAAAGAAACAATTCAACATACAAGACAACGATACTTCGGAAAAAAAAAACAAGGGAAAGGCAAAAATCACATCATAGCATAAACAAGATTGAGTTAAAGCATGAAACAGCAACCAAAAGAGCAAGTATATCACAAATACAAGGTACAATCTGTAAAACATAAAGTACAAACTGCTCTCACATACCACTAACTCCCATTGTTACCAAGTTTTGTTCTTAATCAAGACACAATAACCAAAGAACCTCAACTCATAATCAATGTAAGTGAAAGTTTGCAACTTGCAGTGAAAAAAAAACACTCAAAAATTCCCTTTTTTCTCACTTTTTCCCCCAATTTATGGGGCAAATAGGAACCAAAAGAAAGAATCTTATAAACAAGACAAAAAAAAAACAATAGGAAGGGCAAAAAACACATGATAGCATAAACAAGATTTGATTCAAAGAATGAAGCAGCAACCAAAAAGAGCAAGTATATCACAAATACAAGGTACATGTTGTAAAACATAAAGCACAAACTACTCTAACATAACACTACTTGCCATTGTTCTTAACTTCCATTCTTAAATCAAGATTTACTAACTTAACTTTGTAACTTCCCAGTTGAAGAAACACTAAAAAGACTCCATCTTTACCCCTTTTTCTCACGTTTTAATTATTTTTTTTTCAATTTATTAAGTAAATAGATGACAATAATCAAAGAAATAACTCTTAAACAAGAGAACAATACTTCACAAAAAAAAATCTATGAAAGGGCAAAAAAATTAGTACCTGAATGAGGAGTTTGCTTGGTGATGAAAGAGGGAAAGATCTGAAAAAACCCTAGACATGTAAGAAGATAGAGCAAGAACGATGTCGTTTATTGACAAAGTTTTTAACTTCCTTCCTAGGTTAAATTGTAACATGTGATAGTTAGTGAACAATTGGGGTGGTGGCGCAGTTGGCTAGCGCGTAGGTCTCATAGCTTCTGAGTAATCCTGAGGTCGAGAGTTCGAGCCTCTCTCACCCCATCATCTTTTTTGACCATTTCTCATTCGATGTTTGATACCTAGCTATTCGTATTTTTTAATTATGTCATTTTTTATTCGATGTTTGGTACTTCGTTGTATTTTGTTGTCGTTTCTCATTTGATGTTCGATTATTATTTGTATTTTTTGGTCATTCTCATTCGATGTTTGGTAGCTATATGTATTAAAAAAAAAGTCTTTTCCCATTCGATATTACATGTTTTTTTTTTGTTTCTCATTTGGTTGTTTGGTATTTGGTTCATTCCTAACTAATTAAGATTCATAATATTGAAAATTCTTGCTTTAAGGGTAAAGTGTTATCTACTAAATATGATTTTATTTCGTAATTTTGAAGTTGAGCCCTTCCTAATGTCTTTTAATACTCGTATTTGAGGGGCGGACTAATTCGTGTTCGAATTAGGAAGCCTCGTTTGGAAGTTAATTATTTCAAATCAAAGGCAACTTACATTTAAGATGTTCAATCAAACAAATTAGCTATATATAAATGCAATGCTACATAACACCTCACCACAAAAAACATTTGGTGCTCATTCACATCTTTTTCACATTCTCTTTGTATAAATATGCTCATCGAATACTCTTTTGTTTTCAAAAAGTCCTCATGTTTTGTTGTATTTACATCTTCAAAAAATCTCACTTTAATTATAATATAATTCTTATGAAAATAATTTCATTTTAAAGACTTAAACTTGAGAATTCTAATCAAAAGCATATATACTCTCCCCGTCCCCAATTATATATTTTTTGTGATCCTTCACTTATTTCAATAATTTTATTGATATAATTGTCAACTTTAATCCGTGCAGGTGTACCCAATACCAACTTTAATCTATTTATTTAATCTTGAAGAAAAGAGAATATTGATACTCTAAGAAAGAGATGGGTTGTTGGGCCAGATTAAACTACATACTAATTGTGATTTTAATATCATTTGATATTTGAATAAAGTGCTCCCAATAAAATTGATTTCTAGTTCAAAAGGCTCGTACGAAAATTTTCTCAAGGACAATTTTTTTCCCCCAAGTATTTCATTAATACATATTTTAGTTAGTCTATAACATAATAGCTCATATATATCGAGAACTTAAAACAATTTATTGAAATATATGATTATCTTATTTTAAACTAGTATGTGTATGAGTATGAGTATGACATATAGAAAAGACCATTAAACAAATGCTTTAAAAATATCATGACATTTTTATATATTAAAAAAAAACAATCTTAGTAAGAATAATATGAGAATATTAAAACTGAAATCCTATTAAGTACTTTAAAAACACTCCTTTCTAGGATGTAGCTAACATGAGAAATAAAAAGACATAGGGGTATAAAACAGTATAAATAATAATAATATATGAAATTATTTTATTCTATATTTTAATGATTTTTTGATTTGGCTTCGTATTATCTATACCAAAATTAGAGAGTATTAACGTAGTCAATGTTGGATAACAATTTTGGGATTACTAATCTCGCAATAATTAAACAAATTAGCAAGACACAAAATAATACATATATATATATGTCTTTCTCCCAAAATTCATTAACAAAATTAAGGTTAAAATTGGAATATAGTTTTAGTAGTTATTAGCAACCTAAGATTCTGAGATGTGGCCAACTTGCTTTCAAACTTTTTTTCTTCCCATTTTTAGTTGTAATATTTTCAATATCTTTAGTACTTTTGCTTCTCCCAAAATGCAATGGCTTCTTCTTTTTCTTCATGCATGTTGATTGCTCCAAATCTTGTGACAAATTATGAGATTGTTTCTACAAGAAAAAAAATTGAACTATTTACAAGTTCTTACATTCGATATAAGAAATAATATGCGTTTAAAGAACTCGAGTTACTCAATTAAACCATATATTTATGAATATAACTTTTATATAGTTAAAATAATTACAATATCGTATCTTTTATAAGTAACCGTCCATTAAAAACAAGATTAATTAGTAATGTAGAAGACTAAATATTATAGCAAAATAAAAAGAAATAATTTTAATTATGTAATGATGATTTAATAAAATTTCACGGATTGTACCATTCTATATCAGACTTGATATGTAACATATTTATGCCGATACATAAAATGTAAATTTAAATGTACAAAATTACCTGTGAAAAATCAAAAATTGGATAAGAAGAAGCTGCTTGTCTCTTGGTATCATTATTTTTTGATTTTTCTGCAAATGGAGTCTGTATATTTGATGAAGAGCTGCATGATGTTCTTGCATTTTCAATTTCCAGGCACAGCTGCATTAATAAATATGATTAATTATATATTACAGCAACTTATATAATACTATTAAGATTTGAGCTTCTTACCTTTTTTTTTTCCTGTTGATCATGACTTTATCGATAAATCTAACTAATTTATATTTGTATCGATATCATTATCAGGAATGTATATTCTCATAATTTAAACTTAAGGCGATTGATTAAAAGGTCGTAAAAAGTGACTAGAAGAAAATAAAAGAAATCATGATAACGGTGGACATGCATATATAATATTATTTTTATGATACTTAGACAAAGTAAAATAATTTTTGGTTACGAATAATTGCTAAGTGGAAGTTTTGTGATAATAGTAAAAGATTAAATGATTTTTTAATTATAAAATTAACTTAAAATTCAAATAAATAAATTGGAGAAAAAATATTTTACCTGAAAAAGTCGAGTCTCCAGAGAATTAATTCTTTCCAATAGTGAATTTTTGGATGAAGCTTCTTGAATTGCCACTTTCATTGGAACAAATTTCCCTTCTCCTTTGCAGCATATTGAAACTGATTTCTGACTTTTAATTATTTTCTTTTTCAACTGCTCTTTTCCTTCAATACGTTTCACCTTTAAACAATAAATAAATAAACAAAATAATAAGAGTTATAAAAAAATATATATATAACAAGCGTTATCATAATTATACACCATAAAAAATTATAATGGGATGGACATAATTTTTTTAAAATCATAAACAAGATGTCTCTAGCTTAAATCCCCAGTCATGCAAAACAACATGATAGGGAGATTAATAGGCCTTATGTGACGAGTCGAGAGATTTGATGTCGTAAAGAAGATTTAGAGATTGATAATGTTCATGAAAGTAAACTTTAATTGATAAACATAATATAAATCAAGTCTCGAAACTTATATGTCACCTCATAACTAGTGGTGATAGGGCTGATGTGATATCTCGGAAATTGAGATTTGATGGTATTTGTAGAGTGGATCCCATTGGTTGCTAAAGTTGGATTGTGATGATAAAAACTATCGATAGAATATAAAAAAATACCACAAGTATGTATACACGTTTCGACGAACTCATAAATACACTTAGTCAGGATTAATTCCAAAACAGATACTAAGCATTAGATATAAAAAAACTCATATATATTATACCAAATTAAAGATGATAAGTTTCAAGAAATGAACTTACAACAAGAGAATCTAAGGGATCCATACTTGAGAGGAGAAATGATTTTTGGTTTTCTTACTTGTTTAGTTGTGCATTTATTTATTGGGGTTGTAAAGGTGTAAAATAAATCTGAATTTTTATGTTAAGACTTTTTCTAAAACTGTTAAGATTTTTCCATAAATCTCTCCTCTTTTTTGAACAATTCTATACACATCTAAACCAATTATTTTAAGGTTTTAATACTGAAATTTTATCATAAAGTGATTAGTTTTATATTGATGGAGTTTATTATAGTCCTTAATCCCATCTTTCATCTAGGACTACTATCCATGTGAACAGATAGGCAATAGATGGAGGAAAAAATGGGAAGAGAAGACTCAAATTCTAAGCAACCAAATTAACTACTAAAATTCCTCACATTTTTTCATTTATAACCTAGATATTTTTTTCATTTGACAACTTTTATATATAGCAAACATAAGATTCATATTTATATGGTATAGCAAAGTTTGCATAATTACGCTCCATAACAAACATATAAATGTATAATTCGCTATACATATACAATTGAAGCGAATTGTATAAAACGAGAAAGAGAAAGAGACTTGGGCAGAGAATTGTATAAAATGAATTGTATAATTATAAGTGTATAGAACGATTATATACAATTTGAAGTTGTATAATGAGAAAGAGAGAAAGGCAAAAGAGACTTGGGCAGGGAAATATATAATTGAATCGAATTGTATAAAACGAGAAAGAGAGAAATTATATACAATTTGAATTTGTATGAAATGAGAAAGAGAGAAAGGCGAAAGAAACAGGGCAGTGGAGTATTTTTATTGTATAATTATAAGTGTATAGGACAAAAATATACGTATTTGCATGTCTACATAAAATTTTCTCTCGCTTTATACAAACAGAAATGTAATTTATACATTTCGTTTCTGTTTGTATAAGTGAGAGAGACGAGGGTGGCGAGCGAGATTAGGGAGAGTGGTGAGCGAGATCTGGGAAAGGGGAGAGAGGGAAACAAAAATATATGTATTTATACAATTTCCTCTCGCTTTATACAAATAGAAATAGATTTTATACACTTGTTTTTGTATAAAAGTGAGAGGAAGCGAGCGAGAGATGGAGCGATAGAGGTGACTGGCAAACAGTTTGCTATGGGACACAATTAAATCAAAGGGTGGTTATAACAATTAATTTGATTTATTAGTTTGCCATTATATACAATTTTCCCTTTTCCATTTCATATTAACTTAAATTTTTAGGTGGTTCGCACCCTTTAAGAAAAGTAGGTTAAGACATAAATTGAACATAATTTTCCATTTTTATCCTTATTAATTATTGTCAAAATAACTAAACATTAATTATAATAACTAATTTCAATACTAACTTAAAGGGTAAAATTGAAAGAATATTTTAATAATAGTCTTAAAGATTGAAAACTTAAGTTAATTTAAAAAATAAAAAAGAGTTCAAAACTTAAGTTAATATGGAATAGAGGGAGTAATAAATTACTATACTGTACAATCCAGAATTAGATTATAACCCGAGGAATTATTAAAGATATAAAGTTTATAAATTTGTTATTCTAATTTTATATAGTATATAATAATAATGATAATAATAATAACAACAACAACAAGTTATTATACAATATTTATATATAAGCAACTTTAAGTGTAAACCCCTAAATTGTATTTCAGTTTATACAGTATTTAAATAAACAAAAACCATAATTTCTTTTAATAATATAAAGTAACGCATCATTGTGAATCGTATAATCACCAATGCTATTGAGTTCCACTTCCTAGTCATTTAAACTTAACATTGATGCTAAAAAGAACAGCCGCTAGACAAAGAAAAGTTGGCAACTACTATATATCAATCTTACAATAATTATACTTAGGTGTCATGTTTCAATTATTTTAAATTTTAAGTATCAAATGACAATGCTTGAATTTTTTTTTTTATAAGCTCATGAACAACGTTGACGTAATTTATCATTTTTTGAATTGTTAAAATACCAACAAAAGTTGATGGCCAAATGTGACTATGATTATTTGGTAAAATATACAAACAAGATCGAGAAGTTTCTTAAAGACAATTGTCCAGCCAAAAAGCTCAAAATATTCTTAAATTTAAGGGTACATGTATGTGTATAATAATTAAAATAAAAAATAATAATTATAGAGGTCCTAAAAATTGATTGGAATTTTATCCCAAATATCTCCATCTATCCAATTTGTCCATAGAATATATCATATTATCTCCACGTGGCACATTTCCATTGGACATCTAGATATTCCTTTAAAGTACAGTGACACATATAGATGGACCCCACCTTACAGCCTCCTTCAAATCGAGACCGTTCATTACACTATCACATCAAATCAGAAAACAACGTTGACTTTAAATTATAAAAATCAACGGCTGTCATTCAATTCAATTTTCCAAAAAACTTTTGTTCATTACTATATGCACAACGACGCCGAAGAAGAAGGCGGACAAACTGAAGCAACTTGCTCGCCGTGAAACGAAGCCGGAGAAGAAGCTGAAACAACTTTCTCACGGTGATACGACGCCGGAGTATCAGCTGAAACAACAACCTTATCGCCGTGAAACGACGTGGGAGAAGTAGCTGAAACAAGTTTATCTCGGTGAAAACGACGCCGGAGAACTAACTGAAACAAATTTATCGCGGTGAAACGACACCGGAGAAGCAGCTGAAACAACAACTTTATTGTCGTGAATCAACGCCGGAGAAGCAGCTGAAGCAAACTTCTAACAGCTGAAACGACGCCGTTTACTCGTTTTCCGATTCGCTTGTCAGTTTAGACCGGAGTGTTTGTAAATATGGAATTTCCGTTGATAGCTCGATGTACGAATACTCCATCGACGACGTCGTTTTTAGGATGTAAAGTGAGTTTATGCCATTTTCCGATTAGGAATAATTATCGAGATAAGAGGAATTATAATGAGAAATTTTCGGTAGTGAGAATTAAAGCTATGGCGGAGAAGTCAAGTACCGGCGAGGCTTCATCAGTTGAAATTCGGGAGAGCGAAAATGGAGGAGTAGGATTCACGGGGTCTACTATGGAGGTGACTACATTCAATCAGAGCTTCAGTGATGCGCAGTTACCCGTTTGGGAGAAAATCGGTGCTGTTGTCAGACTCAGTTATGGAATCGGTTAGTTCGTTTTCCTAACTTTTACACAATTTCTGCATTTTTGGTAAAAATCAGTTAATAAATTATAGTAAATCACGAATATAGTAAATTGTCCTGTCTTAAAATTCACAATCCATAAACTTAAATTGTAGTGAATTTTCATGTAATTTGGTGGTGGCTTTTCCTTCTAATTATTATGACTATATCATACAGTACAGTGAATGAAAGATGTTGGAATGGGGCTTGAGTTTGAGATTTAAAATGATTTTGCATTCCATTCATGATGTGTGTTGCCTATCATATTATTGATTCTTTTCATTCTCAAAGCACCGTTACTCGCACTCTTTAAAAATAATGCATTTTTAGAAAATTTGACATGCATCTAAAGATATTTTCGAATAGTGCAAGCAACATACACTTTGAAAATGAAAAGAATCAATAATACGATAAGGACCACACATCATAAATAGATTGCAAAATTATTTTAGGATTCACATATACATATAGTTCAAACTTTTTAAGTTTTGATGAGTAAGATTATTCAAAGAAAGTGAATTTATTAGTGAAAGAGAAATTTCAAGTAAAGGGAAAGGATTTTTCTGGCATATATATTTTGTGCTTTGTGTTTGTCATAAAAGTGCTTCTAAAAGTGGAAGGGCTAAGATTTTCTTCTCTCTAAGTATATAAACACTTTGTAGTTCCTTTAATCATGTTTCTAGTCACATACTCACATGGTAGGTGGTACCCTTGATATATTTTTATTTTTATTTAAAAAATATTAATTTTAATATTTTAATGATACCCTGGTAAGAGAATGTATAATCTCATAAATATAAGTAATAACTTAATTTAATCATAAATTTTAGAAATCTTCCTTTTTAAAAAAATTTCATACCTATCAAAAGTGCATGGTATAATTTGGGATGGAGAAAGTACTTTGTTTCATGTCAGGATAGGATTGTAGGAAAGTAGTAAGGAGTACTATAAATGAAAATCTTTGGGAAAAGAGATCTGTAAAGGATAAAATTTTAGGCTTTACTCATGCTTGGCTATTAATAAATCTCCCAGTGGAAAAGAGATCTAAGTTGTTTGACTAGGAAATGAGGCCACAAAGTAAGAAGATAATATGATAAGGGGGTAAAAACTTGCCCACATTCAATATTAGTGTGTGCACAAAATTTTAGAAAGTTTAAAACAAAATATGTCTGGATGACTCTTGTAGGAGAAATTTTGGAAATGAACTTTGTTTAGATTAAAATATGTCTGGTGTGTACGAAGGAAAATGTTTTCTTGGAAAATTTTATGGCCCCGCCACTTGTGAGATCCATTCACGTTTAACTAAGATCTCAAATTTGTTCCCCTAAAACAGAGAACCTTTCAGTAAAGAGCGTCTTTAGTCTTTGAATGGGCTTAACATACATGAATTCAGATTAGTCATTCTAGTGAGCTTTGAATGCTAATAAGTTAAACCAAAAAAGTTAGACAGCCATTTCCTTTTGATCCAATGTATTTATGTGTTTATTTACATATATTTGTTGCATATATTTCTTCCAGCCTTCTATGAGTCCCATCCTATTAGATTTTTTGGATAGGTTTACAGACGAAAAATGAAGTCCTGTAATCATTTTCTGATGTTAGTTTGTTCATGAACTCAGGCATCTATGGAGCAATGGCTTTAGCCGGAAAGTTCATATGCTCAATATCTGGAATTGACTACACAGGAGGGTTCAGTCCATCATTAGATGCCATTGTTGAAGGACTAGGATATGCAGTTCCACCCATTATGGCTCTTCTATTTATACTAGATGTATGTTCAACTTTTCCCATTTATCTTTCTGTCACAGTAACCTTACCTTATAAGCTATTTCTCGGTGTTGAGTTAGTTTAAAGGTCCCTTTTTCACGATTTATAAACTCAAGACTCTCTTTACTTTTGGTTTACCCAATACTAGACCCTTGTGTTATATTATCCACAAGGACCACAACCAGATGTCTAATCTTGGGCGTGCTAGAGGTGTTAAATGTCCCACATTGGTTGAGGAAATCGTCTGTTGTCTCCTTACATTGTTTTGGATGATCCTCATTTAATAAGCTAATTTTTTAAGTTAAGTTGAGCTTAAGATCCATTTTCTTTAGAGCATCTAACAACATTTTTAGCATCTTTACCCTGGCGTAGTTTCTTCTATCTACACATGCCTTCACTAACTCTTAGTGTGAAAATGCAAAAATGTTAGCCTTATATATTGTAGCCATTCTAGCTCTGTCCATCTGAGGTTCCTGAATTATATAGTTATTGTTTTATAATAAATCATGTGTGTTAATAGGATGAAGTTGTGAGGCTATCTCCTCATGCGCGAGCAATCAGGGATGTTGAGGATGAAGAGCTACGGAACTTCTTTTATGGAATGTCACCTTGGCAGGTAATACATCTATTACTTTCATCATCAGCAGTTATGTTGCAAAAAAGGGAAAGGTTAATAGATTGTGTTGCAACGTTGTAGTTCATTCTGATTGTCGCTGCTAGCTCTGTTGGAGAGGAACTTTTCTACCGTGCTGCTGTTCAGGTTAGTGTAAATGATCTATTCTATTTCACACAAAAGGTTGAACTGACTTTTTTATTTGCGCCTTCCATTTTAAGTATTCCTTTATTGATAGTGCAAACCCTGCATTTCTCATCATCTGAAAGCATATACCTGAAATGAAATTCATTTGGTTAAGTTTCTATTATTTTCGGTTTCTATTATCTACACAGTAGCCTTTTAAAATTGAGAAAGATCCAAGAAAATACATGTCAGAAAAGTTTTCTTTCTTTATCCCATTTATACCTATGGCATTATTATTTGCTAATCAAACAGTTCTGACTACAAATGTTCAAACAGGTTCTAAATTTTTCTTTCTACTATTAAAAAGTGTAATATAAGAGTACTTTTGTTTAGTTTCTGAATCTGTAAATTTTATTTCTTAGAATATTAAGGGATTCGATGTACAACTCACATGAAAATTAGATGTTTGACTATTGTACTTAAACCCTTGAGAGGGGGGGGGGGGGTAGTAATTTTTTCTGCCGCTTTATCTGACTACATTTGCACTTATAGGGAGCTTTGGCTGACATTTTCCTAAGGAGCACTGATTTGGTGTCTGATGCTCGAGGGATGGCATCATTGGTAAGGATTCTATTTCTAACATCCTTCTCTAATTATCACTTGGACTCTCCAAAAATGTTGTTACACCCATGTCGGATCCTCAAAAAATGCACTACTTTTGGAGGATCCGACACGCATCCATCGATGTTTTTGAAGAGTCCGAGCAACATATTCAGACTCCCAAGTTACAAAATATCCAAATTTTTCTGATGAATTGACACGTTCTGTTTCTTTGAACTGTAGACTGGTGTTTTGCCACCTTATGTACCATTTGCTCAAGCATTTGCAGCTGTAATGACAGCAGCTCTTACTGGTTCTTTATATTATATGGCTGCTTCTCCAAAAGGTCTGTTTCATAGGCTGCATTTTGAGATCTTTCCTTGTTCTTTGCTCTTGCATGCTTAATCACAATAACTTGGCTGTTTGTTGTTTTCACTTTCAGATCCTACCTATGTTGTTGCACCAGTGCTGAAGTCGCGTTCAGGCCGTGAAGATCTGAAAAAACTCTTTGCAGGTTTGACCCCTCTTCTCTGCTCATGGCAAAGTTAAGACAATGCTCACTCATGGCATTCAAAACCTAATTAACGTAATGCTATGAGAACTAAAGCTAATGAGACATAAAGGATTAAGGACAGCCGATATCAACTAGGAATAGAAAAGATGAAGTATCTCCCTTAGCCTAGTCTGTTCTACCAGCTGACCAACAAAAATAAATGTCACGAGTGAGTTTGGATCAAAGAAAGACATAGGGTTTGTCAGCAAGCAAAAAGCTTTGGATCATAGTTATGTTGCAAGGATTCTAAACATGCTTCCTAGTTGTCGGTCTGCTGCATCTTGCCCGTCTATAGGCACCTTTGGGAGGCAAGGAGTGTGACAAAGACATGCTTCCCCTTATTCCATTGGGACTTCTCAAGCCTTTCAGTATAAGAATAGCTATCTAAATTTATAATAAATACATGATACCACTTAGGCTAATGGTAGAACTCTCCCTACCATAAATAAGGGACCTACTTCTCATTCTGGGAGGGTGTTTGGTACGATGAAACCATTTTCTAGAAAATTTTCCTGTGATTATATGGTAAAAATTTTTGGAAAACATTTTCTATAAGAAATAAGTTCTTTAAATATGAGGAAAATGACTTCCCTTGTGGGAGTAGAAACAAGTTCCATAAGTGACGTTCTATTCCTTCCCATCATGTAGTACACCTCATCCCAAACCCATCACTCATAGCCCTCACCCCTCATAGTATTTCTAGATTATATATAAACGTTTTTGAGACTATTTTCTGCGTACTTTACAGTGGAAAACATTTTCCTTGTTACCAAAGACACAGGTGTTACCATATATGGAGCCTTGTGTTAAGGATATCACCAAAAGAGACCCAAGGAGAGAATGGAAGCAGAGTTAATTATTACGAGTGCATTTTAACGAAAATAATCTTGAATAGTTAGTACTGGAAACGTCCAGCTCATATTATCGCGTGATGTGTTAATTTCTTGTTTACCTCTACCTGAATGTTTTTGCAGCTTGGTACGAGAGGCGGCAGATGAAGAAGATTTATTCTCCTTTACTGGAAGCAATACTAGCCCTTTACCTTGGGTTTGAATGGATCCAGGTAACATGAATTTCAGTTTGTGTTAATTTGTACTCGAGAATTTTTATGAGTTCATCTAAATCTACTATCATCGATATGGAGGGGGTAGGAACATACGTGAAAAACCACCAAAATTACAATGAATACTGACTTCCGAACTCATTCTTTCATCACTACGATGAGTTCAGTGCTAAAAATTTAAAAATATTGAGTCTGTCAAAGTTTAAATATTGGATTCTAAAGGTAGTGTCTACACGCAGGTGAAAAAACCACAATGTTTCAACGAATATCAACTTTTGAACTCATAGTTTCATAAGTACGATTGATTAGTTCAATGCTAAAAACCTTAAAGATTGAACCCATCAAGTATAAATGATGGATTCTCTACTGTCTACATAGAATTCAGGAGGGTAGACACATATGTTTGAAGACCACTAAGGTTTCAACGCCTCTGAACTCATAGTTTAAAAGTTACAATGAGTTCAATACTGGAAATTTGGGTAACTATAGCTTATTTGTTCTTGTGGATGCAACAGACAAACAACATTCTTGCACCTATAATCACACATGGAATATACTCTGCTGTAATTCTTGGACACGGACTCTGGAAAATCCACGATCATCGGAGAAGGCTACATCACAGAATCCAACAAGTTAAACAAGATGGCAAGAATTCAAGTAACTTGTAAAGTGAGAACAAATAATTAGCTTTGTACGTAGGATTTTTCTGAATTGTACTTTGGGAGAGAGGTTATAACACTGTATAAAAACTATGTAACATATAAGAAAAATAATAGGTGCATGGCTTAAGTTAGTTGTATACATTAGGCTAGCAAATATATACGTTAAAAATAAAAATTGTACCTCTTGTACATTATGACCTTATAATGAGAAAGTCACTCCACTTTTGACTTTAGTAGTTTATGCAATTGTATTTGTAGTGAAGTTTGGAAAGAGTAATGTGTAGATAGGTTGTATTTGACAAACATTTTCATACTCTTTGCTAAATTAATGTTTTTTTTTTTTTATTCTCTGTTTTATTTACTTTGCTAATGTCAAAAGTTGAGTAGGATACTCTTCTTCTTCTTACTTACCACACACAATAAGATAAGTAAAAGAAATTACTTATTCTCATCATAAAATTGATCCTCGTACCAAATATATTTGGATGATCAAAATATTATGAAAAAATTATTCTTCTGGAAAAGTTTATAAACTAGGGAAATTATTTTCTTGGTGGAAGTATGTGCAATGAGTTAGGTGTTGAAATTTTGGGTCAGATCTGTGTTCAAAAGTCGGATCTCAGTTACAAAGTAAGGTCTCGATTCGGGTGTCGGATCACGGGTAGGGATTGACCTCAAATCGGTTGAAAATTTAGATATGGTTGGTGGGAGAGCTAGAGGGCGGCCACCTGGTTCAAAAAACCAGCCGTAATAATTAGTAGAGAAAGTGCAAACACACATATTGGAGATTGGAAATGGATGTGATGTGTATCAAGTTATGCTAGGAGAAGACAAAGAGGGATTTGTATACTAAGTGGTAGTGGGACAGTAACAAATGTTAGCATAAGACAACCTCCTCCTCCTTCTGCTAATTCTCTAGTAACATTGCATGGAACATTGGAGATTCTTTCCATTTCTTGCCTCCACCAGGTACACTAATTAATTTAAATCAATCATATATATATATTAACGAGTCTTACAATTTTAGTGGGTGGTGGACAAGGGCAAGTTGTTGGAGCAAGTGTGGTAGGGGAATGGATTGCTTATTGTTATAGCTTCATCATTTACAAATGTTGCTTATGAGAGATTGCCATTAGAGGAAGATGAAGCCCTTCAAATTCAACTCTCCTCTAACCAATTTCCATTCTTTAATGGACAACTACCATATTCTTGAAGTTTATATATAATCACTTTCTTCCAACTAAACCTAAAAAAATTCTTAATGCTATGGAATTGGTTTGATCGAGAATGCAATATTAATAATTAATTAATTATTTGATGTATGTTTCTTCTCTATTGTAGATTATTAAAGGAAAGGAAATTATTTGACTTCAGTCTAAGGAGATCTTCAATGCTAGACCTTTTCCCTCTCTAGCTAGCATTTCATCAAACCTCCATTCTAATTTTTATATTTTTCTCATTTTTAAAGTTCAATTGGATTACACATATTTAATTATTCAAAAATTATATAAAAAATAATATAAAGTTCCTTGTGTCAATATAATGAAAACATATATTCTAAAACATTTGATCATTTTCAAAGTTTACATGATTTGAAAATTGAGAAACAAAAATTAAACATTAATTGAGATAAGTTAGAGATTATGTAGTATATATAAAGCTTATAAATACTAATAAGGTTTTTTACCATAGTGCGGTTGTTCTTCTAGTTTGATTAAATAAAAAGTTCATGTGGTGGAGCTTCTATTAATAACATGTCTTACATTAATGTTTGGGCTGAATTTCTTGATTTTGCTACTATACTTTTTTGAGAATTTGATCCACCACACTGGTCAATTGCTGAAAACAATGCTTTTAATTTGCTCTCTCAGCTAAATTGACCTTTAGAAAAATTGGGAACACATGACTAGTTTTCAGTACTTCTCAACTTTTCTTTTATAATTGGTTGACAAATTAAGAAATGATAAATTTATTTCTATTATACTCTCAATTTTTATTACTTTGAAAAATATAAAATTTCGTGAAAATCTAAGTTTTTAATTTACTACTTCATAATCAATAGGGGCAAAATGATAAACTCACTACAAACAATTCAAAAGTAACAAATAATTAGAGACAAAGGGAGTACTATGCATTTTGATTCACTACTCTATACAAGCATTAATGATTGCTTTCACGATTCAAATTCAATGCTTTATATCAAACATATATAATTTTAATGTTGCTCCAAAGACTTTAACTTTATTTAAAATAAATACTTTTTTTTTTCTTTAGTCTTGTGTTCTCAAGTGCTCTCTATGCTTTTACTTGTATCCTTAATGATTATGATAAAATATCAAATGTTCATTCATTCTTAATTAAACCATGAGTTTGATGTCGAAATCCGGATCACCAAGAAAATGTTGTGCTAATAGCACACGAAAATCGTCAAAATAGGGGGTATGCGCGTTTCGGGGCTCGTTTGACCTTGAAAATGGGTCGGACTAGCTAGGAGGGCCAACCGGCTGCATAGCCAAGGTTTTGAAGGACGTACACAAAAAATTTCGGCATTTTTGACGTCGGAATCCGGATCACCAAAAAAAGGTGTGCTATAGCACACGAAAATCATCGAAATGGGGGGTATGCGCGTTTCGTGGCTCGTTTGACCTTGGAAATGGGTCGGACTGGCCGTTAGGGCCAACCGGCAGCATAGTCAAGGTCTTTACGGACGTCTACAAAAAAAAATTCGGCATTTTTGATGTTGGAATCTGAATCACCAAAAAATGCTGTGCTTCACACGAAAATCATCGAAATGGGGGATATGCGCTCTTCGGGGCTCGTTTGACCTTGAAAATGGGTCAGACTATCCGGGAGAGAAAACCGGTTGCATAGCCAATGTCTTGAAGGACGTACACAATAGATTTTGGCATTTTTAACATCGGAATTCGGATCACCAAAAAAATGGTTTGCTATAGTACACAATAATCGTCAAAATGGGGGGTATGCGCGCTTCGGGGATCGTTTGACCTTGAAAATGGGTCGGACAGGCCGTGAGGGACAACCGACTTCATAGCCAAGGTCTTGACGGACGTCCATAAAAAAATTCGATATTTTTGAAATCAGAATCCGGATCACCAAAAAAATGGTGTGCTATAGCACACGAAAATCGTCGAAATAGGGGGTATGCGCATTTCGGGGCTCGTTTGACCTTAAATATTGGTCGGACTAGCCGTGAGGGCCAACAGGCTGAATAGCCAAGGTCTTGACGGACGTCCACAAAAATTTTGGCATTTTTGACGTCAGAATCTGGATCACCAAAAAATGGTGTGCTATAGCACACAAAAATCATCGAAATGGGAGGTATGCGGGTTTCAAGGCTTGTTTGATATTGAAATGGGTTGGACTGGCCGTGAGGGCCAACCTGCTACATAGCCAAGGTCTTGAAGGACTTCCACAAAAATTTCGGCATTTTTGACGTCGGAATGAGGATCACCAAAAAAATAATGTGCTATAGCACACAAAAATCGTGATGACTCGGAGTTATGATGGACCATGAAACCACCATTCGGAGAATTTTCCAACCTCACACCCAACCTAGCCAACCTATGAACATCCTTCACTAGGTCTTTCTTGGCTTCATCTATGTGAGACACACTACCCATAGTCATACGACTTAGAGCATCTGCAACCACATTGGCCTTGCCGGGGTGATAGCACTCATGTCATAATCTTTCAATAATTCTAACCACCTTCTTTGTCGGAGATTCAACTCCTTTTGGGTAAAAACATATTGGAGACTCTTATGGTCGGTATACACATCAACATGGACACCATACAAGTAATGCCTCCATATTTTCAAGGCAAATACCACGGCCGCTAACTCAAGGTCATGAGTTGGATAGTTTCTCTCATGCACCTTAAGTTGCCTAGAAGCATAGGCTATCACCTTCTCATGTTGCATAAACACACACCCTAAACCCACTCGAGATGCATCACAATACACAACAAAACCCTTTGTACCCTCCGGTAAAGTCAACACCGGAGCAGAAGTAAGCCTATCTTTCAACATTTGAAAACTTCTCTCACATGCCTCCGACCACTCAAATTTCTTACATTTTTGGGTCAAAGTATTCAAGGGAGATTCAATAGACGCGAAACTATCCACAAACCTCCGATAATAACCCACTAAACCCAAGAAACTCCTAATGTCGGTTAGAGTCAATGGTCTAGGCCAATTTTTCACCGCCTCCGTTTTCCTTGGATCAACCTCAACTCCCTCACTAGAGATGATATGACCAAGAAATGTCACCGACCTCAACCAAAACTCACATTTGCTATACTTGGCAAACAATTGATGTTCTTTAAGTACTTGTAACACTACCCTCAAATGGTTCATGTGATCACCCTCATTTTTCGAATATACCAAGATGTCGTCAATGAAGACAATGAGAAATTAATCTAGGTAATTTCGAAAAACCCTATTCATGAGGTCCATAAACGTCGCCGGGGCATTAGTGAGACCAAAGGACATTACTAAGAACTCATAGTGACCATATCTAGTCCGAAATGCCGTCTTTGGTATATCCTTACCTCTCACCCTAAGTTGGTGATACCCCGATCTCAAGTCAATCTTAGAAAAGTAGCTTGCCCCTTGGAGTTGATCAAACAAGTCGTCCATCCGAGGGAGAGGATACTTGTTCTTAATAGTGACTTTATTGAGTTGGCGATAATCAAAACACATTCTTAAGGACCCATCCTTCTTCTTCACAAACAAAACCGGAGCACCCCATGGAGAAATACTAGGTCTAATGAAGCCTTTGTCTAGTAAATCTTTGAGTTGAGCCTTCAACTCTTTCAATTCGGCAGGAGTCATCGGATAAGGAGGAATTGAAATGGGATTTGTATTCAGTAGAAAATCGATACCAAAATCAATTTCCCATTCGGGAGGAATACCGGGAAGATCATTAGGAAAGACCTCCGGAAATTCACTCACTACGGGGACCGACTCAATGGGAGTAATTTCGGAGTCTAAATCTTGGACTCTTACTATATGGTATAAACACCCTTTGGAGATCATTTTGCATGCTTTTAAACAAGAGATGATAAGCCCTCTAGGAATAGAATTTCCCCCTTCCACTCTACAATGGGCTCATTTGGAAAGTTAAACTTCACCACCCTCTTTCTACAATCAATAGAGGCAAAGCAAGCATGCAACCAATCCATACCCAAGATGACACCCAAGTCAAGCGTATCAAGTTCTACTAGTTCAACATAAGAAACTCTATTGCGCAACATTATTGGACAATTTCTATACACCCTTTTTGCAACAACCGACTCACCCACCGGGGTAGACACTATAAAAGGTTCATGCAAAATATCGGGCAAAATGTCAAACTTTTTAGCTACTAGAGGAGTAACAAATGATAAAGTAGCACCGGTATCAAGTAAGGTATACACATCAATAGAGAAGACTTTCAACATACCGGTCACCACGTCGGGAGAAGTCTCTTGCTCACCCCTAGAGCGGAGAGCATAGAAGCGGTTCTTCTTTGGAGCCTCACTTGAACCACTTGCTTGAGCTTGACCACTACCCTTGTCTTGACCGCTCACATTAGGACAATCCCTAACCTTGTGCCCACTTTTACCACAACCAAACCAATTGTTCGTCCCCTTAAGACAATTACCATAGTGCTTCTTGCCACACTTTCCACAAGTTGGCTTTTTGGTTGGTGAACTAGTACCCTTTCCCTTCTTAGGCTTAGGGTTAGACACCCTATCACCACTAGCCTTAGGGAACTTGGAAAGAACTTGATTAGAAACCCGCTTCTTAAAATCTAGGCTTGTCTTGTATCTCAAGCCTATTCTTTGAAGAACCTCTATCAAAAGATCTTGCCCTCTTAGCATCTCTACTCTTCCTCTTAGCCCTTGCCTCCTCCACATGTTGGGCATGCACCATAAGACGGGAAATGTTCATGTTGTCATGTAGCATAGCCGAATAACACTCCTCTTGCAAATCATCTGACACCTGGTCACAAAGCGGCTCATTTCATCTCTAGGATCGGAAACCAAAGAAGGAGCATATTTTGACAATTTAGTGAATTTCAAGGAGTATTCATGAACACTCGTACCTCCTTGGCAAAGGTTGATGAACTCCACCACTTTAGCTTCCCTCTTCTCCCTAGGAAAGAATCGATCAAGAAAAGCCTTCTTGAACACTTCCGAAGTCACGGGTCCACCTCTTAAATTCCTATTTCATTGGACATACCACGGTTGAGCCACATCCTTGAGTTGATAAGTGGCTAACTCGGCCTTCTCACTAGTAGACAACCCCATAGCAAAAAGTATCTTGTAGACTTTATCAATGTACTCTTGGGGGTCTTCTTCAACCTTGGACCCGTAGAAAGTAGGAGGATTCATCCGAGTGAAATCCCTTAGACGGGAGGCCATAGTAGCATCTTGTTGATGAGCTCGGGGTACAACCTCCCGATTAGCTTGGGCCTTCATGGCTTGGGATTGAGCAGTGGCGGCTTGTGCTTGGGTAGTGATGGCTTGGTCCATTTGCAAGAGAGCGGCCCTTATGTTCTCATCTGTCAAAGGAGGAGGATTCACCGGGGCTTGGTCATCATTCTCATCTTCCTCAAAAGGAGGAACTTGATCACCACGGGAGGAGCTCCCGCATTGGCAATCTCCTCTTCAAGTATTCGGGCTGTAGTCCTTCGAGTGTTTATTTCCTATAATCACAATAATAGGATTAGATGAAAAAGCACGCAATAAGTATACTCTAATGGCACGATATTGGATTTCCAAGAGAGTGAGAGTTTCCTAAGCATCACATAGATTCCTATTCATAAGTGTGGCGCGCTTCACAATTATGAATACGAACCTACATAGACGTGGTTGAGAGAGACATTGACTCAGAGATATTCAATCTCATGCTCTGATACCAAATTTGTCATATCCGGGTTTACCCCCTAGACGTAACCGGCATCATCGTCCTCTTTGAGGACTAAAACTAGCCTCTTAGCTTACATCATTACATTCATAGGTCAAAAACGCGGAAAATTTAAGAAAATTCATTACTTCTACTTGGAGGTTTACATAGACCTCTACATACATATAACATATATATATCGAGTATACATACACCCTTCGTATAGGAAGATTACTTAGTCTTCTACTTTTATTGCACATAAGTATATAAAATATAGCATAGACATAATATTCATAATGGTCGTCTCATCTCATAACCATCTAATAAGAGTGTAAGAACTTGGGCATAACCCATACATCAAAGTAAAAATGCCTCACATGGGATATATAGTGTTTCAGACTAAATGGAAACAAAGAACCATAGAAGTCTTTAACTAAAAAGCAACTCCATAAGCTAGATAGTGACATCGCCCTCGGAAAGTGAGGACCTACCCTACTTGGATGAATAAGAGATCCAAGCCTTCTTCAAGTCGTCTTCAAAGCACTTCAACGACGGAAACCTAAAATGTTGGAGAAAAGGAAGAAATGGGGTTAGTACACCACTTGTACTAAGTATGAGACCATATACACACATACTATGAAAACATGCTAATAAAAGGGACATTTCATAAAGATATGCAATTTACTTTCAACAAGACTATACCAATCAATAGGACATGTTCATTAAGTCATAAGCATGTACATCACAAAACCAACATTATCAAGTCTAGTCAAGTCAACATGCGTAGCATATAGTTGAATACCTATTCAAGTAACTCTATCATCAAGTCATATTAACAATAAGCATGTATAAGAGTACATTTCAACATAACCAAAGCAAGACAAATACCCATGAACCCCTATCAAGTCAACAAGTGCAATGACCAAGCAAAGCCCCATAACCTTACTCAATCAAGTAACCCAACAAGCATCATGACTAACATCCTACTTCACATATCATAACATTTAAGAGTACATAACATCATACTTAAACAATATAGACCATCACATATTTATAAGTAATACTAACCAACATATAGTATCAACAATGTTCAAGTTCATCATGTACATGTCATATAGCATTATAAGCATTTCCATACATAAGAACATCCTCCTAAGACTCCCCTCAAGGCTAACTAGTGCAATGCTTAGGTAGAGTCCCATACCACTAAGCTAGACCCCCTTAGGTTATCATAGTTAGAGTTCAATCCTTTAGTTCATTTTACCTTTTGGGAAATATCTTGCCCTAACCGACATAGACCGCATGAGCTAATGTGGAATCCGGTGTCATAAAACCCTACACCGAAGGAAGGCTGACTACTTGCCAAGGTAGTACCAAAACATGAAACATAGCAACTACGTGGATCCACTAGCTAGTATTCCTATGGGGGCAACATAGTTCAAGAACTAGGAGATATAGTTGGAACCCTTTTTATGCTACATGCATTGTAGTCTCCAATATCAAGAGTACATTAGTGATCCTACCTTTCCTATGTGGGAAGGGGCACTTCTCACTCTAGTTCACTCGGTGCTAAGCTAGAGTCCTTTTTTGAAATGTCTTTAAGCCTTTATCATCAATCATAACTTAGTTTAGGTCATAGGGTCTACCCCTTGTATAATCATCATCATCAATAGCTCAATAAGAATTGCATGAGCATAAATCCTTTCATTACAATTCATATAGGTGAGGTTAGCACATTAACATCTTCATATCATGATAAGGCACATTGGTAAATCATTCACCTTTCTTATAACATTTACATCTTAAGCCAACACCTCACAATCATAATCAAGACATTTCAATTCAACACCCTTATCAATCCTAATACAAGGCATACTCCAATACAACATCATGACTTAATCACAATTAACCACAATTTGAAGTAAAGGATAGAGATCACAAGACTTACCAGTCTCCTTCATAGTTCATCATCAATGTCTTACCATAAACTCTCAATTCAACCCAATTTGGGTGTACATCATCATAAGTCAATAATCAACATGATAACGAGGCTAGAAGAATCACTATATCACAATTCAATACTAGATCATAGCTTAAGACAAGATACGTAGGTCAATTCACAACATACTTCCTAACTTAGATCATCTTCTCAAGAACTAGCATGAAAGACTACAAATCACCCTAATTTTGTTCATAATTAGTGTAACAACATCATCTAGTAGTAATTCAACCAATAACCAAGTTAACTGAACCAAATACAACCTAATTCATATCAAGATCAAACCTAGGGTTAAGGGTTAAGGGTCATCTTCTACAAACTAGACCAAACCATCAAGATATGTTATAATTAAGTTAGAATACATGTAAATCTACTCATAATATTCAAAATAAATCATAAACAAATCAATTCATAACATAATTTTCGTGATTGAGAAAGACCCACATGAAAACTCAACTTTTGGAAATACTTTGAAGGAACCGTTTGAGGAAAGAGGTCTCAAAGGTGAATTAGATCCCATACCTCAATGTTTGATGAAGAATTGATGGTGAAATCGTCCCTTTGAACCCCCAAAACCCTCCCTTAGCTTGGTCTTCAATGATGTATTTCAATAGAGAGAGAAAGAAGAGAGAAGGAAAAGAGTTTTGTTTTGTGAGTTGTAATTAGTCTAATGGGCTCGGGTTCTTTATATGGGGGGTTCATTAAGTTAATTAGACTTCCCTTAATCCCTAACTAACCACCAAACCCCTTAATTAATTAGTTATGACTTAGTTAAAAACATGCAGGAAATTGCAGGCCCCATCGATGAGATCACGATCGACGGATCGTTGGTCCATCGATGGCCAGACCCTCCCTCCGTGCTGCACATTTGTAGTCTTGGTCAGAGACTATGCAAATGAGGACCTCTTGTGATTTGGATAAGTGTTGGTCGACGGATGGCATCGATGCCCCGTCGATCAACACACGTCCGTCGTCTGCCTCTCGTGGGTGCACACTGCCCAGGCAGCGTTTGACCCCACTTGCAAGAGTCCTCCTCAAGGGCCCGTGGTTGGTCCTTGGGGAGTCGTACCCGGACGTTTCGACCATGAATCTACTTAAACATATGTTAGACACCCTTCCACCAATTTTCATCATTTTCCGACTCCTGAAAGCTAGTCAAATAGGCTAAGGCACGCTAGTACCTCCTTGAACTACTTTTCGGACGTCATGAACGTTCTTGGACGTTTTGGTTCCTAGACTTCCTAAATGACTTATATTCATTTAAATGGACCTTAAAACAATGTCTAAACCTTATGACACTCATGTTAGGCTCTAGAACACGTCTTGGATTTCCGAAGTGTTACATCAGGTAATATAGAGATAGAACTAGCCTATTAGTTATGAAAAATCAATGCTCCAAACCAAATAAAACTTACCTACGACACCTTATGAGTAGTTTACTAAAAAAATTAAACATTGTTTATGTATATAGTTTTTGCACGAGGACTGGAAAAATTATGTAGATAGAGTTTAGTGTGTTCTATTTCTAAATATGAGAAAAATAATTTTTAAATATAAATTAATAAAATAAGTTTCATAAATGATATTTTAAAATTATTACTTTGTGTTTTCAGTAACCGAATACTCCTAAACTCGTCCGATAATCATTTTCATCTTTGTAATATATTTTTTCAATATTTAACATAGTTTTAGAACTCTTGCATTTTTTCCCAAAACATATTTGAAAAAGGGAAAAATATTTTATCAAAAACATCTTTCTATTCAACAATAACAAATCTAATATGTTCTCAAAAGCAAAATATAAAAATATAATATATACACAAATTTTAATATTATTCAAAAACTATTTCAAAAAACTTTCAATTTAAAAAAATTCTTCAAATTCTAAATTCGTTTCTACCAAATAAATTTCCCATGAAAAGTTCTGACCCCTAGTCCCCTACACCTCGAAGAAGTTAACATTAGAACATCCTACGAGAAAAAAGGAAAAAAATATTGCAGTTACATATGTAATTGTCTAAAAATATTTTATTTAAAAGATTAAATAAATATGACCGTTGGGAACCAGCTGTATATTTTAATATTAATTTCATTTTTCTACAAAGTACAATTTTTTTTATTTTTTACTTTAGATTGTCTATGTCTGTTTTTGGTCTTAAAGAAGTCTGATGTAATATAGGACATTTACATGACCAAAAATGCATTGATAAACACAAACAAACAAACATGCACAACATGATAAATTTACTAGCTAGTTCTAACGGCTACCTATACAAAGTGCTTTTGTTTGTTTCTATGGAAATATTTATTTATTTATCTGAGATCGTTTGGTAGCTAGTTTAAAGATGAGTTATGTAATAATTTTGTATAAGTTATATCACGTTTTATTATTCTGTTAGAAGATAAACTCTTCAAGTATAAAATTAAGGAAAAATATCCAAATATATCATCAAACATTGAAAAAAGATTTATTTATAATATTCATTAAAAGTTTGGCTTATTTATGTTATTTTGTTTGAGAAAAAGGCTCATTCATGTTATAATTTGTTAACTGAAATAACATAAATGAACCAAACTTTTAACGGATAACATAAATGAATTTTTTTTCAATGTTCGATAACATATATGAACATTTTTCCTTTTTCAAAAAATGATATAATTAATGACGTTTTCTAATCATAATTGACCATGTGTTAAAAATGATTTTGCAAAATAAAAAATATTTTTAGTTGAGAAATAATACATAGATGAGTCTTTTCTCAAACACAATAACATAAATGAATCAAACTGTTAACGGATAATATAAATAATTTTTTTTTCAAAGCTCAATGACAAATTAAATTTATTTAATCATAATAAATATAATTTGGTTATAATAAATATAATTTGGTTTAAATATTGGGCGCAAGTAGGCTCTAACCTTGCATTATATATATTTTAAAAAGGATCAGTTGGAATATACATAAATAATTTACTCAAAAACTAGTAAGCTACTATGTCCTTTTCTTTTTTTAAGCTATGCTTGTATTTAAAACCTTGTTTTTTTTAATTGTTTTATTATTTGACTGGTAGGTCACACTGATTTGCCATTTTCATATTGTTCTTGGGACAATAATTCTCTATGTTAATTAATAATAATAATAATAATAACATGACTCAATAGTAACTTACAAAATTTAGTTTTCAATATTCTCATGTGATTAAAAGAATCTTCAAAGTGATTGTTTTGTACAGTTAATAAATAACCAATAGTACTACAACATTCAATTAAGGTGCCTTCAATTAATGAATCTATCTAACTCCAATTCAAACTTAAAAGCATAGTAAAAATAAAATTAAAAAAATAAAAGCAAAAACAAAAACAAAGATACAGTAATATGAAGTGATCACATGTTGAATTCGGTAGGTCATGGTTAAATAAATAAGATATCTCTATTTTTAAGTAAAGAATTTTCTATTTAAATTTTGAGTAGGAAAAGATTTATGCTAAACAATAATTTTTTCTTAAATAAATTATAAGAACTCCAAAAGTTAACTTATAAGAGAAAAATTGTTCATATTTGAAAAGAAAACACTGGTATTTTTGTATTTCAAATTTTTTAATAACCCAATCTTATATCCACGACTTGACATGGAATCAAGTATCAATATAAAATCGAGCGAGTTCTACCTTGATATTATGTAAAGAAATGAAGTTTAAGCTTAATTCAATATTTAAAAATTAGCTTAAGAGATGAGTATTATTCAAATTTATATAACGGGATCACTTACTTTTTTTTCATTTAAAATTTTTATAGGATAAATTTTATACGTGAATTTATAAATTTTATATGTGAATCTGAATTAATTGAGTACAAAACAGATAACTAATTGAAAAAAAAAAGGGAAGGTATTTCAATTTCTGACAAGAAATCCATGTGATAGATACAAAAAAATAAATATACAAAAAAAAAACTCTCTTCTTCTTTCTTCTTTCTTCTTTCTTCTTCTTCTCTATATCTTTCTACTACAAATTAATACCTTTTCACCTCACTCTTGCCCCACTCTGTTTTCCTCTTCTTTTTTCTCTCTCTCTGGAGATTCTGTTTTTACATTTTCATATTCTCTTCTTTCCACTATATACACTTTAACTTCTTGCCCTTTGTTCAAAGATAGCATCTTTATTCTTTCTTCTTCTCTAATCTCTTCATTTTTCTCACTCTTTTTCATTTTTCTCAAGTGGGGTTTCATGGAAACTAACAAATCTTTGCTTTTCTTGCTGTTTTTAGCTGTTTCTGCAGTTCTTGCTGATGAAGGTGAGCTATTTTTATAAGTTATTGTTATGGAAAGTGTTGTTTTAGTTGGTAATGTTTTTATTTTAATGTGATAAGATATAAAAACTTGTTCTTTATTGTGCATGTGTTGGACCCTTCTTAAAACTTGAAGATTTTGTTCATTTCTTTCATTTTAAGGATGTTAGGTAAGTATTATAGTTTGAAAATGGAGTTTTTTTTTAATGTTGAGTATGTAAGAGATGGAGTATGATTCAGGGAATCTTGAGAAGAGATATAGTGAGAAGGAAGAAGTTTAAAGAGTAAAGTTTCCAACTTTCCTATTCCTTTTTGTCTTTTTCTGTATGTAGTTTAGTTGCTTGGTTATTTATGTGAATGACTTGACAATCTTTATGGGAGAGGAGGTGGGGTTTTGGCCTAAAGTGCAAAATCATGTACATCCTGTAGAGCTGAATGTACAACTTTTTTTTATTAGGGTGTTTCAACTGATCTAGTGGTCAATGAGGTGGGTGAAAAATACAGATGAGGTTCAAAATCTTCATAAAGAAAGGAGTTAAGGTGACTACTTGAGTTCTTCCCATTTGCCTTAGTATTGATGGACAGAGTTATCCGGTACTTCTTTTGGTTCACGGTATCTAGTTTGGCCACCTGCCACCAAAAGAGGGGAAAAAAGGAGAAGCTTTTACTACGGCGTGTCATCCGATGTAGTGGTGCTTAATGAAGTGGTTGAAAACTATGTGAGGCGTCTGAATTTACGTAGACAATAAGGAGTTGGTTGAGTTCTTCCCATTTATCTAAGCATTGGTCATCAGAGTTATCTCGTACTTGTGTTGGTGGGAGATAGCAAGTAGAAATAAAGAGAATTTTACTAAGGGGTAGAGGTAAGGTCTGCGTATATCTTACCCTCTTCGGACCTCACTTGTGTTAAAGTTTTGCTTTTTCTCAAGTAAAGAGTGAATATATGTGTTAGGCAACCGAAACCAGATCTTTGAGATTTATAATCATGCATGAGACAAAGAACACAGAATAGAACAAATATTTCATGTGCTTTTTTATACTAGTCCACATTGGCATGCTCCCAGATTACCAGCAAGTTGGCCAAGTACATGGTCCCAGCTTCCCATTCTCAATTTATTTTCTCTTGGTTATGATTCTGATTTGGAATATTGTGCAGTCTTCAATAATTGATGCATAAACAGCACTCGAGGTGTGACTTAGAGGACAATAAAATGTGTTACAACCAAGAGAAAAAGCTCTAGGTGATTTCTTTTGATTTACCTACTTTGGTGACCAGTTATTTGGTGTCCGTGCTAATTGGAGGTATTAGGTACCGTACGGAATAGTCGAGAGGTGTGCACAAGTTAGTCTGGACACTACAGTAATATAATACATAATATTGATGCATATTTAAATAAGTTGCTTTTTTTTATACCAAGTAGTTGTTATGATTAAGTTAAAACCAAGATTTTCAAGTAGATTAATAGATAGATGTCCAAGCTCATTTTTCTGTCTCTTGTCAAACTATCATGTGGAAATGTAGAATGAACTTCTTGAACCCTATCATATTGATGGATTAAATTGTTTGTTAATTATTAGATGTAAAATATGACCTTTTACTTGAACTTGGATATAGTGAGGGGAGAATAATATTTAGTTCAATTTTTCCGCCTTCCATGCAGATGTCTTTATTGGAGTAAACATTGGAACGGAGCTCTCGGACATGCCACATCCAACTCAAGTAGTTGCACTTCTTAAAGCACAGCAAATTCGACATGTTCGCCTCTTCAATGCTGACCGTGGCATGCTCCTTGCACTTGCAAATACAGGCATCAAAGTCGCTGTTTCTGTGCCTAATGAACAGATCCTTGGTGTTGGTCAGTCAAATACCACTGCTGCTAATTGGGTTACCCAAAATGTTATCTCACACTATCCAGCTACCAACATCACAACCATATGTGTTGGTTCCGAGGTTCTATCAGCCCTTCCAAATGCTGCACCGATCCTTGTCAACGCCCTTAAGTTCGTTCATTCAGCCCTTTTGGCATCTAACCTGGACAGGCAGATAAAAGTTTCAACACCTCTAGCTTCTACCATCATCCTCGACTCGTTCCCCCCATCTCAAGCCTTCTTCAATCACAGTGTGAAACCAGTATTAATACCTCTGCTCAAATTCCTTCAGTCCACTAATTCTTATTTCATGCTAAATGTCTATCCTTATTACGACTACATGCAATCGAATGGTGTTATTCCGCTAGATTATGCTCTCTTCAAGCCTTTAGCTGCAAATAAAGAAGCTGTGGACTCCAACACACTTTTGCATTATACTAACGTCTTTGATGCAATGATCGATGCTGCTTACTTTGCGATGGCTGATGTCAATTTCACCAATATTCCTGTTATGGTGACTGAATCAGGCTGGCCATCAGTGGGTGAATCGAACGAGCCTGATGCTACTGTAGACAATGCCAACACATACAACAGCAATCTGATAAAACATGTGCTAAACAAAACCGGAACTCCCAAGCATCCCGGTATTGCTGTTAGTACTTACATCTATGAGCTATACAATGAAGATGCTAAGGCAGGGCCTTTGTCAGAGAAGAATTGGGGACTATTTAACAACAACGGCACACCAGTTTATATTCTACGGTTGACTGAATCAGGATCTCTTTTTGCAAACAATACTTCAAACCAGACTTACTGCGTTGCAAAAGAAGGGGCGGATGCTAAAATGCTACAGGCTGGTTTGGATTGGGCTTGCGGAACTGGTAAGGTAAATTGTGCACCATTGATGCAGGGAGGACCGTGTTATGACCCAGATAACGTGGCTGCACATGCTACATATGCTTTTGATGCTTACTATCACATGATGGGGAAGGCTCCCGGGACTTGTGACTTCACCGGGGTGGCTACAATCACCACAACTAATCCAAGTAAGCATTTTGTCAATCTAGCCAAAATTATGTCATTTTCTTTTAACAGGATGAAACTTAAGAGACTAATTATTCTAATATTTGCATATTTCAGGTCATGGTACTTGTCTATTTTCAAGGTAACTTTCCTGTCATAATGTATTAGTTATGAAACAATGCACTTTTTTAAACCTTTTAATCAAATCTTTATCAGCGTTTGTGTCTTACGAAATCACTCCACTTTAATTTCGCAACTAAACTATTTTGTTGAATGTTGGTGGTGCAGCAGTAATGGCAAAAATGCTACTTTCCTAAATGGCACAGCTCCAGCTATGGACTCCACGAGCTCATCAGCCTATCCTGCCCGGTACTTAAACAACGCCTTTTCAACAACACTGATGATGATTCTAGGAACTCTAGGATTTAGCATGGTTCTTTTGTAGTATGGTAGTCTTCTTCATCATTATTTACCCGCGATGGATGGTGTCCATTGCACATTTTTCTTTTCCAAGAACGAGACTAATTAGTTATCGTGGTATCCCTTTACCTTTTCGGAAAAAGGAAGTGAGGTTACTGATCTTCAGAAGCCACATAATTTTGTACAAATCCATGGAAGGAGAGAACCTGTTTCTTTTGTCAGTGTAGGGTGAAAAATTGAACCAATTTAGGAATTCTTTATATTTGTTCTATTGGTTTCCCTAATATGATTATTGGAATACCAATTTCTTATGTGGCATATATATTCTGTTCTTTTCAATTTCAATTTCATCCAAATTGCATTAAGAGGCATGCACCTGTGTCTTGTGGTTGCTTCAACGACGTTTGTCCATGTTATAGTGTCTATGGTGGCGGCAGCCAGAACAACCAGACTATTTCTGGTGCTCGAGCTGCTAAAAGTGGTGGTTCTGAGGTGGTTGTAAAGTTGTGCATGATGGCTCGAAAGATATTGTGTTCGATTGAAGCAAGTCTGAGTTAAAGTGTCTAAATAAGATTTTCAACCAAAAAAACAGTTACTTGCAAGTTGAGGAATTTTAACCAACATTAATTGGCATGAAGCTTTTTTTACCAAAATGTTAAAGAAATTACTCACAAGTTGTTCACAAGAATCAAAGTAACTAAATATGGTAATTGCCTTTTGTATCTAAATTAAATAAAGGAAATTTTGTTTTATGCAACTAATTATTATTACAAGTATAAAAGAAGGCTTTGATAAGTTCTCTAGGAAAAAAAGTTCACAACCAATTTGATTAATTAGCTAGAAAATATGGACACATTGTATGTGTAAGCATCATATTATTGCTTTCTTCCTTTGTTGTTTGTATTTATTTTCATCTTAGAATGTTGCACTAATGGTATTGGAGATGATGAAATAGCACGAGGCACGTGTCGCGCTGTTGCTTCACCGTCTTTTGTCAATGTCAACGTCTATGGTGGCAGCTGGTCGAGTTGGTGGTGGTACAAAAGATGTTACTATAGTTGTACGTGATGGCATAAATGGTAAGGTAAATACTACTACTACTAGTGTTTACTTATCATCATCAACTAGCTATGTTGAAAATAATAATAACACATAAAATTCCTCCTGAACTTGGCAACAAATTTGCTTTAGTACTTTAACTTTACAGGTAATTATTTACCCCCTAATCTTTTTGCAAGTGAATTAAATAGCACCTTACATAAATAATACCAATTTTATATACATGGATTAACTGCACGTGCTCCACCTAAGTAACACCTCATGCCACATCGATGACATGTTAGTAATTAATTTTTTTAAATATTTTTTTACTTTTCCACATCTTTTAAAAAATTTATATTTCACTCTTCACTCTTCAGCCACCCTCTTCATTATTTCATTTGGGTCAATTTCTTAAGATCCAAAATTTCATATTGATTGATTCATTTTATTTTTCATTGCTTTGTAATTATTTACTATTACTTCCATCAATACTTATATCAGTCACCATATTTTTTTCCCCATCTAGATGAAACTATCAATTAATATCAACAATGACGATTTTAAATTTATGCAAAATTGATATGCTTAACTTTTTAGATTCGCTGTTGCTTTACTTATTTCACTTTCTTAATGCATATTCAGGTATAGGTTAAGTAACATTATAATTAAATGAATATTTTTTTTAAGGAAAATCAAATCTCAAAAGTAAAGGATAAAGAAAATTATGTGGGTCTTGAATGTGATTTTCTATTTTTGTATAACCAAAACATGTAAAGAATGTAGAGTTTGATAAAGAAGAAAGAGGATGGATCGATGTTGGGGTAGGATGCAGTGGGATTTGGGAGTTTCATGAAGAAAAGACAAGCAGGGGATGTGGGGTTTTTGAGAAAGGGGTGGAGGGGTTTGAAGAAGAAGAAGAACGGGGTAGGTGGAGTTTTTTTTTTTTAAATATTATATATATATGAATCCGGAGCCTAAAGGGTATAAAATGTTAATACAAATTTCAAAAGGGTATAAAATGTTAATAAAAATTTCAAAATGGTATATGAATTTTTATTTTAACCAAAACGGCAAAATCGCTCACGTAGTAGCGATTTCTTCCGCCGAAAAAAATAAAATTGCAAAATTTCATTTTTTTTAAAAAAATAAAAAATTCAAGGGAATCGCTACCAAAGCAGCGATTTCCAAATTCACTTTTTTTTAATTGTTGTTTAACTTTGAATTTTTTATTTATTTATTTGTCATTTTAAAAAAATAAAATAAAAATCAAATCGCTGCAAGTGCAGCGATTTTGTTTCAATTTATTTTTTAAAAAAATTAAATCGCTGCCAAGGCACCGATTTTTTAAATTGATTCTTTTTTCAATTTTTTAATAAATCGCTGCAGTGGCAGCGATTTTATAACTTTCATTTTAAAATTTAGTTAAATCGTTGCACTGGCAGCGATATACTATATTTTTTTTTTACTTTTTTTTAAAAAAATGCACAAAAAAGTAATCCTCCGTATTTTTGTGTAGTAAAATTTGTGTAATTTTTTCCGATTTGCTCCAATTTTTTTAGTCTACTTTATTTTTTTTAATGGTAGTAAATCCTGCCTACTTTAAAAAATTTTAAAAAATAAAGTAGACTAAAAAATTGGAGAAAAAAAAAATTTGCACAAATTTTACCACACAAAATACGGAGGATTATTATCTTGAGCGATTTTTTTTAAAAAACAAAAATATAGTAAATCGCTGCCAGTACAACGATTTACTTATTTTTTTTAATATATCGCTGCCATTTGAGCGATTGAACTAATTTTTTTTAAAAAAAGTTATAAAATCGCTGCCACTACAACGATTTATTAAAAAATTGAAAAAAGAATTTAATTTAAAATTGCTTCCTTGGCAGCAATTTAATTTAAATAAAAAATTTTTGAAACAAAATCGCTGCACTTGCAGCGATTTATTTATTTATTTATTTAAAAATGACAAACAAATAATAATAAAAAAAATTCAAAGTAATAGCAATTAAAGAAAAATTTAATTTGGAAATTGCTGCTTTGGCAACGATTCCTTTGAACTTTTTTTTTAAAAAAATGAAATTTCGCAAATCGCTGCGCACACGAAAAATCGTCGAAATGGGGGTATGAGCGCTTCGGGGCTATTTTGACCTTGAAAATGGGTCGGAATGGCCGTGAGGGCCAATCAGATGCATAGCCAAGGTCTTGACGGACGTTCACAAATTTTTTTGGCACTTTTGACGTCGGGATCGGGATCACCCAAAAAGTGGTTTGCTATAGCACACGAAAAATCGTAGAAATGGGGGTAAGCGCTTCGGGGCTATTTTGACCTTGAAAATGGGTAGGAATGGCCATGAGGGCCAACCGGATGCATATCCAAGGTCTTGACGGATGTCCACAAAATTTTTTGGCACTTTTGACGTTGGTATCTGGACCACCCAAAAACTTGTTTGCTATAGCACACGAAAAATCATCGAAATGGAGGTATGCGCATTTTGGAGCTATTTTGACCTTAAAAATTGGTCGGAATGGCCGTGAGGTCAACCGGATGCATAACCAAGGTCTTGACGGACGTTCACAAATTTTTTTGGCACTTTTGACGTCAGGATCTGGATCACCCAAAAAATGGTTTGCTATAGAACACGAAAAATTATCGAAATGGGGTATGCGCGCTTCGGGGCTATTTTGACCTTGAAAAGAGATCGGATTGGCCGTGAGGGCCAACCGGATGCATAACCAAGGTCTTGAAGGACGTCCACAAAAACCTTTGGCATTTTTGACGTTGGGATGCGGATCACCCAAAAAATGGTTTGCTATAGCACACGAAAAATCGTCGAATTGGGGGTATGCGCGCTTCGGGGCTATTTTGACCTTGAAAATGGGTGGAAATGGCCGTGAGGGACAACCGGATGCATTGCAAAGGTCTTGACGGATGTCCACAAAATTTTTTGGCACTTTTGACGTCGGGATCCGGATCTCCCAAAAAAAGGTTTGCTATAGCACACGAAAAATCGTTGAAATGGAGGTATGCGCGCTTCGGGGCTATTTTGACCTTGAAAATGGGTCGGAATGGCTGTTAGGAAAAACAAGATGCATCGACAAGGTCTTGACGGACGCCCACAAAATGTTTTGGCACTTTTGACGTCGAGATCCGGATCATCCAAAAAATGGTTTGCTATAGCACACAAAAAATCATCGAAATGAGGGTATGGACGCTTCGGGGCTATTTTGATCATGAAAATAGGTCGGAATGGCTATGAGGGACAACCAGATGCATAGCCAAGGTCTTGACGGACTTCCACAATTTTTTTTGACATTTTTTATGTCGGGATCCGGATCATCCAAAAAATAGTTTGCTATAGCACACGAAAAATCGTCGAAATGAGGGTATGCACGCTTCGGGATGATTCTGACCTTGAAAATGGATCGAAATGGCCGTGAGGGACAACCGAATGCATAGAAAAGGTCTGGACGGACGTCCACAAAATTTTTTGGCAGTTTTGACGTCGGGATCCGGATCACCAAAAAAATAGTTTGCTATAGCACACGAAAAATCATCAAAATGAGGGTATGCACGCTTTGGGCTATTTTGACCTTGAAAATGGATCGGAATGGCCGTGAGGGCCAACCAGATGCATGGCCAACGTCTTGACGGACGTCCACAAAATATTTTGGCAGTTTTGACGTCGGGATCCGGATCACCCAAAAAATGGTTTGCTTATAGCACACGAAAAATCGTCGAAATGAGGGTATGCGCGCTTTGGGGCTATTTTGACCTTGAAAATGGATCGGAATGGACGTGAGAGCCAACCGGATGCATAGACAAGGTCTTGACGGACGTCCACAAGATTTTTTGACATTTTTGAGGTCGGGATCCGGATCACCCCAAAAATGGTTTGCTATAGCACACAAAAATCATTGAAATGGGGGTATGCGCACTTCGGGGCTATTTTGACCTTGAAAATGGGTCGGAATGGCTGTGAGGGACAACCGAATGCATGGCCAAGGTATTGACAGCCGTCCACAATTGTTTTTGGCACTTTTGACATTGGGATCCGGATCAACCAAAAAATGGTTTGCTATAGCAAACGAAAAATCATCGAAATGGGGGTATGCGCGCTTTGAGGCTGTTTTAACCTTGAAAATGGGTCGGAATGGCCGTGAGGGCCAATAAGATGCATAGCCATTGTCTTGACGGATGTCCACAATTTTTTTTGGCACTTTTGACGTCGGTATCCGGATCACCCAAAAAATGGTTTGCTATAGCACACGAAAAATCGTTGAAATAGGGGTATGCGCGCTTCGGGGCTATTTTGACCTTGAAAATAGGTCAGAATGGCCGTGAGGGCCAACCGAATGCATAGCCAATTTCTTGACGAATGTCCACAAATTTTTTTGGCACTTTTGATGTCGTTCCGGATCATCCAAAAAATGATTTTCTATAGCACACGAAAAATCATCGAAATGGAGGTATGTGCACTTCGGGGCTAATTTGTCCTTGAAAATGGGTCGGAATGGCCGTGAGGGAGAACCGGATGCATGGTCAAGGTCTTGACGTACGTCTACAATTTTTTTGGGCACTTTTGACGTCGGGATCTGGATCACCAAAAAAAATGGTTTGCTATAGCACACAAAAGATCGTCGAAATGGGGGTATGCACGCTTCGGGGCTATTTTGACCTTGAAAATGGGTCGGAATGGCCGTGAGGGAAAAACCAGATGCATAGAAAAGGTCTTGAGGGACGTCCACAAAATTATTTGGCACTTTTGACATCGGGATCCGGATCACCCAAAAAAAGGTTTGCTATAGCACACGAAACAAATCGTCGAAATGGGGGTATGCACGCTTCGGGGCTATTTTGACCTTGAAAATGGGCCGGAATGGCCGTTAGGGGCAACCTGATGCATATCCAAGGTTTTGCTGGACGTCCACAAATTTTTTTGGCACTTTTGACGTCGGAATCCAGATCACCCAAAAAATGATTTGCTATAGCACACGAAAATTCGTCAAAATTAGGGTATGCACGCTTCGGGGCTATTTTGACCATGAAAATGGATCGAAATGACCGTGACGTCCAACCGGATGCATAGACAAGGTCTTGACGGACGTCCACAATTTTTTTGACACTTTTGACGTCGGGATTCGATCACCCAAAAAATGATTTGCTATAGCACATGAAAAATCATTGAAATGAGGGTATGCGCGCTTCGGGGCTATTTTGACCTTGAAAATGTGTTGGAATGGCGATGAGGGCCAACCGGATGCATAGCCAAGGTCTTTACAGACGTCCACATTTTGACATTTTTGAAGTCGGGATCCGGATCACCCAAAAAATGGTTTGTTATAGCACACGAAAAATCGTCGAAATTGGACTATTCGCGCTTCGGGGCTATTTTGACGTTTAAAATGGGTCAGAATGGCTGTGATGGACAACCGGATGCATGGCCAAGGTCTTGACAGACGTCCACAATTTTTTTTGGACCTTTTGACGTTAGGATCCGGATCACCCAAAAATGGTTTGCTATAGCACACAAAAAATTGTCGAAATTGGGGTATGCGTGCTTCGGGGCTGTTTTAACCTTTTAAATGGGTCGAAATGGCCGTGAGGGATAAACGGATGCATAGCATGGTCTTGACAGACGTCCACAAAATTTTTTGGCACTTTTGACGTCAGTATTCGGATCACCCAAAAACTGGTTTGCTACAGCATATGAAAAATCATCGAAATGGGGTATGCGCGCTTCGGGGTTATTTTGACCTTGAAAATAGGTCAGAATGGCCGTGAGGGCCAACCGGATGTATGTCCAATTTCTTGACGAACGTCCATAAATTTTTTGGCACTTTTGACGTAGGAATCCGGATCACCCAAAAAATAGTTTGCTATAGCACACGAAAAATCATCGAAATGATGGTATGCGTGCTTTGGGGCTATTTTGACCTTGAAAATGGTCGAAATAGCCGTGAGGAACAACCGGATGCATAGCCAAGGTCTTGACGGACGTCCATAAAATATTTTGGCACTTTTGACGTCGGGATTCGGATCACCCAAAAAATGATTTGCTATAGCATACGAAAAATCGTCGAAATGGGGGTATGTGCGGAGTTATTTTGACCTTGAAAATTGGTCGGAATGACCGTGAGGGACTACCGAATGCATAGCCAAGGTCTTGACAGATGTCCAAATTTTTTTTGGACCTTTTGACGTCGGGATTCGGATCACCCAATAAATGATTTGCTATAGCACACGAAAAATCGTCAAAATGGGGAATGCGCGCTTCGGGGCTATTTTGACCTTGAAAATGGGTCGGAATGGCCGTGAAAGACAACCAGATGCATAGCCAAGATCTTGACGGACGTTCATAAATTTTTTGGCACTATTGACGTTAGGATCCGGATCACCCAAAAAATAATTTGTTATAGCACACGAAAAATCATCGAAATAAATGTATGCGCTTCGGGTCTATTTTGACCTTAAAAATGGGTCGGAATGGCCATTAGGGACAACCTGATGCATAGCCAAGGTCTTGATGACATCCACAAGGTTTTTTGGCAGTTTTGATGTCGGGATCCGCATCATCCAAAAAATGGTTTGCTCTATAGCACACAAAAAATCGTCGAAATGAGGGTATGCGCGTTTCGGGGCTATTTTGACCTTGAAAATGGATTGAAATGGCCATGAGGGCCAACTGGATGCATAGCCAAGGTCTTTATGACGTCCACAATTTTTTTTGACATTTTTGACGTCGGGATTCGGATCGCTAAAAAAATAGTTTGTAATAGAACACGAAAAATCTTCGAAATGGGGGTATGCTCGTTTCAGGGCTATTTTGACATTGAAAATGGGTCGGAATGTCCGTGAGGGCCAATCGGATGCATATCTAAGGTCTTGACGTCCACAAGTAATTTTGATAGTTTTGACGTCGGGATCCGGATCACCCAAAAAATAATTTGCTATATAGCACACGAAAAACAGTAGAAATGGAGGTATGCGCGCCTCGGGGCTATTTTGACCTTGAAAATGGGTCGGAATGACCGTGAGGGACAACCGGATGCATATCCAAGGTCTTGACGGACGTCCACAAATAATTTTGGCAATTTTGACGTCGGGATCCGGATCATCCAAAAAATAGTTTATATAGCACACAAAAAATCATCGAAATGGGGCTATACGCGCTTCGGGGCTATTTTGACCTTGAAAATGGGTCGAATTGTCCGTGAGGGAAAACTGTATGCTTAGCCGAGGTCTTCCCAGACGTCCACAAATAATTTTGGCAGTTTTGACATCGGGATGCGGATCACCCAAAAAATGGTTTACTATAGCACACGAAAAATTGTCGAAATAGGGGTATGCGTGCTTCGGGGCTATTTTGACCTTGAAAATGGATCGGAATAGCCGTGAGGGCCAACCGGATGCATATCTAAGGCCTTCACGGACGTCCACAAATAATTTTAGCAGTTTTAACTTCGGGATCGGGTTCACCCAATAAATGGTTTACTATAGCACACGAAAAATCATCGAAAGAGGTGTATGCGCGCTTCGGGGCTATTTTGACCTTGACAATGGATCGGAATGTCCGTGAGGGCCAACCGGAGGCATAGCCAAGGTCTTCACGGATATCCAAAAAGTTTTTTGGCAGTTTTGACGTCGGGATCCAGATCACCCTAAAAATGGTTTACTATAGGACACGAAATATCGTCGAAATAGGGGTATACGCCCTTTGGGCTATTTTAACCTTGAAAATGAATCGAAATGGCCGTGAGGGCCAACCGGATGCATAGCCAAGGTCTTCACGTAAGTCCACAAATAATTTTGGCAGTTTTGATGTCAGGATCCGAATAACCCAAAAAATGGTTTACTATAGCACACGAAAAATAAACGAAATAGGAGTATGCGCGCTTCGGGACTATTTCGACCTTGAAAATGGATCGGAATGGCCGTCAGGGCCAACCGGATACATAGCCAAGGTCTTCACGGAGGTTCATAAAATTTTTTGGCACTATTGACGTCAGGATCCGGATTACCCAAAAAATAATTTGTTATAGCACACGAAAAATCACCGAAATAAGGGTATGCGCTTCGGGTCTATTTTGACCTTAAAAATGGGTCGGAATGGCCATTAGGGACAACCTGATGCATAGCCAAGGTCTTGACGATATCCACAAGGTTTTTTGGCCGTTTTGACGTCGGGATCCGCATCATCCAAAAAATGGTTTGCTATATAGCACACGAAAAAATCGTCGAAATGAGGGTATGCACACTTCGAGGCTATTTTGACCTTGAAAATGGGTCGAAATGGCCGTGAGCGCCAACCGGATGCATAGCCAAGGTCTTGATGACGTCCACAATTTTTTTTGACATTTTTGACGTCGGGATTCGGATCGCCAAAAAAATAGTTTGTTATAGAACACGAAAAATCTTCGAAATGGGGGTATGCGCGCTTCATGGCTATTTTGACCTTGAAAATCAGTCGCAATGGCCGTGAGGCCAACCGGATGCATAGCCAAGGTCTTGATAGACGTCCATAAAATATTTTGGCAGTTTTGACATCGGGATCCGGATCACCCAAAAAATGGTTTGCTATAGCACACTAGAAATCGTCGAAATGGGGGTATGCGCGCTTCGGGTCTATTTTGACCTTGAAAATGGGTCGGAATGGCCGTGAGGGCCAACCGGATGAATATCCAAGGTATTGATGGACGTCCACAAATAATTTTGGTAGTTTTGATGTCGGATCCGGATCACCCAAAAAATGGTTTGCTATAGCACATTAAAAATAGTTGAAACAGGGGTATGCGCGTGTCAGAGCTATTTTAACCTTGAAAATGGGTCGGAATGGCCGTGAGGGCCAACCGGATGCATAACAAAGTTCTTGACAGATGTCCACCAAAATATTTTGGCAGTTTTGACTTTGGGATCTCGATCACCCAAAAAATGGTTTGCTATAGCACACGAAAAACGTCAAAATGGGGTATGCACGCTTCGGGGATATTTTGACCTTGAAAATGGGTCGGAATGGCCATGAGGGCCAACCGGATGCATAGACAAGGTCTTGACGGACGTCCACAAATTATTTTAGCAGTTTTAACGTCGGGAATTGGATCACCCAAAAAATGGTTTGCTATAGCATATGAAAAATCGTCGAAATGGGGTATCGAGCTTTGGTGATATTTTGACCTTGAAAATGGGCCGGAATGGCCGTGAGGGCCAACCATATGCATAGCCAAGGTCTTGACAGATGTCCACAAATAATTTGGCAGTTTTGACGTAGGGATCCGGATCACCCAAAAAATGGTATACTATAGCACACGAAAAATCGTTGAAATAGGGGTATGCGCGCTTCTGGGCTTTTTTGACCTTGAAAATAGATTGGAATGGCCGTGAGGGCCAACCGGATGCATAGCCAAGATCTTTACATACGTGCATAAATAATTTTGGCAGTTTTGACGTCAGGATCCGGATCACCCAAAAAATGGCATACTATAGCATACGAAAATCGTCGAAATAGAGCTATGCGCGCTTCGGGGCTATTTTGACCTTGAAAATGGATCGGAATGGCCGTAAGGGTCAACCGGATGCATAGCCAAGGTGTTCACGTATGTCCACAAACAATTTTTGCAGTTTTAACATCGGGATCCAGATCACCCAAAAAATGGTATAGCACACGAAAAATTGTCGAAATAGGGGTATGCGCGCTTCGTGGCTATTTTGACCTTGAAAATGGATCGGAATGGCCGTGAGGCCAACCGGATGCATAGCCAGGGTCTTCACGGACGTCCATAAATAAATTTGGCAGTTTTGACGTCGGGACACGGATCACCCAAAAAATGGTATACTATAGCACACGAAAAATCTTCAAAATAGGGGTATGCACGCTTCGGGGATATTTTGACCTTGAAAATGGATCAAAACGTCCGTGAGGGACAACCGGATGCATAGCCAAGGTCTTCACGGACGTCCACAAATAATTTTGGAAGTTTTGACGTCGGGATCCGGATCACCAAAAAATGGTATACTATAGCACACGAAAAATCGTCGAAATAGGGGTATGCGCTCTTCGGGGATATTTTGACCTTGAAAATGGATCGGAATTGCCGTGAGGGCCAACCGGATGCATAGCCAAGGTCTTCACGGACGTCCACAAATAATTTTGGTAGTTTTGACGTCGGGATCCGGATCACCCAAAAAATGGTACACTATTGCACACGAAAAATCATCGAAATAGGGGTATAAGCGCTTCGGGGCTATTTTGACCTTGAAAATGGATTGGAATGGCCGTGAGGTCCAACCAGATGTATAGCCAAGGTTTTCAAGGACGTCCACAAATAATTTTGGCAGTTTTGACGTCGGGATCCGGATCACCCAAAAAATGGTATACTATAGCACACGAAAAATCGTCGAAATAGGGGTATGCGCTCTTCGGGGCTATGTTGACCTCTAAAATGGATCAAAATGGCCGTGAGGGCCAATCGGATGCATAGCCAAGGTCTTCACGGACGTCCAGAAATAATTTTGGCAGTTTTGACGTCGGGATCCGGATCACCTAAAAAATGGTATACTATATAGCACACGAAAAATCGTCAAAATAGGGGTATGCGCGCTTCGGGCTATTTTGACCTTGAAAATGGATCGGAATGGCCGTGAGGGCCAATCGGATGCATATACAAGGTCTTCACGGACGTCCACAAATAATTTTGGCAGTTTTGACGTCGGAATCCGGATCACCCAAAAAATGGTATACTATAGCACACAAAAAATCGTCGAAATAGGGGTATGCGCACTTCGGGGCTATTTTGACCTTCAAAATGGATTGAAATGGCCGTGAGGGCCAACCGGATGCATAACCAAGGTCTTCATAGACGCCCACAAATAATTTTGGCAGTTTTGACATCAGGATCTGGATCACCCAAAAAATGGTATACTATAGCACACGAAAAATCGTCGAAATAGGGGTATGCGCGCTTCGGGGCTATTTTGACCTTGAAATGGATCGAAATGGCCGTGAGGGCCAACCGGATGCATATCCAAGGTCTTTACAGACGTGCACAAATAAATTTGGCAGTTTTGACGTCGGGATCCGGATCACCCAAAAAATGGCATACTATAGCACACGAAAAATCGTCGAAATAGAGCTATGCGCGCTTCGGGGCTATTTTAACCTTGAAAATGGATCGGAATGGCCGTGAGGGTCAACCGGATGCATAGCCAAGGTCTTCACGGATGTCCACAAACAATTTTTGCAGTTTTAACATCGGGATCCGGATCACCCAAAAAATGGTATACTATAGCACACGAAAAATCATCGAAATAGGGTTATGCGCACTTCGGGGCTATTTTGACCTTGAAAATGGATCGGAATGGCCGTGAGGGCCAACCGGATGCATAGCCAAGCTCTTCACGGACGTCCACAAATAATTTTGGCAGTTTTGACGTCGGGATCCGAATCACCCAATAAATGGTATACTATAGCACACGAAAAATCGTCGAAATAGGGGTATGCGCGCTTCGGGGCTATTTTGACCTTGAAAATGGATCGGAATGGCCCTGAGGGCCAACCGGATGCATAGCAAAGGTTTTTACGGACGTCCACAAATAAATTTGGCAGTTTTGACGTCAGGACACGGATCACCCAAAAAATGGTATACTATAGCACACGAAAAATCGTCGAAATAGAGGTATGCGCTTCGTGGCTATTTTGACCTTGAAAATCGATCGGAATGGCCGTGAGGGCCAACCGGATGCATAGAAAAGGTCTTCACGAACGTCCACAAATAATTTTGGCAGTTTTGACGTCGGGATCCGGATCACCCAAAAAATGGCATACTATAGCATATGAAAAATCGTCGAAATAGAGCTGTGCGCGCTTCGGGGCTATTTTGACCTTGAAAATGGATCGGAATGGCCGTGAGGGTCAACCGGATGCATAGCCAAGGTCTTCACGTACGTCCACAAATAATTTTGGCAGTTTTCACATTGGGATCCGGATCACCCAAAAAATGGTATACTATAGCACATGAAAAATCATCGAAATAGGGGTATGCGCGCTTCGGGGCTATTTTGACCTTGAAAATAGGTCGGAATGGCCGTGAGGGCCAACCAGATTCATAGCCAAGGTCTTCATAGACGTCCACAAATAATTTTGGCAGTTTTGACGTCGGGATCCGAATCACCTATAGCACACGAAAAATCGTCGAAATAGGGGTATGCGCTTAGTGGCTATTTTGACCTTGAAAATGGATTGGAATGGCCGTGAGGGACAACCGGATGCATATCAAAGGTCTTCACGGACATCCACAAATAATTTTGGCAGTTTTGACGTCGGGATCCGGATCACCCAAAAAATTGAATACTATAGCAATCGAAAAATCATCGAAATAGGGGTATGCGCGCTTCGTGGCTATTTTGACTTTTAAAATGGATCGAAATGGCTGTGAGGGCCAACCGGATGTATAGCCAAGGTCTTCACGGAAATACACAAATAAATTTGGCAGTTTTGACGTCGGAATCCGGATCACCCAAAAAATGTTATACTATAGCACACGAAAAATCGTCGAAATAGGGGTATGCGCGCTTTGGGGATATTTTGACCTTGAAAATGGATCGGAACGTCCGTGAGGGCCAACCGGATGCATAGCCAAGGTCTTCACGGACGTCCACAAATAATTTTGGTAGTTTTGACATCGGTATCCGGATCACCCAAAAAATGGTTTACTATAGCACACGAAAAATTGTCGAAATAGGGGTATGCGCTCTTCGGGGCTATTTTGACCTTGAAAATGGATCAGAATGTCTGTGAGGGCAAACCGGATGCATAGCGAAGGTCTTCACGTACGTCTACAAATAATTTTGGCAGTTTTGACGTCGGGATCTGGATCACCCAAAAAATGGTATACTATAGCACACAAAAAATCGTCGAAATAGGGGTATGCGCGCTTCGGGGCTATTTTGACCTTGAAAATGGATCGGAATGGCCGTGAGGGCCAACCGGATGCATAGCCAAGGTCTTTACAGACGTGCACAAATAAATTTGGAAGTTTTGACGTCGGGATCCGGATCACCCAAAAAATGGCATACTATAGCACACGAAAAATCGTCAAAATAGAGCTATGCGCGCTTCGGGGCTATTTTGACCTTGAAAATGGATCGGAATGGCCGTGATGGTCAACCGGATGCATATCCAAGGTCTTCACGGATGTCCACAAACAATTTTTGCAGTTTTAACATCGGGATCCGGATCACCCAAAAAATGGTATACTATAGCACACGAAAAATCGTCGAAATAGAGCTATGCGCGCTTCGGGGCTATTTTGACCTTGAAAATGTATCGTAATGGCCGTGAGGGTCAACCGGATGCATAGCCAAGGTCTTCATGGACGTCCACAAACATTTTTTACAGTTTTAACATCGGGATCCGGATCACCCAAAAATTGGTATACTGTAGCACACGAAAAATTGTCGAAATAGGGGTATGAGCGCTTCGTGGCTATTTTGACCTTGAAAATGGATCGGAATGGCCGAGAGGGACAACCGGATGCATAGCCAAGGTCTTCACGGACGTCTACAAATAGTTTTGGCAGTTTTGAGGTCGGGATCCAGATTACCCAAAAAATGGTATAATATAGCACATGAAAAATCGTCGAAATAGGGGTATGCGCGCTTCGGGGCTATTTTGACCTTGAAAATGGATCGGAATGGCCGTGAGGCCAACCGGATGCATAGCCAGGGTCTTCACGGACGTCCATAAATAAATTTGGCAGTTTTGACGTCGGGACACGGATCACCCAAAAAATGGTATACTATAGCACACGAAAAATCATCGAAACAGAGGTATGCGCGATTCGTGGCTATTTTGACCTTGAAAATGGATCGGAATGGCCGTGAGGGCCAACCGGATGCATAGCCAAGGTCTTCACGGACGTCCACAAATAATTTTTGCAGTTTTGACGTCGGGATCCGGATCATCAAAAAATGGTATACTATAGAACACGAAAAATCGTCGAAATAGGGGTATGCGCGCTTCGGGACTATTTTGACCTTGAAAATGGATCGGAATGGCCGTGAGGGCAAACCAGATGCATAACCAAGGTCTTCACGGACGTCCACAAATAATTTTGGCAGTTTTGACGTCGGGACCCGGATCACCCAAAAAATGGTATACTATAGCACACGAAAAATCGTCGAAAGAGGTGTATGCGCGCTTCGGGGCAATTTTGACCTTGAAAATGGATCAAAATAACCGTGAGGGCCAACCGGATGCATAGCCTAAGTCTTCACGGATGTCTACAAATAATTTTGACAGTTTTGACGTCGGTATCCGGATCACCCAAAAAATGGTATACTATAGCATACGAAAAATCATTGAAATACGGGTATGCGCGCTTCGGGGCTATTTTGACCTTGAAAATGGATCTGAATGGCCGTGTGGGCCAACCGGATGCATAACCAAGGTCTTCACGGACGTCCACAAATAATTTTGGCAGTTTTGACGTTGGGATCCGGATCACCCAAAAAATGGTATACTAGCACACGCAAAAATTGTCGAAATAGGGGTATGCGCTTCGGGGCTATTTTGACTTTGAAAATGGATCGGAATGGCCGTGAGGGCCAACCAAATGCATAGCCAAGGTTTTCACAGACGTCCACAAATAATTTTGGCAGTTTTGACGTCGGGATCCAGATCACCCAAAAAATGGTATACTATAGTACACGAAAAATCATCGAAATAGGGGTATGCGCGCTTCGGGGCTATTTTGACCTTGAAAATGGATCGGAATGGCCGTGAGGGCCAACCGGATGCATAGACAAGGTCTTCACGAACATCCACAAATAATTTTGGCAGTTTTGACGTCGGGATCCGGATCACCAAAAAAATGGTATACTATAGCACACAAAAAATCATCGAAACAGAGGTATGCGCGATTCGTGGCTATTTTGACCTTGAAAATGGATCGGAATGGCCGTGAGGGCCAACCGGATGCATAGCCAAGCTCTTCACGGACGTCCACAAATAATTTTGGCAGTTTTGACGTCGGGATCCGAATCACCCAATAAATGGTATACTATAGCACACGAAAAATCATCGAAATAGGGGTATGCGCGCTTCGGGGCTATTTTGACCTTGAAAATGGATCGGAATGGCCTTGAGGGCCAACCGGATGCATAGCAAAGGTTTTCACGGACGTCCACAAATAAATTTGGCAGTTTTGACGTCAGGACACGGATCACCCAAAAACTGGTATACTATAGCACACGAAAAATCGTCGAAATAGAGGTATGCGCTTCGTGGCTATTTTGACCTTGAAAATCGATCGGAATGGCCGTGAGGGCCAACCGGATGCATAGAAAAGGTCTTCACGAACGTCCACAAATAATTTTGGCAGTTTTGACGTCGGGATCCGGATCACCCAAAAAATGGCATACTATAGCATATGAAAAATCGTCGAAATAGAGCTGTGCGCGCTTCGGGGCTATTTTGACCTTGAAAATGGATCGGAATGGCCGTGAGGGTCAACCGGATGCATAGGCAAGGTCTTCACGTACGTCCACAAATAATTTTGGCAGTTTTCACATTGGGATCCGGATCACCCAAAAAATGGTATACTATAGCACATGAAAAATCATCGAAATAGGGGTATGCGCGCTTCGGGGCTATTTTGACCTTGAAAACAGGTCGGAATGGCCGTGAGGGCCAACCAGATTCATAGCCAAGGTCTTCATAGACGTCCACAAATAATTTTGGCAGTTTTGACGTCGGGATCCGAATCACCTATAGCACACGAAAAATCGTCGAAATAGGGGTATGCGCTTAGTGGCTATTTTGACCTTGAAAATGGATTGGAATGGCCGTGAGGGACAACCGGATGCATATCAAAGGTCTTCACGGACATCCACAAATAATTTTGGCAGTTTTGACATCGGGATCCGGATCACCCAAAAAATTGAATACTATAGCAATCGAAAAATCATCGAAATAGGGGTATGCGCGCTTCGTGGCTATTTTGACCTTGAAAATGGATCGGAACGTCCGTGAGGGTCAACCGGATGCATAGCCAAGGTCTTCACGGACGTCCACAAATAATTTTGGTAGTTTTGACATCGGTATCCGGATCACCCAAAAAATGGTTTACTATAGCACACGAAAAATTGTCGAAATAGGGGTATGCGCTCTTCGGGGCTATTTTGACCTTTAAAATGGATCAGAATGTCTGTGAGGGCAAACCGTATGCATAGCGAAGGTCTTCACGTACGTCTACAAATAATTTGGGCAGTTTTGACGTCGGGATCTGGATCACCCAAAAAATGGTATACTATAGCACACAAAAAATCGTCGAAATAGGGGTATGCGCGCTTCGGGGCTATTTTGACCTTGAAAATGTATCGGAATGGCCGTGAGGGCCAACCGGATGCATAGCCAAGGTCTTTACAGACGTGCACAAATAAATTTGGAAGTTTTGACGTCGGGATCCGGATCACCCAAAAAATGGCATACTATAGCACACGAAAAATCGTCGAAATAGAGCTATGCGCGCTTCGGGGCTATTTTGACCTTGAAAATGGATCGGAATGACCGTGAGGGTCAACCGGATGCATATCCAAGGTCTTCACGGATGTCCACAAACAATTTTTGCAGTTTTAACATCGGGATCCGGATCACCCAAAAAATGGTATACTATAGCACACGAAAAATCGTCGAAATAGAGCTATGCGCGCTTCGGGGCTATTTTGACCTTGAAAATGTATCGTAATGGCCGTGAGGGTCAACCGGATGCATAACTAAGGTCTTTATGGACGTCCACAAACAATTTTTACAGTTTTAACATCGGGATCCGGATCACCCAAAAATTGGTATACTGTAGCACACGAAAAATTGTTGAAATAGGGGTATGAGCGCTTCGTGGCTATTTTGACCTTGAAAATGGATCGGAATGGCCGAGAGGGACAACCGGATGCATATCCAAGGTCTTCACGGACGTCTACAAATAGTTTTGGCAGTTTTGAGGTCGGGATCCAGATTACCCAAAAAATGGTATAATATAGCACATGAAAAATCGTCGAAATAGGGGTATGCGCGCTTCGGGGCTATTTTGACCTTGAAAATGGATCGGAATGGCCGTGAGGCCAACCGGATGCATAGCCAGGGTCTTCACGGACGTCCATAAATAAATTTGGCAGTTTTGACGTCGGGACACGGATCACCCAAAAAATGGTATACTATAGCACACGAAAAATCATCGAAACAGAGGTATGCGCGATTCGTGGCTATTTTGACCTTGAAAATGGATCGGAATGGCCGTGAGGGCCAACCGGATGCATAGCCAAGGTCTTCACGGACGTCCACAAATAATTTTTGCAGTTTTGACGTCGGGATCCGGATCATCAAAAAATGGTATACTATAGAACACGAAAAATCGTCGAAATAGGGGTATGCGCGCTTTGGGACTATTTTGACCTTGAAAATGGATCGGAATGGCCGTGAGGGCAAACCAGATGCATAACCAAGGTCTTCACGGACGTCCACAAATAATTTTAGCAGTTTTGACGTCGGGACCCGGATCACCCAAAAAATGGTATACTATAGCACACGAAAAATCGTCGAAAGAGGTGTATGCGCGCTTCGGGGCAATTTTGACCTTGAAAATGGATCGGAATAACCGTGAGGGCCAACCGGATGCATAGCCTAAGTCTTCACGGATGTCTACAAATAATTTTGACAGTTTTGACGTCGGGATCCGGATCACCCAAAAAATGGTATACTATAGCATACGAAAAATCATTGAAATACGGGTATGCGCGCTTCGGGGCTATTTTGACCTTGAAAATGGATCTGAATGGCCGTGTGGGCCAACCGGATGCATAACCAAGGTCTTCACGGACGTCCACAAATAATTTTGGCAGTTTTGACGTTGGGATCCGGATCACCCAAAAAATGGTATACTAGCACACGCAAAAATTGTCGAAATAGGGGTATGCGCTTCGGGGCTATTTTGACTTTGAAAATGGATCGGAATGGCCGTGAGGGCCAACCAAATGCATAGCCAAGGTCTTCACAGACGTCCACAAATAATTTTGGCAGTTTTGACGTCGGGATCCAGATCACCCAAAAAATGGTATACTATAGTACACGAAAAATCATCGAAATAGGGGTATGCGCGCTTCGGGGCTATTTTGACCTTGAAAATGGATCGGAATGGCCGTGAGGGCCAACCGGATGCATAGACAAGGTCTTCACGAACATCCACAAATAATTTTGGCAGTTTTGACGTCGGGATCCGGATCACCAAAAAAATGGTATACTATAGCACACGAAAAATCATCGAAACAGAGGTATGCGCGATTCGTGGCTATTTTGACCTTGAAAATGGATCGGAATGGCCGTGAGGGCCAACCGGATGCATAGCCAAGGTCTTCACGGACGTCCACAAATAATTTTGGCAGTTTTGACGTCGGGATTCGGATCACCCAAAAAATGGTATACTATAGTACACGAAAAATCGTCAAAATAGGGGTATGCACGCTTCGGGGCTATTTGACCTTGAAAATGGATCAGAATGGATGTGAGGGCCAATTGGATGCATAACCAAGGTCTTCACGGATGTGCACAAATAATTTTAACAGTTTTGACGTCAGGATCTGTCACATCCGGGTTTACCCCCAAGACGTAACCGGCGTCGTCGTCCTCTCGGAGGACTAAGACAAGCCTCTTAGCTTCGTCATAGCATTCATCGACTAAAAATCAGAAAGAATTTAAAACTTTTTATCTAAAACTACTCGGAGGTTTACATAGACCTCTACATACACATAATTATATATATCAAGTATACATAGACTTGTTCATATACGAAGATTACTTAGTCTTCTACTTTTATTTCATACACTTATATATTTAGAAAATAATAGTCATAAAACCGTCTCATCTCATAAACCATCTATCGATTACAATAAGTCTTGGGCATAGCCCTACATCAAATGAAAGAAGCCGCATATAGGCTGTCTACTACATCGTCTCAAGAGAATAACAGAGTCAACATAGAACCATAGTAACTACACATCATAAAAGAGAGATGTCGGCCACGTCCTCGAGAGAGTGAGGACCTACCACTTGGATGGCAAAATACCCAAGTCTTCCTTCCTAGCAATTTGGATCAAGCTCAACGACTCGAACCTAAAATGTTTGGGAAAAGGGAAAGAAAAGGGATTAGTACTCCACATGTACTAAGTATGGAATCTCATATACAATTACCAATCAAATATATTTAAAAAGGGACATTTATGAAAACATAATAGACTACATATGCAAGTAAACCATAGCAAAGCAAAGCATACTAATGATAACCTTCAATAAGTCACAAGTGCAATGATCAAGTAAAATTACCATATCTTCTACTCAATCAAGTAACCTACCAAGACTACAATTAGCAATTTACTTACCAACATACTCGTCATGTCATGATACATCCTACTTCAAGCAAAGACAACAACATTATATTCATAAGCATGTTACTCAACATACCAACCATTTACATCATACTATCGCCTTACATGCATAATATTGACCTGTCAAAGTTCCTATCAAGGCAAACTCGTGCAAGGCGTAGGTAGAGTCCCATACCCCTACCTAAGCTAAAGCCAACCTCTCAAGTTACTTTAATTAGCCTATACCTTATTCATTCATTCATTTTAGTTTAGGGAACATTTGCCTTAACCGACATAGACCACATAATCGAATGTGGAATCCGGGGTCATGAAACCTTACACCGATGGAAGGTGGTCTACCGGCCAAGGTAGAACCTAACGTGAACATAGCTATCTAGGTGGATCCACTAGCTAGTATCCTATGGTGGCAACATAGTTCAAGAACTAAGAGGTAGATATCCCTATTTATACCATTTGGTAATATGGGCCGCTCCTCATAGGAATCCCTTAAAGTGACACATCCCTCATACATGGGAGTTATCGTCACATGGGCAACTTCTAGGATGAATCTTTCCTTTTTAGGGACAAGTCATCACCTCCCATTGTCAAGTTCGCTCGGTGCTAAGCTAAGTCCCCATTTAGAGAAATCTTTAATCTTTTCGCTCGGTGCTAAGCTAAGTCCCCATTTAGAGAAATCTTTAATCTTTATTAACCTTCTCAATTTAGTTAGATAGGAGGGTCAATCCCTTGTATAATCATCATAATAGCTCAATAAGAATTGTATGAGAATTAGTCCTTTCATTAACAATTCATATAGGTGAAGTCAACCCTCGTACATCTCATCATAATAGGGCACATCGAACAACTTCCCTATATTACATTACACTTAGCAACCTCACAACCAACCTAAGCATATAAGTTCATGTACCATATCAACTTATCACATCAATCAAAGCATACTTCAACATAACATTATCACTTGATGACAATTAACCATAATTTGAAGTAAAGGCTAGGATCATCAAGACTTACCAATACTCCTCCCTAGTCCATCAATAAAGGGCCTTACCATCAACCCATAGATCAACCAATCTTAGATCATCACATCGATGTAATTCGATAATAAATCACAAGAACTAATCAAGGAGAAGCACTATGCTATAAAGCAATACTACATCAAAGCTTAGTAACATGATCTCAAGTGTATCTTCTTAACTTAGATTCAATATTCAAGAACATAGGTGTGAAGAACTTCAATTCATCATAATAGACCCATAATCAATGCAATGACAATCATTAAAGATCATTTAACTAATTAGGAGGTCAATTCTATCAAACTCAACCTAATCCATATCAATTCTACATTTAGGGTTAAGGGTTAGGGGTCATCACCCACAATCTAGATCAAACTACATCAATTCTCCATAGTCAAGTTACAATTCATGATAATCTATTCATTCTAACCCAAAGAATACATAATTAACTCAATTCACATGATCAAATTCGGATTTGGATGAAACCCATAAGAAACTCAACTTTTTGAAAAAAGCTTTGAAGGAACCCTTTGAGGAAAGAATCTCAAAGGTGAATTAGATCCCATACCTTAAGGTTTGATGACGTTTTGATGGTGAATTTCGTGCTAATCCAGCCCCCAAGGATCTCCCCAAGTTGATCTCCAATGGAGTCTTCCAATAGAGAGAGAAAGTAGAGAGAAGGAAGAGAGTTTTGTTTTTGAGAGAATGATTAGGCTAATGAGGGTTGGGTATTTATAGTGGGGTCTTAAGTCACTTAATTAGTCTCTCTTAAACCCCTAATTACCCCTAAGTCACTTCATTAATTAACTAACTAAAACTAACTTTTCCGAAACTGCCACAGACCTTCCACGACGGATCCCCGACGATGGTCCGTCGTGGGCGTGATGGACTGACATCCCTCCGTCCTGCACATCCGTCACGTTGGTCAGAGACTTGTGCAGGCGGAGGAAAAGTCCAAGCGCTAAGGCTGGCACGACGGAGGCCTCGATGCCCCGTCGCGCCTGTGACGCCCCGTCATGGGGTCCGTCATGCCCTGCTGCTTCAAGGGTCCTCCTCGAGGGTCCTTGTTTGGTCCTTGGGGAGTCGTCCCCCGACTTTTCCAACATGATACCATCCCACACAATATTTTACACCTATAGTTACAACCGTTTACCAAATTCCGACTCTTTAACTAGGTTAAATCAAAAGGACACTCTAGCCCTCTTATGAACCAATTTGCCGGACGTTTAAGAGTTTCAGTTCCAACACCACTTCAAAGACTCTAAATATGCCTAATTGGCTAGGAACACTGGTTTAGATCCTAAGGAGTTCATTTAAGTCTTATCACATGACCTCGATATTTCAAAATGTTACATTATCCCCCCCTTAGGAACATTCGTCCCCGAATGACACCAAACACTCTTAAAAGAGGGAGTAAACTCAAGACTAGCAGCTCAACCAATTCACAATATTCCGTAGCATGAACTACATTATTTCCTAAAAGTACTTCAAAACATCAATTTACCATACATGATCTCAACATTTCCTCATGAGGTTTTTCTCCTTTTCATACAGGCATGAGCTCAATCATTTATCACTCAATTCAAATAGTACAAAGCTCTTTTTATCAATATGCTCAATACAATATCAGCAAGGATTAACCATACCTAAATCACAAAACTTGACTCAAATATGTAAGAAACAAGACAACTTCCAATTTGTCTAAGGTCACCTTAAAGTGACTCCATTTTTAAAAATCTCCATAACTAGGAGTTTTGCTAAGTTTCACAAAAACAACAGAGATTCACAATATCTAACGCATTTATATCATTAGAGAGAGATACTAACCTTAAACATCAAAAAGATGAGGATAACGGGTTTTCATGTCGGCCTCCGCCTCCCATGTTGCACCCTCTACTAGGTGGTTCCTCCATAACACTTTTACGGAAGCTACCTCTTTGTTCCTCAACTTTTTCACTTGCCTGTCAAGGATTTGAACCGGAACCTCCTCATAAGAGAGGTTATCCTTGACTCCGAGGCCTTCAAGAGGAAGAATTGACTCGGGATTTCCGACACACTTCTTTAACATGGAGACATGGAAAACCGGATGAACCAAAGATAGCTCATCGGGTAATCTTAAACGATAGGCAACTTTACCAACCCTTTCTAAAATCTCATAAGGGCCTACATATCGAGGGCTCAACTTCCCTTTCTTGCCAAATCTTACCACACCCTTCATAGGTGAGATTTTTAAATACACCCTATCACCCTCTTCAAACTCCAAGTCCCTTCTTCTATTATCGGCATAGGACTTTTGTCGACTATAGGCTGTTTGCAACCTATTTCTTATGATATGTACATTCTCCAATGTCTTGTAAATCAAGTCGGGACCGAATATCGATGACTCACCTACTTCAAACCATCCTATAGGAGACCTACACCTCCTTCCATACAAGGCTTCATAGGGAGCCATGGAGATGGACGAATGGAAACTATTATTATATGCAAACTCCACCAACGGCAAATGCTTATCCCAACTCCCTTTAAAATCAATGATGCAAGCTCTAAGCATATCCTCAAGAGTCTGAATCGTGCGTTCCGCTTGACCATCCGTTTGAGGATGGAAGGCGGTACTTAATTTCACTTTAGTACCCAAACCTTTTTGAAACGACTTCCAAAATCTAGATGTGAATTGTGCACCTCTATCCGAAATGATGGATAACGGAATACCATGACGACACACAATCTCATCTATGAAAATCTTCGCATAATCTTCCGCCGAATACGTAGATTTGACGGGGATAAAGTGAGCGGACTTAGTCAATCTATCAACAATCACCCATATAGAATCAAATGACTTTTGAGTCCGAGGCAACCCTACTACGAAATCCATATTAATGTCTTCCCACTTCCAAGTAGGAATTTGGATCTCCTGTAGTAAGCCACCCGGCTTTTGATGTTCCGCCTTCACTTGTTGACAATTCGGACATTTAGCAACAAATTCCGCTATATCCTTCTTCAAACCTTCCCACCAATATATTTCTCGAAGGTCATGATACATCTTTGTAGAACCGGGATGGATGGAATAGTGGGATCCATGGGCTTCATCAAGGATCCGATCCCTCAATCCATCCACATCAGGAACACACAACCTCCCTTGATACCTCAGAACACTGTCTTCTCCTAAGGAGAATGATTCGTTCGTCTTGCCAAGAACCGACTCCTTTAACTCCATCAATAGTTGATCAAGGTGTTGTTTGGACTTTACCTCAACCACCAATGATGACTCGGAGCTATGATGAATCGTGGCACCTCCATTTAGCGAACTCACCAATCTCACTCCCAATCTAGTCAAACGATGAACATCTTTTACTAGATCTTTCTTGTCTTCTTCGATATGAGACACACTACCCATAGTCATACGGCTTAAAGCATCCGCCACCACATTTGCCTTGCCGGGATGATATAGGACACTCATATCATAATCTTTCAACAACTCTAACCACCTTCTTTGTCGAAGATTCAAATCTTTTTGGGTAAACACATATTGAAGGCTCTTATGATCAGTGAAAACATCTACATGAACACCATACAAGTAGTGTCTCCATATTTTTAAAGCAAACACCACGGCCGCTAACGTAAGGTCATGAGTAGGATAATTTCTCTCATGCACCTTAAGTTGCCGCGAAGCATAGGCAATCACCTTCCCATTTTGCATAAGCACACACCCCAAATCTACGCGGGATGCATCACAATACACAATGAACCCTTTAGATCCTTCCGGTAAAGTTAACACCGGAGCGGAAGTAAGCCTATCTTTCAATAATTGAAAACTCCTCTCGCATGCCTCTGACCATTCAAACTTTTTACCTTTTTGAGTCAATGAAGTCAAAGGAGATGCAATGGATGAAAAGCCTTCTACGAACCTTCGATAATAACCCGCTAGACCCAAGAAACTCCTAATATCAGTTGGGGTCAAGGGTCTAGGCCAGTTTCTTACCGCATCTGTCTTCCTTGGGTCTACCTCAACTCCCTCACTAGAGATAATGTGCCCAAGAAATGCCACCGACCTAAGACAAAACTCGCACTTGCTATACTTGGCGAACAATTTATGTTCTCTAAGGGTTTGCAATACTACCCTTAGATGATCCCTGTGGTCAACCTCATTTTTCGAATACACCAAGATATCATCGATAAATACTATAACGAATGAATCAAGGAAATTTCGAAACACTCTGTTCATCAGATCCATAAACGCCGCCGGAGCATTTGTGAGATCAAAATACATAACCACGAACTCATAATGCCCATATCGAGTCCGAAAAGCTGTCTTTGGAATATCTTCATTTCTCACCCTAAGCTGGTGGTACCCTGACCTCAAATCAATCTTTGAGAAGTAACTCGCTCCTTGGAGTTGATCAAATGAATTATCAATCCGAGGAAGAAGATACTTGTTCTTGATAGTAACCTTGTTGAGTTGTCGGTAGTCAATACACATTCTCAAGGACCCATCCTTCTTTTTCACGAACAAGACCGGAGCACCCCATGGAGAAATGCTAGGCCTTATAAAGCCCTTGTCTAGCAAATCTTTAAGTTGTGCCTTCAATTCCTTTAACTCGGCCGGAGCCATTCTATAAGGAGGAATAGAAATAGGATTTGTTTCCGGTAGCAAATCGATACCGAAATCGATTTCCCGTTCGGGAGGAATGCCAGGAAGGTCATCAGGAAAGACCTCCGTAAATTCACTCACCACGGGGACTGACTCTATAGGAGGAACTTCGGAATCCACTTCTTGGACTCTCACAATATGGTAGAGACACCCCTTCGAGATCATTTTACACGCCTTTAGGCATGTTATGAAACGACCTCTAGGAAGAGAATTTCCACCCTTCCACTCAATAACGGGTTCATTTGGGAAACAAAACCTCACAATTTTTGGTCCTACAATTGATGGAAGCGAAACTAGCATGCAACCAGTCCATACCTAATATGACATCAAAATCAATCATGTCTAGCTCAACTAGATCAATATGAGAAACTCTATGAGGTATTGAAATAGGACAATTTTGATAGACTCTTCTTGCTACCACTGATTCACCAATCGGAGTAGATACCAAAATAGGTTCATGCAAAACATCGGGTAATGTACTAAACTTCTTAGCTACCAATGGAGTAACGAAAGACAAAGTAGCACCCGGATCAAGTAATGCATACACATCAATGGCAAAGATTTGTAATATACCAGTCACCACATCGGGAGAGGCCTCTTGGTCATCTCTCGTACGAAGAGCATAAAAACGGTTCTTTTTGGGAACATCATTTGAACCACTTGGCTGACCACCATTTTCTTGTCCTTTAGCATTAGGACAATCTCGAACTCGATGACCATTTTTCCCGCAACCAAAGCAAATCCCCGTTCCTACCAAACATTCTCCATAGTGACCTTTCCCACACTTAGAACATGTAGGCTTCTCATTAGATGAGTTCCCATCCTTTCCCTTGGCAACTTTTGGTCTAGGACCTTTAGAATCCCTAGTCTTGGGAAATTTGGATGGAACGTGGTTTGAGAACCTCTTCTTAAATCTAGGCCTGTCTTGAATTCCCAACCTATCTTTAGCAGTTTCACTCTCAGAAGACCTTGTCCTCCTTGAGTCCTTATCCTTATCCTTCCTTTTTGCTCTAGCCTCCTCAACCCTTCTTGCATGCACCATGAGACGACCAATGTTCATGTTATCATGTAGCATAGCCGATTGACACTCCTCTTGTAAATCGTCCGATATACCTGTCACATATCGACTCATTTCGTCTCTAGGATCGGAGACCAAAGACGGAGCATATTTGGCCAATTGAGTAAATTTCAGAGAATACTCATGAACACTCATCGTTCCTTGGCGGAGATTGATGAATTCCACCACCTTCGTTTCCCTCATCTCTCTAGGGAAGAACCGATCAATGAAGGCCCCTTTGAATAACTCCCACGTCACTAACCCACTTCCAAGTGGCCTGTTGTCCTTCCATTGCGCATACCATATCTGAGCGACATCCTTGAGTTGGTATGAGGCCAACTCGGCATTCTCGCTATATGACAGCCCCATAGCACACAAAATCTTGTGAACCTCATCAATAAATTCCTGAGGGTCTTCATCAACCTTCGACCCATAAAAGACAGGAGGATTCATTCGAGTGAAATCCCTAAGTCTAGAGGCCATAGTCTGTTCATGGACTCTATGTGCCAAATCCCTATTGGCTTGGGCAGTCATAGCTTGGGCTTGCACTGTTGCGGCTTGAGCTTGAGTAGTCATGGCTTGAGCCATTTGAGCAATAATAGCTCTCATCTGAGCTTCTGTCATCGGTGGAGGATCAGCAGGAACCTGATCATCAATATCAACCTCTTCAAGAGGAGGAGCAGGTTCGTCACGAGGAATTCCCGCAGCAGCCATCTCTTCCTCAAGTCTTCGAGCCGCATTTCTTCTAGTATTCATCTCCTATAACCAAAACACAAGGTTTAGGCAAAAGCGTATACGACGTACATTCTAGGGGCACGATATGGATTTCCAACAATGAGAATGATTCCTAATCATCAAATAAGTTCCTATTCATAAGTGTGGCGCGCTTCACAATTATGAATACAAACTTAAATAACGTGGTTGAGAGAGAGACGTTAACATCAAGGATATTCAACCTCATGCTCTGATACCAAGTTTGTCACATCCGGGTTTACCCCCTAGACGTAACCGGCATCGTCGTCCTCTCGGAGGACTAAGACAAGCCTCTTAGCTTCGTCATAGCATTCATCGACTAAAAATCAGAAAGAATTTAAAACTTTTTGTCTAAAACTACTCGGAGGTTTACATAGACCTCTACATCCACATAATTATATATATCAAGTATACATAGACTTGTTCATATATGAAGATTACTTAGTCTTCTACTTTTATTTCATACACTTATATATTTAGAAAATAATATTCATAAAACCGTCTCATCTCATAGACCATCTATCGATTACAATAAGTCTTGTGCATAGCCCTACATCAAATGAAAGAAGCCGCATATAGGCTGTCTACTACATCGTCTCAAGAGAATATCGGAGTCAACATAGAATCATAGTATCTATATATCATAAAAGAGAGATATCGGCCACGTCCTCGAGAGAGTGAGGACCTACCACTTGGATGGCAAAATACCCAAGTCTTCCTTCCTAGCAATTTGGATCAAGCTCAACGACCCGAACCTAAAATGTTTGGGAAAAGGGAAAGAAAAGGGATTAGTACTCCACATGTACTAAGTATGGAATCTCATATACAATTACCAATCAAATATATTTAGAAAGGGACATTTATGAAAACATAATAGACTACATATGCAATTAAACCATAGCAAAGCAAAGCATACTAATGATAACCTTCAATAAGTCACAAGTGCAATGATCAAGTAAAATTACCATATCTCCTACTCAATCAAGTAACCTACCAAGACTACAATTAGCAATTTACTTACCAACATGCTCTTCACGTCATGATACATCCTTCTTCAAGCAAAGACAACAACATTATATTCATAAGCATGTTACTCAACATACAAACCATTTACATCATACCATCGCTTTACATGTATAATATTGACCTCTCAAAGTTCCTATCAAGGAAAACTAGTGCAAGGCGTAGGTAGAGTCCCATACCCCTACCTAAGCTATAGCCAACCTCTCAAGTTACTTTGATTAGCCTATACCTTATTCATTCATTCATTTTAGTTTAGGGAACATTTGCCTTAACCGACATAGACCACATAATCGAATGTGGAATCCGGTGTCATGAAACCTTACACCGATGGAAGGTGGTCTACCGGCCAAGGTAGAACCTAACGTGAACATAGCTATCTAGGTGGATCCACTAGCTAGTATCCTATGGTGGCAACATAGTTCAAGAACTAAGAGGTAGATATCCCTATTTATACCATTTGGTAATATGGGCCGCTCCTCATGGGAATCCCTTAAAGTGACACATCCCTCATACATGGGAGTTATCGTCACATGGGCAACTTCTAGGATGAATCTTTCCTTTTTAGGGACAAGTCATCACCTCCCATTGTCAAGTTCGCTCGGTGCTAAGCTAAGTCCCCATTTAGAGAAATCTTTAATCTTTATTAACCTTCTCAATTTAGTTAGATAGGAGGGTCAATCCCTCGTATAATCATCATAATAGCTCAATAAGAATTGTATGAGAATTAGTCCTTTCATTAACAATTCATATAGGTGAAGTCAACCCTCGTACATCTCATCATAATAGGGCACATCGAACAACTTCCCTATATTACATTACACTTAGCAACCTCACAACCAACCTAAGCATATAAGTTCATGTACCATATCAACTTATCACATCAATCAAAGCATACTTCAACATAACATTATCACTTGATGACAATTAACCATAATTTGAAGTAAAGACTAGGATCATCAAGACTTACCAATACTCCTCCCTAGTCCATCAATAAAGGGCCTTACCATCAACCCATAGATCAACCAATCTTAGATCATCACATCGATGTAATTCAATAATAAATCACAAGAACTAATCAAGGAGAAGCACTATACTATGAAGCAATACTACATCAAAGCTTAGTAACATGATCTCAAGTGTATCTTCTTAACTTAGATTCAATATTCAAGAACATAGGTGTGAAGAACTTCAATTCATCATAATAGACCCATAATCAATGCAATGACAATCATTAAAGATCATTTAACTAATTAGGAGGTCAATTCTATCAAACTCAACCTAATCCATATCAATTCTACATTTAGGGTTAAGGGTTAGGGGTCATCACCCACAATCTAGATCAAACTACATCAATTCTCCATAGTCAAGTTACAATTCATGATAATCTATTCATTCTAACCCAAAGAATACATAATTAACTCAATTCACATGATCAAATTCGGATTTGGATGAAACCCATAAGAAACTCAACTTTTTGGAAAAAGCTTTGAAGGAACCCTTTGAGGAAAGAATCTCAAAGGTGAATTAGATCCCATACCTGAAGGTTTGATGACGTTTTGATGGTGAATTTCGTGCTAAATCAACCCCCAATGATCTCCCCAAGTTGATCTCCAATGGAGTCTTCCAATAGAGAGAGAAAGTAGAGAGAAGGAAGAGAGTTTTGTTTTTGAGAGAATGATTAGGCTAATGAGGGTTGGGTATTTATAGTGGGGTCTTAAGTCACTTAATTAGTCTCTCTTAAACCCCTAATTACCCCTAAGACACTTAATTAATTAACTAACTAAAAATAACTTTTCCATAACTGCCACAGACCTTCCACGACGGATCCCCGACGACGGTCCGTCGTGGGCGTGACGGACTGACATCCCTCCGTCCTGCACATCCGTCACGTTGGTCAGAGACTTGTGCAGGCGGAGGCTTTCTCCCCAAGCGCACGACGGTTCCACGACGACGGACCGTCGTGGCCGTGACGGACTGGCTTCCCTCCGTCCTGCACATCCGTCACACTGGTCAGAGACTTGTGCAGGTGGAGGAAAAGTCCAAGCGCTGAGGCTGGCACGACGGAGGCCTCGACGCCCCGTCGCGCCTGTGACGCCCCGTCATGGGGTCCGTCATGCCCTGCTGCTTCAAGGGTCCTCCTCGAGGGTCCTTGTTTGGTCCTTGGGGAGTCGTCCCTCGACTTTTCCAACATGATACCATCCCACACAATATTTTACACCTATAGTTACAACCGTTTACCAAATTCCGACTCTTTAACTAGGTTAAATCAAAAGGACACTCTAGCCCTCTTATGAACCAATATGCCGGACGTTTAAGAGTTTCAGTTCCAACACCACTTCAAAGACTCTAAATATGCCTAATGGCTAGGAATACTGGTTTAGATCCTAAGGAGTTCATTTAAGTCTTATCATATGACCTCGATATTTCAAAATGTTACATCTTACCTAGGTAAGTCTTAATAATTACTCTAGATAGGAAATTTGGTTGATTAAGTATACATAATATAAACTTAGAAAGTCTTAAGGATTATTTAGGTAGTCTTGGAGAGGGTGTATGGGCGTTCTGTTCTTGAACTACTTAATTAAGTCTTTTGATAACCTTTGCAAGGAGAATGTCATATTATATATATGTTATTGTATGAAGTGAGAATGATCTTATCCTAGGTACCCTTAAGGATCTCTTAAGTGCGTGTGAATGGATTTTATGGGCGGTTGCTTCACAACTCACTCAAGTGAGCCTTAGGATCACCTTTGGTAGGAGGATCTCATGTTATGTGTTTTGGTGTATTGTAAGTATATTTATCTCATTATAGGTAGTCCTAAGGATCATTTAGGTGAGCTTAGAAAGGTTTTATAGGCGGTCTCGCTCTTTATTACTTAAGTGAGTCTTAGGATTGCTTTTAGTGAGAGGGTTGCATGTTAAAAGGGTTCACTGTGAAGTTGAGTTTAGTTCACTGTAATGTTGGATTTAGTTCACTGGAAGGTGACTTAGTTCACTGTAATAATCCTTAATGTTTGATAAAATGCTTATGTGATGTTTTATATGTTTCTAAGGTGTTAAATGATGTTCTTATGCTTAAACTATGATGTTTTAATTAGAAAGAGCATATTTCCAATAAATGCTGGTTTTCATGATTTTATGCATTATGCCATACTTAGTACATGTGCTTGTACTAATTCCATATATTTTGTTATATCTAAAGGTGTAGGTGGAAGGTGAGAGGTATCTTTGAAGAAAGCTTGGAATCTAGTTATCGTTCAAGGAAATTTGAAGTATGTCCTATGACTCGAGGGCATAATCATCTTTACACTTTCTTCTTTAAAAGTATTCTAAAGATATTAGATTGTTATATTCGTATTGTTTGAGCCGTGTCCCAATTATTATTGCTTCTAAGATTGGCATATTTCAAGAGTTAGTGTTTTCCTATGATTTTAATATGTAAGATGTTTTAAGATATTTCATGTGAAATTTTTTAATTCCGCACTAATTTTCATACATGTATACAATGAATGATGTCAAAGGGCTTGTACGAGACCTCCGAGTGGTCAAGTAAACCAAGTTGCACTCCGAGAGTGCCATATCTTCTAGGGTGTGCTCTCTGGATTTGACAAAGTTGTTATCAGAGCATAGGTTATGAAAGTGGTCTTAGGAACCAAAAAGTCTCACAAAGCCACGTCTAGTAGAGTCTTGACAATCACTGTGAGTCGCGACACATCTATGGGCGAGAGGCTATAGGACGATAGAGTTTCACTTTCTTCATCAATATTGTGTCGTGCCTATAGAGTTGAGATTGTAAGTGCCTATTCCTATTCTCTTCTCTTGTGTTTATAGGAGATGAATACTAGAAGGATGACCGCTAGAAGGTTGGAAAAAGGAAGGGTAGATAAGGAAGTTCTGCTCAAGTTGAGCAAGTTCTTCAGGGTGCTCATGGTATCAAGGTAGTTAAGTCCCTATTGTGGGTGGAGGCAATGTTGTTCCGGTTGTTCCCCTGGACATGACTAATGGGGAGATTAGATAGGCTTTACTTATTTTAGCCCGATCCTTGACTACCCATGTGAATAGGGGGATTGAACCTAGAGTTAATGTTGTAGAAAGTACTATGAAATCTAGATTGAGAGATTTTGTGAGGATGAATCCTCCTATCTTTCTTGTATCTAAGGTGGGAGAGGATCTCCAAGAGTTTCTAGATGGTGTGTACAAGGTGTTGAGTTCCACGGGGGTGACTTATAGGGAGAATGCGGAGTTAGCTTCGTGTCAATTGAGGGAGGTTACTCAAGTGTGGTACACCCAATGGAAATATAATAGGCTGGTTGAGTCGGGTCCTATAGAGTGGGAGGAGTTTATGTAGGCTTTTTAGGAAAGTACTTTCCCTGTGAGAGGAGGGAGGTGAAGGTTGAGGAGTTTAGTAATCTTAAGTAAGGCAATATGAGTGTTAAAGAGTATTCCTTGAAGATCACTATGTTGTCTAGGTATTCTCCATCCTTAGTGTCTAACCCTAGGGATGAGATAAGTAGGTTTAAGACCGGGGTCGCCGACCTAGTGAAAAAAGAGAGTCGTACGGCCATGCTCCATGACGATATGTCTCTATCTAGACTCATGGTTTATGCTCAATCCCTTGAGGAATCTAAACTTGGTAGGATTGCTAGAAACTTAAAGAGGATTGGTTCATGTGATCAAAACCGATCTAGGTTCAAGAAAAAGGTTTCTAGTCAATTTTAATGTACTTGTGTCACTTGTGGAAAGAGGCATTGTGGGAGTGTGTAATTGGTACCGGGAAGTGCTTTGGTTGTGGTATGGCTGGACACAAAGTGAGGTATTGTCCTACTATTGCTTCTAGAGGAATAAAAGGTTAGAAAGTTATTCCAAGTGTTCAGGATAATGATGCTCCAAAGAAGAATCATTTCTATGCACTCCGGACTAGAGGATCAAAGCCGGATGATGATGATGATGATGGTAAGTCCTTTTATTTCTCTTTTTAGTGTTATGAGTTCCTTATAAGTGGGGAAGTGTGGTGAGTAGTAGAATGGTGATTTGTTGTTTCATCACTTCTATTCAATTCAAGCTTGAGAGTTAGAAAGTCATAGTAGCATGTTGCATTTTCCATTGTGTTTAGGAGTCTTGTTGGAATTGACTTTCATTTATTACTTGCATTATGCATTTCTTGAAGTTATAGTTATATTGTAAATTGAGTTTATATGGTTTTATCTATCATATTTTCATGATTTTATCATCAATTGCATAAAAGCTGCATTTTTTAATTTATTGAAGCATGTTCATTGTAATACCAGGCAGCTCACTGTAAAATTTTTGGAAAAATTGACTAAATTGCTATTTGGTTGAAAATTATTGTATTGTGTATATAATTAGTGTATATGAGCATGATAATGAATCTAAAAGGAGTTCATGCTATTTGAAATGAAGAATGTGAGTTTTATGGCATGACGAGTTGTTGAATTGCTTCTAGCTTTTTGTTATGTTGTGAGTCTCTTGATTATGTGAAATTGATGTTTCATATAGATGTGTGCATTGTATAATTTGTTATGTGGTATGGTTATGAGCTGTTAGCTAAATCTCTACTCTTGGAATTGTTCGAAGAGTGGCTAGTGTCATTTCGAGGACGAATGTTGTCCAAGTGGGGTAGATTGTAATACCTCTAAAACGACTTAGGTGAAATGATATCCTAACATGTTTTTCATGATAGTCTAAGGTACTAAAATGGTTTATAATGTGGTAATGAGGCAGTGTCTAATGATTTAGGTGAATTGGAAGTCACATGTCAAGGGACGACCAAGACGTTCGACGACTAGTCACCTATATGCCTCATGTATTTTTATGTGCATATTTAGTGTGTCATGAGATTATGAGGTCCTTATATATGTAATTATAGTGTTTAAAGGCAGTGTCCAAGTTTCATGATGTTTGGAGGCCAAACGTTCAAGAATGTTCATGATGTTCGAAAGGTTTGCCTTGAAACCATCTTGTGTGTCTTAGAATGTTTCGTCAACTTTTATGTGTTTGTTTTGGATGAAATTTATATGAGAGGTCCTAAAATCGTATACAATCATATTTTGGTTGGAAACTTCCAGACAAACATCCCCAAGGACCAACCAAGGGTCCTTGAGGAAGGACTCATCATATAACCCACAAATTGTCAAACCAACCCAACCTACAGTTGGCAATCGACGACTAGTAGGTCAGTAGAATCTTCGTATTGAAGGGGAGTAGGTTGACAATCAGGCGTGGGAGGTTTCCATCCCTTTGGTCAAGTCATTGACAAAAACCACGGACCAACAGGACGGTCCGTAGGTGACCAGGCGTCGATGATGCCTGCAATTCGCCTGCTTCACTTTTAAGTGAAGGGGTGAATTTGTAAAGTCAACCCACGTCCAAATAATTGTTTGGGAGGTTTTATAAGGGTATTCAAGGTATTTTTAGTGGGTTTATAAGTCCTAACTACCTAGACAAATTCATTATTCTAAAATCAAAACCCAAAACCTTTAGAGAACTCTCAAGGACTCCATTGAATCTTAAAGGTTGATTTCTCCCCCAAATTCTCTCAAGTTTAGTGGATTAACATCAGATAAGATATGGTTTTCATCCTTTAATCTTCTACCATCAAGGATCCAATCTTCAAAGTGATTTTCAAAGACATTCTCAAAAGATAGATTTCTAACTTGTGATCTAGCCATGGGTTCTTGCATAAAACGTTTTGAATCATTGGATTGAATAGATGTTATTTGATGATTTTAACCTAAAATCTTCATGAACCCATGCAATAGATAAACTCTTCAGATTGGCTATATTATGGGTTTTATGATAATGTCTCTATGCTTATGAATTCTAGTGTAGATTTCTTTGGGCTATTGAATGATGTAAAAATTGTATTGGATTGATGTATAGGCTATATTAGATTGATAAATCTATACTGAATTGATTTAGATTCATTTAGTATTATTATTTTTGTGTTGAATCTATGATGATGGCCATGTGTAAGGGCCTTTTGGTATTATATTGGAGGATTTAGCAATGGATTGAAGTAGTGAGAATGTATTGGTGGTACGCTGCCCTAATTCTATATATATAATGTAAATTAGGTCATGAATTATGTTGTGATTGGTGTGGTCTACTTATGGTGGCGGTGTTATATGTTATAATTGTGAATTATGTGGCATCATTGATGTTACTTTATGTATTATGATGATCATGTCCTTGCTGGAACTACTTGATATATTATGATTCCTTGTGTAGTTGAATTATATGAAGTATGATCATATCCATGTACTTGTGATTAAGGTAAATGTATGTGTTCTTCTATTGATGTTGTTAGGTGATGATGTTAAACTATGACTATGTCCTTATGTGTGTAGTCTTAGAGTTGATGCATGATTCTTCCTACTTGGTTATGTGAGTTTTATGATGGTTATATTGATGATATTATAGTAGTGGATAGTGTGACCTAAAGATGATGTTGGTTAAGCCTATGTACTTCTAGAATGATATGTTAAATGTGAAGTATGTTGTGTCCTGTTTTGGTAGACTTGTATCCCTTACTTGATACATGTATAATGAGAATATGACTTCTTCACTTAGGATGCTAAAGCCTCTTAGTATTATATGTATGAATGACATGTGACCTTGAATGTTGCTAAGAAGGTCCTTTATGTGGAGCCTTCAATCTAGTTGTAAGGTTTGGATATCCTTGAAGTCGAAAGTCGTAATGGTATCCTTCTTGTGTGAATGGTGGACTTAAGGTTAGTTGGATGGAAAGTCATGAAATAATCCTTCGTAAAATCATTAACCTATCCTCTTGACCATTGTAAGGTAACCCTAGGGGACCTCTTTGGTAAGGTTAATTATGATTGAGTTATGAACGAGATATGGAACCTCTTCATGTGATCCTTTATGTGAATTAATCTATGAGAACAAAGGCTAGAACCGAGTGAGTATGGTTTGGAAAGTATATCTAGTTAAGGATGACACTAGAGTGCAAAGAAACCCTTCATATTCTCTACCAAGTGTCTACATGGGATGTTTCCAAGTTCTACCATTGGCAAGTAGAATAACCTCCACTATAGTAGGTTATAACTCCGGATTCCATGCTTAGTTACCATGGTATATGTCGGTTATTGCCTATACTCATCATATGGGATACCCACTAGTGTTGGAGATGTTCAATGAAGTTTAGGTGGTTGTATGGAACACTATTTAGACATTGCACAATAGGCTTTGAAGATGTTAGTGAGTGAGTCCCTAGGTCTTCTTGAAGACATTACTTGAATGTCCTTATATGTTGAATATCACTTGAATGAATTAATGGAGATAATGACTTAAGTTGGAAAATATGTTAATGAATAAATACTTACCTAGAGTAGTTTAAGGGTTGCTTAGTTAAGGTGTGAAGGGTGCATAGGATTGGTCTCTTCATGTCATAACAAGGTAAGTGTTAAGAATGACTCTAGATAGAAAAGTTGGTTGATTAAGTAGTCATTATATAAACTTAGGAAGTCTTAAGGATTATTTAGGTAGTCTTGGAGAGGGTGTATGGGTGTTCTGTTCTGGAACTACTTAATTAAGTCTTTTGATACCCTTTGTGAGGAGAATTTCATAATATATATATGTTATTGTATGATATGAGAATGATCTTATCCTAGGTATTCTAAAGGATCTCTTAAGTGTATGGAAATGGATTATATGGGCGGTTGATTCACAACTCACTCAAGTGAGCCTTAGAATCAACTTTGTTAGGAGGGTCTCATGTTATGTGTTTTGGTGTATTGTAGGTGTATTTATCTCATTATAGGTAGTCCTAAGGATCATTTAGGTGTGCTTAGAAAGGGTGTATGAGCGGTCTATCTTTGACCTACTTAAGATAAACTTAGGATAACTTTTAGTGAGAGGGTTGCATGCTAAAAGGGTTCACTGTGAAGTTGTTTAGTTCACTGTAATGTTGGATTTAGTTCACTGTATGGTGACTTAGTTCACTGTAATAATCCTTAATGTTTTATAAAATGCTTATGCGGTGTGTTATATGCTTCTAAGGTGTTAAATATTGTTATTATGCTTATACTATGATGTTTTAATCAAAAAAATGAATATTTCCAATAAATGTCCGTTTTCATGATTTTATGCATTATGTTATACTTAGTACATGTGTTTGTACTAATTCCATATATTTTGTTATATCTAAAGGTGTAGGTGGAAGGTGAGATGTATCATGGAAGAAATCTTGGAATCTAGTTATAGTTCAAGCAAAGTTGAAGTATGTCCTAACTTTACTTGAGGGCGTAATCGTCTTTAGACCTTCTTGTTTCAAAGTATTTTAAAGATATTATATTTTTATATTCTTATTGTATGGGCCGTGTCCAAAGTATTCTTGCGTCTAAGATTGACATATGTTGAGACTTAGTATTTTTCTATGATTTTAATATGCAAGATGTTTTAAGATATTTCGTGTGAAAAGTTTTATTTCCGCACTACTTTTCATAAATGTATGCAATGAATGATGTCAAAGGGCTTGTACGAGACCTCTGAGACGTCAAGTACGACATGTTGTACTCTGAGAGTGCCATATCTTCTAGGGTGGGCTCTCAGGATTTGACAAAGTTGGTATTAGAGCATAGGTTATGAAAGTGGTCTTAAGAGCCAAAAAGTCTCATAATACCACGTCTAGTAGAGTCTTGACAATCGGTGTGAGTCGCGACACATCTATGGACGAGAGCTATAGGACGATAGAGTTTCACTTTCTTCATCAATCTTGTGTCGTGCCTATATAGTTGAGGTTGTAAGTGTCTATTCCTAATATCTTCTCTTGATTTTATAGGAAAGGAATACTAGAAGGATTGCCGCTAGAAGGTTGGAAGAAGGAAGGGTGATGAGGAAGTTCATCCTCAAGTTGAGCAAGTTCATTAAGGGGCTCAAGGGGCTCAAGGTGATCAAGGAAATCAAGTCCCTATTGTTGGTGGAGATAATGATGTTCCGGTGGTTCCCGCGGACATGACTAATGGGGAGATTAGATAGGCTTTACTTACTTTAGCCCGAGCCTTGACTACCCATGTGAATAGGGGTATTGAACCTAGAGTGAATGTTATAGAGAGTACTATGAAATGTAGATGGAGAGATTTTGTGAGGATGAATCCTCCTATCTTTCTTGGCTCTAAGGTGGGAGAGGACCCCAAGAGTTTCTAGATGGTGTGTACAAAGTGTTGAGTTCCATGGGGGTGACTTCTAGGGAGAAGGCGGACTTAGCTTCGTATCAATTGAGGGAGGTTGCTCAAGTATGGTACACCCAATGTTAAGATAATAGGCCAGGTTGAGTCGGGTCATATAGAGTGGGAGGAGTTTAAAGAGGCTTTCTTAGGGAAGTTCTTTCCCCGTGAGAGGAGGGAGGTGATGGTTGAGGAGTTTATTAATCTTAAGCAAGGCAATATGAGTGTTGAGGAGTATTCCTTGAAGTTCACTATTTTTTCTAGGTATGCTCCATCCTTAGTGTCTAACCCTAGGGATGATATGAGTATGTTTGTGACCGGGGTCGCCGACCTAGTGAAACAAAGGCGTCGTACGGACATGCTCCCTGATGACATGACTCTATCTAGACTCATTGTTTATGCTCAATCTATTGAGGAGTCTAAACTTTGTAGGATTGCTAGAAACTTCAAGAGGAGTGGTTCAAGTGACCAAAACCAATCTAGGTTCAAGAAGAAGCTTTAAATTCAAGATGAACCCAGGGGTACTAAAGTGAAACTTGAGAAGGGTAGTGGTTCTGGAAATGTTAAGCCTACGTGTGCCACTTGTGGAAAGAGGCACTATGGGGAGTGTCTAATTGGTATCGGGAATTGCTTTGGTTGTGGTAAGGATGGACACAAAGTGAGGGATTGTCCTACTATTGCTTCTAGAGGACGAGAAGGTAAAATGGTTAATCCAAGTGTTCCGTGTAATGATGCTCCAAAAAAGAATCGTTTATATGCACTTCGGACTAAAGGGTCAAAGCCGGATAAGAATGATGATGATGGTAAGTCCTTGTATTTGTCACTTTAGTGTTATGAATTCCTTCTAAGTGGGGGAGCGTGGTGAGCAGTAGAATGGTGATTTGTTGTTTCATCTCTTCTATTCAACTCAAGCTTGAAAGTTAGAAAGTCATAGTAGTATGTTGCATGTTGCATTGTGCTTAGGAGTCTTGTTGGAATTGAATTTTATTGATTCCTTGCATTGTGCATTTCATTAAGTTATAGTTATGTTGTATATTGAGTTTATATGGTTTTATCTATCATATTGTCATGCTTTTATCCTTAATTGCATAAAAGTTGCATTTTTGAAATTTTAAAGCATGTTCCCTGTAAGACCTGGCAGCTTACTGTAAATTTTTTGGAAAAAATGACTAAATTGTTCTTTGGTTGAAAATTGTTGTATTGTGTATGTAATTGATGTATATGAGCATTATAATGAATAAAAAAGGAGTTCATGCTATTTGAAATGAAGAATTTGAGTTTTATGGCATGACGAGTTGTAGAATTGCTTCTAGCTTCTTGTTGTCTTGTGAGTTTCTTGATTATGTGAAATTGATGGTTCTTCTAGATGTGTGCATTGTATAATGTGTTATTTTTGTATGGTTATGAGCTGTTAGCTGAATCTCTACTCTTGGAAGTGTTCGGAGAGTGGCAAGTGTCATTCGACGACGAATATTGTCCAAGTGGTGGAGATTGTAATACCTCTAAAACGACTTAGGTGAAACTAGAGCCTAAAATGTTTGTTATTAGGGTATAAGGTACTAAAGTGGTTTATAATGTGGTAATAAGGCAGTGTCTAATGATTTAGGTGAATTGAAAGTCAAACGTCAAGGGACGACCAAGACGCTCGACGACTAGTCACCTATATGCCTCATGTGTTTTTATGTACTAATGTGAGTATGTCATGCGCTTATGATGTTCTTATATGAGTAATAATAGTGTTTATAGGAAGTGTGTCAAGTTTCATGAAGTTTGGAGGCCAAACGTTCAAGAAAGTCCATGACGTTCGAAAGCTTTACCTTGAAACTACGCTTTGTGTCTTATCATGTTTCATCAAGTTTTATGTTTTCATTTTGGATGAAATTGATATCAGAGGTCCTAATCTCGTATACTATCATATTTGAGTTTTAAACGACCGGACAAACATTTCGAAGGACCAACCAAGGGTCCTTGAGGAAGGACCCATCATATGAGCCACAAGTTGTCAAACCAGCCCAACTTACGGTTGGAAATCGACGACCAGTAGGTCAGCCCACGCCCGGTAGGTGAGGGGAATAGGTTGACACTTAGCCGTGGGAGGTTTCCATCCCCTTGAACCAGTCTCTTACCCAAACCACGGACCAACAGGACGGTCCATTGGTTGGGTGACGGTCCATAGGTGACCAGGCGTCGATGGTGCCTGCAATTCGCCTGCTTCACTGTGAAGTGAAGGGGTGAATAGGTAAATTCACCCCACGTCCAAATAATAGTTTTGGAGGTTTCCTAAGGGTATTCTAGGTATTTTATATGGGTTTATAAGTCCTAACTACCTAGACGAATTCAATATTCTAAAATCAAAACTCAAAACCTCTAAAGAGCTCTATAAAACTCCATTGAAGCTTGAAGGGAGATTGAAGCTTGAAGGTTGATTTCTCCACAAAATTCTCTCAATTTTCGTGGATTAACATATGATAAGGTATGGTTTTCATCCTTGAATTTTCTATCATCAAGCAGCCAATGTTCGAAGTGATTTACAAAGACTTTCTCAAAATATAGATTTCTAACTTGTGATCTAGCCATGGGTTCTTGCATAAAACGTTTTGAATCATTTATTTATTGAATTGAAGTTAGTTTGATGATTTTAACCTAAAATCTTCTTGAACCCATGCAAAACATAATCTCTTCAAATTGGCTATATATTATGGGTGTTATGATCATGCCTCTATGCTTATGAATTCTAGTGTAGTTTTCCTTGGGCTATTGAATTATGTAAGAATTGTATTTGATTGATATATAGGTTGTCTTATATTTATAAATCTATATTGAATTGATTTAGATTCATTGATTATTATGATTTTTGTATTGAATTGATGATCATGGCCATGGGTAAGGGCCTTTTGGTATTGTATTGGAGGATTTAGCTATGGATTGAAGTGGTGAAAATGGATTGGTGGTACGCTGCCATAATTCTCTTTATATTATGTAAATTAGGTCTTGAATTATGTTGTGATTGGTCTGGTCCACTTATGCGGCGATGCTATGTGTTATAATTGTGAATTATGTGGCCTCGTTGGCATTACTTTATGTATTATGATGATCATGGCCTTGTCGGCACTACTTGATATATTATTATGGTTTGTGTAGCTGAATTATATGAAATATGATCATATCAATCTACTTGTGATTAAGGTTAATGAATGTGTTCTTCTATTGATGTTGTTAGGTGATCATGTTAGACTATGACTATGTCCTTATGTTTGTTGTCTTAGAGTTGATGCATGATTCTTTCTACTTGGTTATGTGAGTCTTATGATGGTTATATTGATGATATTATAGTAGTGTGTAGGGTGACCTAAAGATGATGTTGGTTATGCCTATGTACTTCAAGAATGATATGTTATATGTGAAGTATGTTGTATCTTGTTTTGGTAGACTTGTGTTGGTAGACTTGTGTACCTTACTTGATACATGTATAATGATAATATGAATTCTTGATATAGGATGCTAAAGTCTCTTAGTCGTTTATGTGTGAATGACTTGTGACATTGGATGTTTCTAAGAAGGTCCTTTATGTAGACCCTTCAACCTCGTAGTAAGGTTATGATATCCTTGAAGTCGAAAGCCGTAATGGTATCCTTCTTGTGTTAATGGTGGACTTAAGGTTGGTTAGCTGGAACGACATGAAATCATCCTTAGGAAAATTATTAAGATATCCTTTTGACCATTGTAAGGCAACACTAGGGGACCTCTTTGGTAATATGAAATGTGATTGGGTTATGAACTAGATATGGAACCTCTTTATGTGATCCTTTATCTGAATTACTCTATGAGTACAAAGGCTAGCACCGAGTGAGTATGGTTTGGGAAGTATCTCTAGTTAAGGATGACACTAAAGTTCAAAGAAATCCTTCATATTCCTTAACCATGTGCCTACATGGGATGTGTCCATGTTCTACCACTGGAAAGTAGACCAACCTCCATCGGAGTAGGTAATAACTCCGGATTCCATGCTTACCTACCATGGTCTATGTCGGTTATTGCCATTCTCATTATATGGGATACCCACTAGTGTGGGAGAATTTTTATGAAGTTTAGGTGGTGGTATGGGACACTATCTAGACATTTCACAATAGGCTTTGAAGATGTTAGTGAATAAGTCCCTAGGTCTTCTCCAAGACCATTACATGAATGTCCTTACATGTTGAATGTCTCTTGAATGAATTAATGAAGAAAATGACTTAAGTTGGAAAGTATGGTATGAATATATATTTACCTAGAGTTGTTTAAGGGTTGCTTAGTTAAGGTGTGAAGGGGGCATAGGAATGGTCACTTCATGTCTTACCTAGGTAAGTCTTAAGAATGACTCTATAAAGGAAAGTTGTTTGAATAAGTAGACATAATCTAAACTTAGGATTTCTTAAGGGTTATTTAGGTAGTCTTGGAGATGGTGTATGGGCATACTCTTCTTCAACTACTTAATTAAATCTTTTGATAACCTTTGTGAGGAGAATGTCATATTATAAATATGTTATCGTATGAAGCCAAAATGATCTTATCTGAGGTACTGTAAAGGATATATTAAGTGTGTATGAAGAGATTGTATGGGCGGTTGCTTCACAACTCACTCAAGTGATTCTTAGAATCAACTTTTGTAAGAGGATCTCATGTTATGTGTTTTGGTGTATTGTAAGTGTATTTATCTCATTATAGGTAGTCCTAAGGATCATTTAGGTGTGCTTAGAGAGTGTGTATGGCGGTCTCTCTTTGTCTTACTTAAGTGAGTCTTAGAATAGCTTTTAGTGAGAGGGTTGCATGCGAAAAGGGTTCAGTGTGAAGTTGAGTTTAGTTAACTGTAATGTTGGATTTATTTCACTGTAACAATCCTTAATGTTTGATACAATACCTATGTGATGTCTTATATGTTTCTAAGGTGTTAATGTTGTTCTTATGATTATACTATGATGTTTTAATTAAAAAGAGTATATTTCTAATAAATGTCCGTTTTCATGATTTTATACATTATGTCATACTTAGTACATGTGTTTGTACTAATTCCATATATTTTGTTCTATCTAAAGGTGTAGGTTTAAGGTGAGAGGTATCTTGGAAGAACGGTTTGAATCTAATTATCTATCATTCATGCATAGTTGATGTATGTCCATACTTGAATCGAGGGCATAATCGTCTTTAGACTTTCTTATTTCAAAGTATTGTAAAGATATTAGATTGTTATATTCATATTATATGGTCCGTGTCCCAAGTATTCTTGAGTATTATGTTGAGACTTAGTGTTTTTTTTATGATTTTAATATGAAAGATGTTTAAAATATTTTGTGTGAAAAGTTTTAACTCCGAACAACTTTTCATACATGTATGCAATGAATGACGTCAAAGGGTTTGTACGAGACCTCCGAGAGGTCAAGTACGCCATGTTTCACTCTGAGAGTGCCATATCTTCTAGGGTGTACTCTCGGGGTTTTACAATGCCTTAACTTTCCATCGTTAGAAAACTCCTCGTCATGCCACCTTAAAGAATATGGAGTCTTTGATCACATAAATAACCTTTTGAGTCAAGCAATTAATGGGAAGTGTTTCATTGTCTTTGCTGAAAATCGATATTTTTTTTAAAGGTCCAAGCTCACAATAATATTTAGGAGAGTTAATGTATCATGAAGCCCACAAGTATGAAAATTCATCATTCTTATATCATATCCCATCATTGGGACATACATCAATTTTATCATAATAAGGACAAAAATTCTTAACCATAGATTTGTTTTTATAGAAAGACGAAGGAATGTTTCACTAGGACATCACCTCTTTTAATAACATTAAAAGATACATGAATTATTCATTGATTCATCCATATACACTTCAACAAATATAAATGAAGTGTGAATTATAATTTAGAGAATCTTGTACAACCAGGATATAATACTTGGTTTGCCTCGTCAACTAAGATATAGAATATCTTGACATCTTCATTTGGACTATCATAAACTCGTTCACCTTGTGCAAAATCTATAATTTTATTATTGAACAACTCATCAATATCATTAGGCGAGAAATTCATATCATCGTGAACATGCAACTTCATATCCCATTCCCATGATTGATCTATCTAGTATAACCTTTAAAAAATTCATAGCATATTAGATGATCATACACTACATTCCTTCGAGTCCAGTGAATAGTAGAACATTTTTCACATGGAAACTAGGTTCCTCTCCTCTTGGATCTTCATAAGAGTAAGCAAAATCTAGGAATGATTCACCACCATCAATATACTCTTTTCTATACGTTGCTAAATTCATCCAATCCTTTGATGAAATATTTGAATTCCTAGAAGATCAAGATATATAATATTTAATCATTTAATAACAATCATTAAATCATTAACTACTTCAAAAAATAAGTTTTAAAAATCATGAGCAAGTTATAAGAATCATGTGTTAAGAGATGATAAAAGTTTCCTACCTAGTCATTGCACTTGTTCTATGCCAAATGAAACCTTAAATCTTCCACAAATGTTTTTGAATGTTTATGATACTAGTTAGAAAAAATAATTAAAATTAATAGGATAGACACAATTAAGAAAAAAGTAAATAAATAAATTCAAATGATAAATAGTTATTGTTTTGTGACTGAATTTAGACCTTAAGAGCTATTCGAGTTTTTTAAAACTAAGGCCAAAATTTTAATGTATCGTGAAGCTCCATAAGTATGACAAAATTCATTATACTTATTATCATTCCTGAATAACATGCAATCATTGGGATATGGAAGAATTTTCTCATAATAAAGACCACGTTTCTTAAATATAGACTTGATTTTATTGCAAGACGGAGGAATGTACAACTCGGACATCACCTCATTTAATAACTCTAAAAAAGAAGTGAATGATTCATTTCTCCATCCATGTACACACTTCAACAAATATAAAACAAGTGTGCATTATAATTTAGAGAATCCTGTACAACCAGGATATAATTATTTGTTTGCCTCGTCAACTAAGGTATAGAATTTCTTTGAATCTTTATTTTGACCATCATAAAATCTTTCATCCTGTGCAACATCTCTAAATTGATCATATAACAACCCAACAATATCATCATGCGAGCAATCCATATCATCGTCAACATTCAACTTAATATGTCATTCACCGTGATTGATCCATCTAATATAACCTTTAACAAATTTATAACAAATTAGACGATCATACACTACATTCCTTCCAGTCAGGCGAATATTACAACATTTTGCACATGGACATTGGATTTGCTCTCCTATTGGATCTCTATAAGAGTAAGAAAAATCTAGGAATGATTCAACACCATGAATGTATTATTTGCTATACCTTGCGAAATTCATCCAATCCTTGGATGGGATATTTGAATTCATAGAAGATCGAGATATTTAATATTTAATCTTTCAATAACAATCATTAAATCATTATTTCTTCACAAATAAATTTTAAAATTCATGAGTAAGTTATCAAAATCATGTTTTATGAGATGATAAAAGTTTCTTACCTAGTCATTGGACTTGTTCTATGCCAAATCAAACCTTGAATCCTCCTTAAATGTTTTTGAATGTTCATGAAACTAGTTAGAAAAAATAAGTAAAATTAATAGGATAGGCACAATTAAGAAAGAAAGTAAATAAATAGAATTCAAATGATCATAGTTAACATTTTGTGAATGAATTTAGACCTTTAGATCTATTAGAGTTTTTTAAAACTAAGGCGAAAGTTTTAAAATCTCATTCTTGTGCAAACAAATAAGACAAGTATCAAACATCTACTACCATGTTTAAATATTCAATAAAACATTACAATGATCCTATAATAGATAATCTATCACACTAAAAAACTTAATGTTTCTTAGATTTTATTCATTGTAAGTTATCCCAGACCTAAATCAAGGTTAGCTATAATCTTGGATCCTAAAGGGTGAAATATTACTTATAAAGGTTTGTGAATAAGAAGAAGTTGTGAATATTTTCAAGACTCTAGAAGTGTTGAAGGCTTAACATAACCCTGTTATAAAGTTTACTGGAAACCTGATTTTAAGAAAAGAGTTCATTAATTTTAATTCAAGTGTTATGTAGCCTACCATGTTCTACAATTAGACAGTTAATACATTCTTAGTAGACAAGTTGAACCAAATTTTAAGTCTAGCATTTAACACAAGGAAAAACACGCCCTGATGAATTGTATATGTGTCATTAGACAATTTTGGAGAGTGCTAGGCATCTATTTTTGCACTGCAAAGTAGCAGCTAGCATATTGAGTGTGTTCGTATCATTTTTCTTATCTACTGCAGTTAAATGTAAGAACTCTAATACCATGTTTAAACATTCAAGCAAATATTCATGTGATCCTATAATAGATAGTCGTTCAATAACTAATGAAAGTCGCATTGTATTAGTAAATTTTTTATAATTTTGTCTTAGTAATACAGCAGTTTCCAAATTTCACACTGTATTACTAAATACCAGTATTTTCAATTTTCTCTATATTATTAGTAGAACAACAAATAGAAAGTGAATGGTTGTATCACTGATACAGAACGAACTACAAAATCTCTTGTATCCACATCGATACAACAAGAAGTCTAACAAAGGTAACTTTAAAAATCAACAAAGAGACATGATTTTCAGATATTGCATGGTTATCTATATGAAAACAACTTTTTCCACAAACTTGACCAAATTTTGTGGGCTACAAATGTAGTTACTGATGATTTTTACAATATAGATAAAAACATAACTTGATTTTTTTCTTGATTCATGTAAAATAGTCTAGAGCAAGGCATTTAGACCTGCACTTTTTTCGTCATGTAAAAATATATATACAAAGGCATTCCAGCCAGCTACATGATCCTTCTTTTCAGGGTTTATAGAATATCAATTCACAATAATACATTGCTCAATTACTATCTGATAACTGATGATATGGTGGCCTTCACTATGGTATTGACTTGATAATGGGACTGGATATCATATCCAACATCTATCCTGACTGAGCAGAAACTTTCACAAAATTTGATAAAGGAAATGGATAATATTAACTTTTATTATTATCACTTTTTCTAATTCTATATTCTTTTACATAATTGGTGAGTTACTTAATGTCGTAAAAGTGACAGATTATAGTTTTTATATTTTACGTGTAATATGTGTCCTCTAAATTAAATAAATTAAAAAAGTTATATATTCACGTTTTCATAAAAAGACACGGAGAATTTTCTGACCTCAATATACCAAATTGGGATAATTAGCTCATTAGCACATTCTACGCTTGACAAGTGATCTTTCACTATGATGTTGTTAATTAATTCATCTGATATATGGAAGTGGTACATGTCGTAAGTAAGATTAGCTTGGATCAACCTTCAAATAGTAAAACACATATCTAAATAAGTACTAGGTTATATAGAGTAATTACACTACTTTTTTTGGTGTACACCTTAGATATTACAACAAAGCATCTAAGTATGAGCAAACTTCACTTTTCTAAATCGATTACATGAAGAGAGAATCAAACTTGTAAACTATCTTATAATATATTAGTAGCTACTTGTTTGAACTCAAGGCATATTCACTGTAAGATTTCAAAATCTATTACATGAACTCAAACTTCTGAAAAATTTAAGCCCTAGTCGGCTTATAAGCCTAGTAAAAAAGAAATTCTCAAGTGAAAAATCAGCTCTCTTATACTAGTCCACGTCAGCATGTGTCAACTTGCAAAGAACCCAACAACAAATCTCAGGACATGTACAACAAGATAAAAGGAGATGCTACTAAAAGAAGGCAATACATATTAGAAGAACATGAACGTGCAGGAGATCCAAAAGAAAGAGAAATCTGATAAAAAAGATAAAGATGACTACGATGTTCCGAATTATGAGGATGATGTTTACCACAATATTCAATCACTTGAAGGAAATAATGATGAGGATGAAAAAATCATCGATCATCTAATTAGTTCTTTTGGATTAACTTTTCTAGAAGAATATCATGAGGAAGTACATGAAGTTACACATAAGCAAGGCCTATCATACAGGGTTAGAAAGTCTTTGAGACAAAGGACCAGAATACCAACGACTCTTTGCGAAATGCTAAAGAACAGCCCTGAATTTGTCATATTAGAAAAGGTCCTCATCTGGAAGAGTTAAAACATATGAAGGGAATGAATGAAAAACAGACTTCCTAGCAATGAAATGGCATACAAACTTTAAAAATGGGACATTTTAAGAAACAAAAGATGAACAATAGAAAATGAACTTGTATGGAAAAACTGGACGACAGGGTATGTGCAACCTGGAAAAGGAAAATAAGGCTTACCCCTCAAAATAGACTCTCAAAATAGGAATGCAAATGATACTAATAAGCAATAACAAGCACGATCTATGAACTCAAAAACGGTAGTAAATACGACACATAAACCCGTAATATTGACATTTTTGTTTGTTCCCTCAACTTAAAGAGAAAGAATGACAAATAAGACATCAAATGCTAGCCACTAACACAAGTCAAGCGACATTGCAAGAGAAAGATCAAGAAGAGAAACAACAAAACTAAACTTCGAATCACAAGTAGGGGAATAATAAAAATGATTACAAATTCTCTAATATTTAAAGAGATATTAGAACAGACCCGCAAAAGTAACTAACAAGAAAATAGCTCATATTGAATCAACATCAACTCAAACATAAATCAAATAAAAAGAAAAAAACTCATCAGAACAACTTTTAAACAGTCACAATATCACTCTTAACAAAGAACAAGAGGTGAAAATAGTACTATAAGGAAAACAACATTATCTTTCTTCGGGCAGTGAATTGCTATGGGATGAAAAGGGAAACAAATATTCACCAGGAGACTCAAACAAAGCTTGGAAATACAGATGCAAAACGAATTAGAAAATGTGATACTCTTATCGACACTTAACTCTCCCTGCCTTTAATGTTTATATATATATATATATATATATATATATATATATATATATGAACTATTTTTCTTCAGCTGCTCCAAATGTTTTTGCTCAAATAAATCCCAACTTTTTTCCAACCATTAAAAGTGAAAAAGAAGGAGTCTTATATAGGGAGGCTAAAATACAATCTACACACCCAAAAATCTACTGAAAAAGCTAAAATATTAGCTACACTCCAAAAATCGTATAAAAAGACGAGAATATCAAAATAAATCTCAAATTTAGACTTCCAATGATAGAATTTCTTACTTGATAAACCCTATTGCAACAAAATCTTACTGAAATCATGTTCTTCAGTGAGAAATTTGGGAGAAAAGCGTGACAGAGAGACTTATAAGCTTCAGTTGATCTTGCCAACAACCCCAAAGTATCAATTCCTTCTTATTCTCATCTTCTAAAAACAAAACAAAAAATCAATCAATTCAGCTAATAAGATGTTATGACCCGAGAGCATACCCTATATGATATGGCACTCTCGGAGCGGAACACGACATACTTGACCTCTCGGTGGTCTTGTACAAGCCCATTGACATCATTCATTGCATACATGTATGAAAAGTAGTGCGGAATAGAAACTTTTCACACAAAACATCTTAAAACATCTTTCATATAAAGTCTCAACATATACAAATTCTTAGACTCAAGAATACTTGGGACACGGCCCATACAATACGAATATAGAAATACTTAGTCTATTACAATACTTCGAATTAAAGAAATCTAAAGACAATTATGCCTTCGAGTCAAGTGAGTACATACTTCAACTTTGCTTAAACGATAACTAGATTCCTAGCTGTCCTTCAAGACTCTTCTCACCTTCCACCTACACCTTTAGAGATAGACAAAGAGTATGGAATTAGTACAAACACATGTACTAAGTATGGCTTAATGGATAAAGTCATGAGAAATGGACATTTATGAGAAATATGCTCTTTTTTTTAATTAAAACATCATATCATAAGTATAAGAACAAAATTTCAGTACCAAACATCACAAATAGCATCAAGCGTACATCAAAACATATAGACATGATCCTCCTACCAAAGGTGATTCTAAATCTTATTTAAGTGAGTTATGAAGTGACCTCCCATAAAATCCCTCCACACACACCTAAGAGATCCTTTATACTACCTAAGATAAGATCATTCTGACTACACATAATAGCATATAAATACATAACATTCTCTTCCCAAAGGTTATCAAAAGACTTACTTAAGTATTGCAAGAAGAGACCGCCCATAAACCCTCTCCAAGCTTACCTAAATAATCCCTAAAACTACCTAAGTTTAGATAATGTCTACTTATTCAACTTACTTTCCCTCTCTAGAGTCATACTTAGGACTTCCCTAGATAAGACATGAAGTGACCATTTCTGTGCCCCCTTCATACCTTAACCAAGCAACCCTTAAATTACTCTAGGTAAGTATTTGTCATTAACATACTTTCCAAATTAAGTCATTATCTTTATTAGTTCATTAAGATACATTCAACACATAAGGACATTCAAAGACTAATCGTGCAATGTCTAGATAGTGTCCCTTACCACTACCTAAACTTCATAGAACTTCTCCAATACTAGTAGGTACCCCATTTGATGAAAATAGGCAATAACAGACATAGACCATGGTAGCTAAGCATGGAATCCAAAGTCTACCGTACTCCGATGGAGGATGTTCTACTTGCCAATGGTAGAACTTGGATACATCAAATGTAGGCACATTGTTAAGGAATATGAAGGGTTTCATTGTACTCTAGCCTCATCCTTAACTAGAGCTACTTCCCAAACCATATCACTCGGTGACATCATAGAGCAATTTACATAAAGGATCACATGCAGAGGTTTCATATCTAGTTCATAACCCAATCATATTTCACCTTACCAAAGAGGGTCCACTAAGACTACCTACAATGCTTAAGTGGAGAGTTCAAGGACTTTCCTAAGGACGATTTCATGCCGTTCAAGCCAATCAGCACTAAGTACACCAATAACACAAAAATAATACCATTACGGCTTTCAACTTCAAGGATATCATAACCTTCCATCTACGATGAAGGTTCCACATAAAGTCCTTCGTAACAATGTTCAAGGTTCCATGTCAATTACACATACAAGACTAAGAGTAATTCCAATACTTTTTTTTGGGGTACACCTTAGATATTACAACAAAGCATCTAAGTATGAGAAAACTGCACTTTTCTAAATCGATTACATGAAGAGAAAATCAAACTTGTAAACTATCATATAATATATTAGTTAGCTACTTGTTTGAACTCAAGACATATTCACTGTAAGATTTAAAAATCTATTACATGAACTCAAACTTCTGGAAAATTTAAGCCCTAGTGGGCTTATAAGCCTAATAAAAAAGAAATTCACAAGTGAAAAATCAGCTCTCTTATACTAGTTAACATCTGCATGTGTAAACTTGCAAAGAACCCAACAACAAATCTCAGGACATGTACAACAAGATAACAGGAGATGCTACTAACAGAAGGCAATACATATTAGAAGAACATGAATGTGCAGGAGATCCAAAGCAGCAAGAGAAATCTGATAAAACAGATAAAAATGACTACGATGTTCCGAATTATGAGGATGAGCTTTACCACGATAATCAATCACCTGAAGTAAATATGATGAGGATGACAATATCATCGATCATCTTATTAGTTCTTTTGGATTAACTTTTCTAGAAGAATATCATGAGGAAGTACATGAAGTTACAAATAAGCAAGGCCTATCATACAGGGTTAGAAAGTCTTTGAGACAAAGGACCAGAATACCAACGACTCTTTGCGAAATGCTAAAGAATAGCCCCGAATATCTCATATTAAAATAAGTCCTCATCTGGAAGAGTTAAAACATGTGAAGGGAATGAATGAAAAACAGACTTCTGAGTAATGAAATGGCATACAAACTTAAAAAATGGGACATTTTAAGAAACAAAAGATGAACAATAGAAAATGAATTTGTATGGAAAAACTGGACGACAGGGAATGTGCAACCTGGAAAAGGAAAATAAGTCTTATCCCTCAAAATGGACTCTCAAAATAGGAATGCAAATGATACTAATAAGCAATAACAAGCACGATCTATGATCTCAAAAATGGTAGTAAATACGACACATAAACCCGTAATATTGACATCTTTGTTTTTTCCCTCAACTTAAAGAGAAAGAATGACAAATAAGACATCAAATGCTAGACAGTAACACAGGTCAAGCGACATTGCAAGAGCAAGATCAAGAAGAGAAACAACAAAACTAAACTTCGAATGACAAGTAGGGGAATGATAAAAATGAATACAAATTCTCTAATCTTTAAAGCGATATTAGAACAGACCCGCGAAAGTAATTAACAAGAAAATAGCTCATATTGAAACAACATCAACTCAAACATAAATCAAATAAAAAGAAAGAAAGTCATCAGAATAACTTTCAAACAGTCACAATATAACTCTTAACAAAGAACAAGAGGTGAGAATAGTACTATAAGGAAAACAACATTATCTTTCTTCGGGCAGCGAATTGCAATGGGACAAAAAGGGAAACAAATATTCACCAGGAGACTCGGATAATGCTTGGGAAAACAGATGCAAAACGAATTAGAAAATGTGATACTCATATCGACACTTAACTCACCCTGCCTTTAATGTGTTTATATATGTATATATATCTATATATATATATATATATATATATATTAACTATTTTTCTTCGGCTGCTCCAAATGTTTTTGCTCAAATAAATCTCAACTTTTTTCCAACCAATAAAAGTGAAAAAGAAGGAGTCTTATATAGGGTGGCTAAAATACAATCTACACACCCAAAAATCTACTGAAGAAGCTAAAATATTCGCTACACTCCCAAAAATCGTATAAAAAGACGAGAATATCAAAACCCTAAATATCAAATTTAGACTTCCAACGATAGAATTTCTTACTTGATAAACCCTATTGCAACAAAATATTACTGAAATCATGTTCTTCAGTGAGGAATTAGAGAGAAAAGCGTGACAAAGAGACTTATAAGCTTCAATTCATCTTGCCAACAACCCCAAAGTAATCAATTCCTTCTTATTCTCATATTCTAAACACAAAACAAAAAATCAATCAATTCAGCTAATAAGATGTTACGACCCGAGACCACACCCTAGAAGATATGGCACTCTCAGCGGAACACGACATACTTGATCTCTCGGTGGTCTTGTACAAGCCCTTTGACATCATTCATTGCATACATGTATGAAAAGTAGTGCGGAATAGAAACCTTTCACACGAAACATCTTAAAACATCTTTCATATTAAGTCTCAACATATGCCAATTCTTAGACTCAAGAATACTTGGGACACGGCCCATACAATACGAATATAGAAATACTTAGTCTATTACAATACTTCGAATTAAAGAAATCTAAAGACAATTATGCCCTCGAGTCAAGTGAGTACATACTTCAACTTTGCTTGAACGATAACTAGATTCCTAGCTTTCCTTCAAGACTCTTCTCACCTTCCACCTACACCTTTAGAGATAGACAAAGAGGATGGAATTAGTACAAACACATGTACTAAGTATGGCTTAATGCATAAAATCATGAGAAATGGACATTTATGAGAAATATGATCTTTTTTTGTTAAAACATCATATCATAAGTATAAGAACAAAATTTAAGTACCAAACATCACAAATAGCATCAAGAATACATCAAAACATATAGACATGATATCCTCCTACCAAAGGTGATTCTAAATCTTATTTAAGTGAGTTATGAAGTGACCTCCCATAAAATCCCTCCACACACACCTAAGAGATCCTTTATACTACCTAAGATAAGATCATTTTCACTACACATAATAGGATATAAATACATAACATTCTCTTCCCAAATGTTATCAAAAGACTTACTTAAGTAATGCAAGAAGAAACCGCCCATAAACCTTATCCAAGCTTACCTAAATATCCCTAAAACTCCCTAAGTTTAGATAATGTCTACTTATTCAACTTACTTTCCCTATCTAGAGTCATACTTAGGACTTCTCTAGATAAGACATGAAGTGACCATTCCTATGCCCCCTTCATACCTTAACCGAGCAACCCTTAAACTACTCTAGGTAAGTATTTGTCATTAACATACTTTCTGACTTAAGTCATATCTTTATTAGTTCATTAAGAGACATTCAATACATAAGGACATTCAAGTAATGGTCTTGGAAAAGACCTAGGACTCACTTACTAACATCTTCAAAGACTAATCGTGCAATGTCTAGATAGCGTCTCTTACCACTACCTAAACATCATAGAACTTCTCCAATACTAGTAGGTACCCCATATGATTAAAATAGGCAATAACCCACATAGACCATGGTAGCTAAGCATGGAATCCAGAGTCTACCGTACTCTGATGGAGGATGTTTTACTTGCCAATGGTAGAACTTGGACACATCCAATGTCGGCACATGGTTAAGGAATATGAAGGGTATCATTGTACTATAGACTCATCCTTATCTAGAGATACTTCCCAAACCATATCACTCGGTGACAACTTTTCTTCTCATAGAGTAATTTACATAAAGGATCACATGCAGAGGTTTCATATCTAGTTCATAACCCAATCATTATTCACCTTACCAAAGAGGGTCCACTAAGGCTACCGACAATGGTGAAGATGAGAGTTCAAGGACTTTCCTAAGGATGATTTCATGTCGTTCAAGCCAATCAACCCTAAGTCCACCAAGAACTCAAAAAGAATACCATTACTGCTTTCAACTTCAAGGATACATAACCTTCCATCTAGGATGAAGGTTCCACATAAAGTCCTTCGTAACAATGTTTAAGGTCCCATGTCAATCACACATACAAGACTAAGAGTCGCATCCTAAGTCAAGACCTCATATTCACATTGTAGATGTATCAAGTAAGGGACAAAAGTCTACCAAAACAAGACATATACATACTTCACCATATCAGATATAACACCTCATTCTAGAAGCACATTGGTATAACCAATATCATCTATAGGTAATCCTACTCACTACTATAGTATCATCAGTCTAAGTATTACAAGTATAATATCATCTATCAAGAAACAACATACTTCAACATCAAGTAATCCAAAAAATGACTACACTATCATATACTATAGACAAACATCATCAACTAGAAGAATTCATGCTTTGACTCCACATAAATACATAATTCATCATGACATTCATAATATCTATATAATCAAGTTATAACATGATAAAGCCATAATACATAAAGTAATGCCGACAAGGCCACATTAATCACAAGTATAACACATAAGCACCACCACCATAAGTGGACCATACCAAGCATCATTACCATCTGAGGACTAGAATACACAATATAGGGAAAGCTAGGTCAACATACCATTGATCAAACCTCAAAACTTCAATCCATAGCCAATTCATCCAACACAATATACCAAGGCCCTTACCAATGACCATTATCATCAATTCAACCCAATATTTATGATACATAATGAATTAAAGATAATTCAACATAGATTATGAAATTAGGGCAACATACTAACAATTCTAGCATGATTCTATCATAATTCACTAGCTCTAATCAATCTACACAATTATTCAATAGCATTAAGACATAATCAATTCACCCATAAAGTAGTCAAAACTAGATTGGCATGGTTTGCATCGGTTCATAGAGTTTTTAGGTTATAATCATCAAATTAACATCAATTCGATCATAATACAATGTTTCAAAACTTTAATGCAAGAACCCATTGATAGATTACGAAATTGGACAATTCGTGTTTTTTATCATCTTTGAAAAATCATTGGAATTAACTCCTTGAAGAAAGAGATTTCAAGGATGAATAACCATACCTTAATTGTGATGAAAATCCCACAAAATTGATAGAAAAAACTTGAGAATATTAGTCTTGTTCCTTGGAGTTTCAAAGCTTCAACAATGGAGATTTTGGAGAGAAGAATGGAGAAGTTTTTTTTTTGAGTTTAGGGTTTTGCTTTGTTTGGTGAGTCTAGGGGTATAAAAAAACTCAATAACCGTCAATAAATCATCCCCAAATTACCCAAAAGACCACTGAACTTATCAGACAATCTAACCAACTCAAATTTGACTTAAAAACGACACAACCGAATTCGGGAGTTTACTGCTCGTCGCGGAGGCATTTTCAACTCTTGTTTCTGGAAAATTTTGAGACAGAATTGTTCGTTACAGCCCCGCGTCTCAGGGAATTAATTTCGCCCAATGCGTGTTGACTGCGCATCGCGCAGCAGCTGCCAGATCTTGGCTGCTTGGCAGCTTCGATGGCCTATGTTTGGGTCCTCCTCCGGGAACCTTAGACGGATCCTCGGGGTGTCGTTCTCGGATTTTTCGAACCTTTACATGTCCGGCTATGAATAGGAACCATCGATTCTCAATTTCACCTTCAAACTATTCCCCAAAACTTCACTACAAAATACTACGACACACTAGTTTAACTTTGACTAGTTTTCGGACGTTAGAAGTTCTTGGTCGTTTGACCTCCTAACTCTTCCAAACTTTATATACTGCCTATAAACACTATTATTAACCATTTTAAGACTTTAAAACCTCATGACACAAGTGTTAGGATCTAGTTCAATCTAGCTCTTTTTTGAGGGTGTAACACAAGAAGACTGTCTTAGTGCTTACGTCTTGACAAAATTGGTGTCAGAAAAGAGAATCGTACTTACTCTTGAAGAAATAGTTATTAGAGAAGAGGACATCAGCCATCAGTTCTTCGATGACTTTAACTCTTCAGTTTAGTTCTTCGACGACTTCAACTTTTTAGCATTTTTTTTTCTCATTAATAGGTATAAGAGAAGAGAATCGGTTCATCTAGCTCTTTGGTTTAGCTCTCTTTGCCTCTCTTCACCTCAGTTCAGCTAGCTCGTTCTTCAGTGAAATGAAAACGTGAAAGACGGAAGTGAAGCGTAAAAGAGTAAAGTTAATGCTTTATGATTTATGATGTTTGTTTTTTTGGCCAATAAAAATGGGAGGGAGAGCTAAAAATATTGGAGGTAGTATAACATTTTAGTTAAAATTCTAAGGTCACACTTATAATGTGTTCTTTTTTTAATTATAAAAATAGGACACTTTAAAAGTTTGTCCATATATGTAAATAGGTGTTGCCAATTATATCATATTGTAACAACACTTATAAAGTGTACCTTATACCATTAAAGAGTACATTTTTTAAATGTTGCCAATACTATCGTAGCTAAAAGTAAAAAACATTGGCTACACTTTAAAAGCATTCCCAAAACTACTTTAGGCAACACTTTACAAACGTAGTCCCGAATTAGTGTGTCTATAGACCTAAAATGGCGCAATGATAGTTGAAAACTTCGTTGAATGATGAAAAATGGGTTTTCAAGTTATTTTGATGATTTTAGAGGTCAAACGTTAAGAAACGACTATAACTTGCGGAAACTAGTCATTAAACTAGTGAGTTGTAAGGGTCTTGTCGTTGAATTTTGGAGTGTCGTATGAGTGTAAAAACTTTTAGAAGTGACTCCTACATTTATAATCCTATAGTTAGGGGTAAAATTTTGGGTATGAGTCCCCAAAGACCAATCAAAGGTTCTTGGAGAGGACCCAAAAGACTAACCACTAGTCTGCCCCATAAAGCAAAAGGTTGTTAAAATGTGTCACCTATGGATTACCATCTACGACCAGTAGGTCATTTGACGTCCCGTAGGTCTTGCTCATAATCAAGTGTACAAGACATCATATCAGTCATCATTATCACAATTCTTAACACATAGCCACATTCATCAAGTAATCCATTAATCACTTTAGACCTTATATCCAAGGTTATCCTAAGACTCACCTAGGTAATACATGAATTGACCTCCCATACAACCTCTTAAATACACACCTAAATGATCCTTAAGACTACAAAAGGTAAGGATACTTCATCTCAATTCAACAAGTCAACATTCATTAGTGGAGAAAACATTCATGGATTTAAGAACTTCATATAAATACCATCCTCTAAGACAACCCCCAAGTTACACTAGTGCTATGTGCAAGTAGCATCCCATTCTACTACTCCCACTTAGTGCTACTTAGGAATCACCATAGACTAGGCACATCACATTCGATCATTACATATCCTTCATCAACATAAGACATAATATCAACATTCTCTATTAACATTAGATATGAGGTCAACATACTTAATTAACATTATATAGTAACCCATTGATTCATTGACATCTCAAAGACACACCAAGACTCCCTCCAAATGTGTACTTGCGCAATGCATAGATTGTGTCCCATTCCACCACCTATCCTAAGTAGTACACCCTTAGGAAAACTTAGTTCATTACATTTATTTATGTGAGATAGCTTTAACCAACATAGACCATAAGATCTTGACATGGAATCTCGGTATTAACCCCTACTGGATGAGGGATCCCCACTTGCCTAAGGTAGGGTCATTATTTTAGCCTTTACATGGATCATTAATAGCTAGAGCTATGCGGGTGCATAATTAAGGGACAAGGAGATGTCTTCTAAGTACTACATCTCAACTTACGGAGAGTACTCATCTCATGAAGTATATTGGATACAATATCTCTACTAACGAATAGTATCCACCCCTTCGTCAAATCTTCTCGGTGCTAAGCATAAATGTCCACGGAATTTTATACATTTATTAAATTCATTAGCTATAGGTCAATAGATTCCTACCAAGTACTACATCTTAACTCATGAAGAGTATTCATCTCAACCTATCATGCATTCATTGGAAAGCTGTTGGGAATGGTGAGGTTGCTACTAGGCACTACATCTCAACTCACGAAGAGTGTCCACCCCAAAATCTCCCTTTTTCATTCATTATAGTTCTATTTATAAAACCCTTCAATCGACTCTCATTCATTACATTTTCATTAGATTCATTCATTCAATCAATGTGTGTGTACATGTGAGAAAGACTTTCACATATTCACCATCATTCATACATTGTCTTCTAAACATAATCATACTACATTCATCATAATCCACACACAATCATACTTCACACTCACATCATACTTCAATTAGACATAGTATCCTCAAGACACATATTCATAACTCCATAAGACATATATATGCATATACATCATAACATCACTTTACTTCAAATTCAATGCCTTCAAGTCCATGATCACAATTCACAAAAACATATTCATTTACATTAACTAAACACCGGCACCATAAGTGGACCATACAACACAAGATCAATTCAAGAAGACTAGAAAACTTAAGGTCAAATTACCCTTCATCCAAGACTTGATCACCTTTTCTCGATTCTCCAATAATTCATCAAAATTAGGCATAAATGGTAGTAGATAATCATAATACAACAAAGCATAAACACAATTATAACAATATCCAATGACATTCAATCAAACCCACATCATAAATTCATCAATTAATATTGAAAGCATCATAATCCATCCATTAAAACCTTTTGATGCAAGGACCCATGCTTAGAATTTGAAATAGGAGATTACAGGATTTTGAAACCTTTTGAAAAGCCTTTGGATTGTATCCTTGAATGATATAAGAATAAAGGAAGAATTTCCATTCTTTACTAGAAAAAAACCTACAAAATTTGATGAAGAAAGCACTGAAAATCTTGAATCCTAGCTTCACCTTGAGTTCAAGCTCCAATGTAGTCTTCAGAGAGTTTTGTTTAGGAGAGGGGTTTTGATTTTGAAAAGTGAAGTCTAACATAGGTTTTAGGTGTATCAAATAACTAATAATACAATATAAAACCTAAAATAACCGCCAATGACTTAATTGGAACCTGGGGTGAATTTACCAATTCACCCCTAAGTTGGCAGAGAGCCTGCAGGAAATGGCAGGTCATCAAGGCTTGTCCATGGTAGCTAATGCTCCCAAGGATATGTCTTGACATATGCAGGGGGTTGAAGCTCCATCAAATGAACTATTGGCCGTATGTCATGGCCGTAGGTTACCCCCTTTTAGTAGCTTTGGGGGTTGAGCTTAGGGTCCTTCTCAACGACCCCTAGTTGGGTTCTTAAGGAGTCGTACTCGGACATTTAACCCCCTTAACATGTCCTTATAAGCAATACTTCCACCTACCATACTTTTAGACTCCAAACAACACATTAAAACACATAAAATATGCAAAGGCACACTAGTATACACAAGACTAGTTTTAAAACGTCATGGTCGTCCCTTGACGTTCAACTTCAGAACTCTTTAAAACAGACTTATAAAGCTATTCTTCATTATTATAACAAGTTACTAACTCATAAAACCTATGCGAAGATCTAATATATCCTATTTCATTTTGAGGGTTGTTACATTCTCCCCCACTTAGAAAATCATTTGTCCTCGAATGACACTTAAACACCTTCAAGGACTAAAAGACTCAACTAGTAGCTCACAACACATATCATCATGGATACGAAATTCATAGTCTATACACCAAACATACAAGGAACACCAACTTCACATCATTATGCACTCTAGGCAACACAAGCGATTTGGAACTATTTCCACCATTCATAAAGCACACATACTTCATCATTTTCATTGCATTATGAAGGAACTACCTTATCCAACTTTAAACATGCTCATCATTTCATTACAAGGCTCAAAATGAAATTATATTCAAATCACACACTGGCATATAAACACAACCACTTTTAAGGCAAATAAGCATGTTCTAATAGATGCACATTAATATGAGAGGTACATAGATCAATTTCTAACTTTAGCATAACATTATCTAGATCATGAAACATATTATCACAAAAAGGCTTTCATAGAATAAGGAGACATGCAACTCATATTCATATGCAAGACTCCAAAACATAATCAAACTTCTAAAAATTTTGGTCTCAAGCTTGAGTAAGAATAGAAGGAAAAAATAAGGATATCAACCACATTACTACTCAAATCATTCTCCCCCACTTAGGGTAAACCCATCTAAGAACAAATAAAACGAACCATAACGAACTATGACTCACCAGGGCCTTTATTTCGGATTAGCTCCTTTTTTGATTGAAGCATATAAAATTGGTTTTTATTTTGAGTATTAGGATCTAGACCATCATGTAAAACTTTGTTGGTATCCTTCCCTTTTGCATTGAGGATAGGGCAATCTCTCATCTTATGACCCTTATTTCCACATCAAAATTATCCATCCGTACCGGCACGACACTTAGATTAGTGTTGCTTCCCACATGTAATACATCTAGTACTCTCAAAAGTAGAGCCACCTCCATTCGTTCCTTGAGAACATTGGTTGGAAGCCCTATCCTTGTTCACCATGGATAAATCTTTATTATAAAACCTCTTCTTAGACTTAGGTTTACGTGGTTCATCCGACCTAGACCTTTTCCCATATTCATTCATCTTTTTAAGTTGGACTCCTCTATTTTTTCGGCATACACCATGAGTCTACAAATATCCATATCATGATGGAGAATTTCCGTAAGACACTCTTCTTTAACAAAACTAGACACCCCCACACAAACTTATTCATTCTAGCCATAGGGTTGGGTATCAAGGTTCAGCTTACTTAGAGAGTTGGGTGAACTTGAGAGAGTATTCTTTCAAACTCATTCCCCCTTGTCGAAGATTCAAGAATTCCACTAACTTTTTTTCCCTCAACTAAGGGGAAAAACCTACAGGAAAGGCAGATTAAACACTCCCTAATCTACCAGGCCCTCGCGTACGGGTCTCTCATCCCTTCATTGCTCAAACCACACTTGTTCCACCTCTTTTAGTTGGTAAGCGGCTAGTTCTGATTTTTCCCTAGAAGTTACTCCTATAGCATCTATCACCTTGAATACCTCTTCTATAAAGCCTTGTTGATCCTCATCCTCCTTAGTGCCATGAAAGGTAGGAGGATTTGTCCTCATGAAATCTCGGATTCTAGAAGCGAGTTTACCTGCATTGAGTTGAGGTGCAACTTCTTAGTTAGCTTGGGCCATCGTGGCTTGAACATGAGTAGTTATGACTTTATCTTGAGTCGTCATGAGTTGGATCAAATTTTGAAAAGCAACCTTTATCTCCACATCAGAAATATCCCCTTCAACACTGGGAGCTTGAGGACCTTTGGGATCTTGAGGCTTAACCTCCTCATTTACATTCTCTTTATTAGCTATAGGGACTTGTTCATCCTAGGGAGGACTCCCTCATCACTACTCCTTGTACCACTCTTCTTACGGTTTTCCTTCTTGTATTCATATCCTATAAAGACAAGATAAGAGATTAGGAAAACATACTTATAGAACTCAACTCTATGGCATGAAACAAGAGTACAGAAGAGAGTAAAACTTCTATCGTCCTATATCCTCTCGCTCATAGATGTGTCATGACTCACACCGATGAACAAGACTCTACTAGATGTGACTTGTGAGACATTGGACACGAAGACTATGTTCAATAAACTGCCTCTGTTTCTATGTTTTTCACGACCCAGGAGCATCCCCAAGTTGTGACGTGACATACTTCACCTCTCAGAGGTCTTGTACAAGGCTCTTAGCATTCATTCATCAAATATATATGAAAAGTAGTGCGGAATTAAATCATTTCACAGTAATAGTCAATAAAAAACTCTTCCATAAAATGTGAGAAACAAAGTCTCATCATCACAAGACATCTTAGAGACGTCTTATTATCATAGAGTCACAACCCTTATATAGAAAATAAACTCATAGTCCAATACAAGTGTTTAACAGAAATAAAACTAGACATAACATCCTCATCCCCGATCATATGATGAAGTACCAAGAGACTTGAGATAACAATACTTCCCAAGCTTCACCTCTAAGAAAATTTCACTTGCCTTCCCCTTATACTTTTAGAAATAGAAAAGAATATGGAGTAAGTACAAATAATATACTAAGTATGGCAATATGCAAAAACATTCTTTAAAGAGGGCATTTTAGTTGAAACAAGCTTTTCATGCTATTTTGATAAAACCTCATGAATCAAGTGTACAAGACATCATATAAGTCATTATTAACATATAAGGTAATACTTTCACAATTCTTAACACATAGCCACATTCATTAAGTAATCCATTAATCACTTAGACACTCTATCAAAAGTTATCCTAAGACTCTCCTGGGTAATACATGAAGAGACCGCCCATACAACCTCTTAAATACACACCTGTATGATCGATAAGACTACCAAAGATAAGGATACTTCATCTCAATTCAACAAGTCAACATTCATTAGTGGAGGAAACATTCATGGATTTAAGATTATCATATAAAGATCATCCTCTAAGACAAACCCCAAATTACACTAGTGCAATGTGAACGTAGTATCCCATTCTACTACTCCAACTTAGTGCTCCTTAGAAATTGTCATATACTAGGAACATCACAATCAATCATTACTTAGCCTTCATCAATATTAGACATAAGAACAACATGCTTCACTAACATTAGACATAAGGTGAACTTACTTCATTGACATTATATAGTAACACATTGATTAATTGACATCTCAAAAACACACCATGACTCCCTCCAAATGTGTACTTGTGCAATGTATAGATAGCGTCCCATTGCACCACCTACCCTAAGTAGTACACCCTTAGGAAGACATAGTTCATTACATTCATTTGTGGTAGCTATCTTTATCCAACATAGACCATGAGAGCTTGACATGCAATCTCGGTATTAACCCCTACCGGATAAGGATCCCCACTTGCCTAAGGTAGGGTTATTCTTTTAGCCTTTACATGGATCACCAATAGTTAGACTTATGTGGGCGCATAGTTTAGGGACAAGGATATGTCTTCTAAGTACTACATCTCAACTCACGAATAGTTCTCATCTCAAGAGGTACATTTGATACAACATTTCTACTCACGAAGAGTATCCACCCCTTTTGTCAAATCCTCTCGTTGCTAAGCATAAATCCCCACGGAGTTTTAGACATTCGTTAGCTATAGGTTAAGAGATTCCTACCAAGTACTAAATCTCAACTCACGAAGAGTACTCATCTAAACCTATAATTCATTCATTGGAAAGCTCTTGGGAATGGTGAGGTTTCTACTAGACACTACATTTTAGCTCACGAAGAATTTCCACCCCAACATCCCCCTTTTTCATTCATTATTGTTCTATTGAGAAAACCCTTCAATAGACTCTCATTCATTACATTTTCATTAGCTTCATTCATTCATTTATTGTGTGTGTACATGTGAGAAAGACTTTCACATAATCACCATCATTCATACATTGTCTTCTAAAAATGATCATACTACATGCATCATAATCAGCACACCATCATAATTCACACTCGCATCATACTTCAATTAGACATAGTATCTTCAAGACACATATTCGTCACTCCATAAGATATCTCTATGCATATACATCATAACATCACTTTACTTCACATTCAATGCCTTCGATGCTATGATACAAATTCACATATACGTATTCATATAGATTAACTAAACACCGCCTCCATAAGTGAATCATACCACACAAGATCAATTCAAGAAGACTTGAAAAATTTAGGTCAACTTACCCTTCATCCAACTTGATCACCTTTTCTCGATTATCCAACATTTCATCTTAATTAGGCATAATTCGCAGTAGATAATCATAATACAACAGAGTCTAAACACAATTCCAACAATAACCAATCATATTCAATCTAACCTACTACATATGACAAATTTAGAGAATTAGGATGTACAAGACTCCATGGAGTTTTTAATCATAAATTAAACAATTAATATTTAAAACATCATATTTTATCCATTAAAACCTTTTTATGGAAGGAACCATGCTTAGAATTCGAAATAGGAGATTTTAGGATTTAGAAACCTTTTGAAAAGCCTTTATATTGGCTCATTGAGTGAGAGACGAATCAAGTATGAATTACCATACCTTATTAGAATAAAACCTACTAAATTTGATGAATAAACCACTTAAAATCTTCAATCCTAACTTGACCTTGAGTTCAAGCAACAATGGAGTCTTTAGAAGGTTTTGTTTAGGAGAGGGGTTTTGATTTTGATAAAATGAAGTATAACTTAGGTTTTAGGTGTATAAACTAACTAATTATAAATTAAAACACCTAAAATAATATCCAGTGACTTAAATGGGACATGGTGGTGAAATTACAAATTCACCTCGAAGTTGGTCGAGACCTTGTAGAAAATTGTAGGTTTAACGACCCAAAGTACACCATATAAGAGTTAGGGCATCATTCAAGTCGTAAAAATACGTACTTGACCTCTCAGAGGTCTTGTACAAGCCTTTAGACATGATTGTTTTCATACATACGAAAAGTAGTCCGGATTTAAATCTTTTCTTTCAAACCATAACGCGGAAACATTCAATAAAACTTCTATTATATGTCTCAAAAACCATCTATGACATCATGCGTACAATAGTCTTGGGTCACAGCCCATAAAAGTCTAAATATATTAAGAACATAAAAGACATCGTAGTGGTGGTGTCCTCGAATGCTATGAGGACGCACCAATCTTCACTACTTCAAAGCCTTGGAAACTCTATCCTTCAAAGCAACTCAATCTCCTCAAGACCCTACATTGGATTAGAATGTAGACAAAATATGCGTTTAGTACAAAATGTACAGAGTATGAAAACTATCATACCAAACATAAGATATCTCAAAGGGTTAGTGAATAATAGACATAGTCATAAGAGATAAAGACATAAGCATAACATGAATATCATAAGCATAATAAAGAGTCATAAATCATATAAGAGTTAATACGTAACTCATTTTCCTTCTTACTTAAATGAACTATTTCACAAGCCACCTCCAAGTATAAATGTGCAAGGCTAAGGTAGCATCCCATACTACTACCAAAGCAAAGTACATGCCTATTGTCATTTTTGATCAAAATCCATTATCACAATTAATACCTTAAGTTCACCATATCATTTGAGCACTAAGCCCCTAGGCCACCTCAAGCACACTTGTGCAATAACTGTGAAGTATCCCATTCTACCTCACACTAAGCATGTCTTGAAATCACCCTAATCTCTTTCATTTTAGTTTAAGGAGTATCTAGTATACCTACTTCATATAGACATGGGACTATCATCTTAAGTCAATCATGTCATGGAAAGCAACCATAGACACTATCCAAGATAATCATAAATATCATGTAGTGGTCATGTCATAGGTAGCTTCAAGTCATACTTGTGCAATATATAGATAGCATCCCATACTACCATCCACACTAAGTACTCCTCAAGACTATCCCACTCCAAGCTAACTTGTCTTGCAGTCATTTCTATTAAGCTCAACTTACTATCATAATAAACCTACTACCATGGAAAGCATCTCAACATACTAACCAAGCTAACTAAAGAAAGGATACAAGCACCCTAACCACAAGGCAACCAATCATGTAGATGCAAGCTAATCATAAGGGACAATGAGTCCTCAACCCTAAGCTATCATGAGTAACTAATCTTAAGCTAGTACATGAAATTCACCTTGCATGCAAATCAAGCTACCATGAAAAATGCACCTTGCATGATAGTCAAGCTAAAATTAGGAGAGTATAGGCCTTTACCATAAAGTTACCATAAAATGTTTTTGGCCTAACAAAGTCAAGCTAACATGATCAACTATCCTTACAACACAAGACCAAGCTAATCATGGGAGACCTTACTTCCTCCATCCAAAGTTATCATGAGATTGATCACCTCAAGCTACCATGAGTAATTCAACCCAAGCTTCCATGAGATTAACATCTCAAGCTACCATGAGTATTTCAACTAATGCCTCATTGAGATTTACTATCCAACCTACCCTTGATACCAACCATCTCAACTATCATGAGATCCACCATCCCAAACTAACATAAGATTCACATCTCAAGCTATCATGAGAATTTACAACTCAAGCTATCATGCCTTTGTATTATATCACCAAGTCTATTACACATGAAGTGATCATACAATCCATATTGAAGATAATCTAGTTCATCATGTCTTGATCATTTTAGATTCTTAGGTCAACCTAGAATTCATCTATGTGTGAGAGAACTTGCTTCCCCCATCATGTTTATGTATAGGTGTAGAAGAGAAAGAAACCATCATCACCATCCCTTCATAATGACTTTACCCCCAAAGACCTAGCATAAATGGCATAACAACCTATAGTCGATTATTACCTTCAATTCATTGTGATCTATGTTCAGTTTCGTTCTTACTTCATTCAATTGGATCATTAGAAGGTATTTCTAAATAGACATGATCACATAGGTTCAATTCCATATTTTAAAGTCAAGACCACCCTAGATAAATTAAGCCTAGTTTGATTTCTATCTAGGTGATTCAATCATGATCAAGTAGTATACAATACAATTTAATTAAGATCAACTTAGAACATTCATCTTGCCTTTAACGTCCTAAAATAACCATGATCACCTTCAACATAATATACTATAATTCACTATTAAAACCTCATGAAAACATCACATAATCATCATGTGAACATAATTTAATGTTACCCACTAGATTGGGATCACAATCAAGCCTTACGCATAATGCAATCACAACCCTCTTTAGATTGTGGTTCTTTGGATTAACAATTGAGGAAATCTAGGGGAGCTACATGAATGGAAGAATCCATGGATGAATAATCTTTACATACCTTAGATTGGATCCTTAAAAACATCTTGAAACCTTGGTGAATTTCATCTTAGAAGTTGCCTCCAATTTCTCTACTTCTTCAATGGTGGTTTTGGGAGAAACTTTGGAGAGAAAGGTTTTGATTTGGAGTCTAGGGCCTATGTGTCTATTGTAATGTTTGAATACACTTCAAATACCTAAAATAATCACCAATAATTAATCCCTAAAGTACCTAAAAGACCCCTGCACATAATTGACATTTTAACCAAATCTAGGGGTTTACTGCGCGTCGCGGAGGCATTTTCAATTCTTGGTTCTGGAAAATTTTGAGACAGTATGTTCGTGATGTCCCCGCATTTCAAGTCAAAATTTTCCCATCTTAGTGCAGGCTGCGTGACACCCAGCCACGCCAATTCTTGGCTGGCACGGCAGCTTGCTTGGACCATGTTTGTGTCCTCCTTGGGGACCCTTAGGCTGGTCCCCGGGGCGTCGTTGTCAGAAGTTTCGACCCTTTACATGTCATGATATGTATAGGAACAATCGATTGTCAATTTCAACCTCAAAACATACGCCGAATCTCCACTACAAAACACTATGACGCACTAGTTCAACTTAGACTAGCTTGCGGATGTTTTGGATGTTTGACCTCCATACTCTTCCAAACTTCATATACTGCCTCTTAATGCTATTCTAAGTCATTTTAGGACCTTATATTCTCATGACACACTCATGTTAGTTTGTATATTTCCCTAATTCATTTTTGGGGTGTTACAATATCCCCCACTTGGGAAACATTCGTCCTCGAATGACACTTCACTAAACACTTCTTAAATGACTAACTCTCGACTAGCAGCCCATCGTATATGCATTATACCTAAATGCACATACCCAAATCAAGAAACAATTTAATTACAAGCTCAACATAGCTACAGATAATCATATAAAGACCTCATAAAAAGAACTCCGTATCCCCCACTTGGGAATAAGATACACATGTCTTTTCTAACTTTGATTCATCATCATTAAGAGTAGTAAAATCAGCAAAACAAATTATAATCGTAAGAAATTCTGGAAATTTTCATAAATCATTAAGGAAACACATACCGGATAGGGACATAAGGATATCATTCTTGATTACCATTGTATTGGAGAGTATAAAATCTATTCCTCTAGAGGACCATCTTTGACTTGATTAGTAGCAACTTGCTTGCCTTCTCTCACATTAGCTTTTGCCTTAGGGCAATCTTTCATCATATGACCACTCTCTCCACACCCATAGCAACCATCTCTACCTGCCAAGCACCTACCCTCATGTTTCTTACCATACCTAGGGAAAGTAGGTCGGGAGTACTCATTGCTCTTCACATACCTAGAAGTATTAGAGTAGACTTGTACGGAAGACTTTTGTCGATTCTTGGAACGACCTTGTCCATCGTACCCTTCACTTTCCATCCTAACTCTCTTCATCTCCTTCTTAAGCATGGACTCTTATATTTATTAAGCAAACACCATTAGTCGTGAGAGATCCATATCATCTACAAGCATTGCCATACGACTCTTCTTCAACTTATTCGGACACCCCCGTCATGAACCTATTCATCAAGTCTCTAGGGTTTGCTACCAATCTTTGATCATACTTAGAAAATTGAGTGAACTTCAATGCATACTCCTTAAAACTCAACTTGCCTTGTTTGAGGTTTATGAACTCCCCCAATTTAGCCTCCGTTAATTCCCTAGGAAAGAACCTACAAGGAAAGCTGACTTAAAAGGCTCCCACTCTATGGAACCCTCTGTTACAAGCCTAGAATATTTCCATTGCTCATACCAAACATGAGATACTATTTTAATGTAATAAACACCTAATTAACTTCATAATCCCCAACACCCCAAATAAATAACTAACTTTACCTACAAAATTTTCTTCAAAACTATTCCCTCAAAAACCTCCATTGAATACCTAGAAATATATCAAGTAAATCTTCAACGAAGTAGATTCTGACCTTTAACTTGGACAGATTCAAAGTATAAGGTATGGGAGTTCTTTATTTTTGGTTAGTTATCACATTCTAAAGCACACTAGCCCCGTCAACTATATTTTCAAATTCCCCAAATTCTAAGGTTTTACTCAAAAGAATGGGTCACCTTCTTAAAACGTTTGAATTGATAAATTATTATTTTTTATGATAATATATGATCAATTATGGGTAAATTCATGGCATATTTATTGGTTTTTAAAAAAAAACAAAAGACCCATGTTCTTCCCCTTGTTTCTAAATTGTAAGCCCTTGTATGGATTAATTGATGGGTATAGATTGATAATCTAGAATCTCTACTTTTATTTGGTGAATTTAGTATGAAGTTACTCTATCTCATGCTCTAATTATAAGGATTAGGGTTATATCTTGATGAGTGGCCTTAGACTAGATCACCTAGTTTTGTATTGATCATAAGTAAATCATAAAGACATGAATAATTATGATTTATATGAGGGATTATGGTTGTGCAGTATGTATATTGAGTTTATATGTCTTTATATTTCTGTGATTTATCAAGAGTATGGCATGTAGTTAGGTCTCCCTAAGGATTAGGTATACTTGATGACCATGTAAGACATGGCTTGAGAGTAAGGCTTGTAACATGAAGATGACTCCTAAGACTTTAAGGATAAAGACTAAAATGTATGAATAAAGACTCTAAGACTTTAAGAAAATGTCTATATGTATGATAAGTTGTATATGGACCTAAAGTGCAAAGATCTCACCCTCATGACATATAATATGATCACATGAATTTACTCATGATATGAATGGATTACTCGAATTATCTATGTTCCGTGAATTCAATACTTGATGTTTTGATTTAATATGACCATGTAATGCAATATATGAGGTGTATTAATAATTGTGCTATTATGTACATGTTTATTAACCCCTTGTGGGAAGGTGTCTATGATTACAATGTTGTTTTCTTAGGCGTCAAATCAAATGTTAGTTTTCCTATGAACCTTTACCTACTATTATGCATCAGATGTACATGGAATGACTATACATTTGAAAGTGTTTAGGTGTATACCTATCTTTGATCCTACATATGAATTGTTCATACTATTATTGTGGAGGTATTTACTTAATTTATTAATTATGGTGTTGAGAGAAGGTTACTCTCCCCTACAACCTTAGATATGACTAAGTATGATACAATGTGAATATGTATGATATCCTATGATTATAGTTGTGTATTGTGATGAATGTGGGGAGATTAACATAAACACTTAATGCATATATTGTGAAAGGTTTTCTCGCATATTGTGGATTCTAAGTTTGAAAGTCTCTTGTCACCTGATGAATCCTTGATCTAATAAAAAGTAGTTTTGGATAAATGCCTTAGTGAATTCTCCTATAAACAATAAACTTAAGTAAAGACTTAAAGTTACTTTATAGGGAATTTTGCATAGCGCCGAGTGAACATGAATATGAAATAGAAGATTTAACGTTTCAAATGTCCGACCTCAAATATGAGTTCCTTCTACGTTTAGCAAGTCCGGGTTCCCGATATATGTATATGTTGTCTCAATAAATGGAAACCTTCTATATTTAGAAAGTTTGGAATTCTAGTAGAAATTTCCATGATCCTTAACTATGTTCCCACAAAGGTCTTATCTAGTCGATCCACCTTATGGCGAGGTATGTCTAGTTTCACCTAAGGCACGTCATACGCCACTTTTCGGTGTGAATGTAGAACACCAGATTCCATGTAGCTCACATTGTCTATGTTAGTTATTGCGGATATCCCTATATTTAAGAATATGAACTAAGATATGAATGTGACCTATGATTAAAAATATGAACTCTAAGTAGGGATTTTTGAGGGGTTATACTTAGTATAGGTGACGGTATGGGACTTTACCTATCCATTACACAAGTGGGTCCTAAGAGAAGTTCTTGTGTGAATCCTCTATGTATGGCAACTTATGAATGATGTTAAGGTGGATTTCACCTAATATGATATTTTTTATGTATGTTACTATATTTGTGGCTTCTTTATGCCTTTACGAAGTATGTACGGGGTATGTGACTTCACATGTACATTGTACAAGTGAACTTGAAAATAGGTCATGGGTGGTGTCCTTATGATATGATGTTTATTGAACTCAATTATGTATGATATGAATGTGTTGAATGAACTATTACTAATGAATCCTCTAGGATATCTACTTTGTATAAGGAGTATGATCAGATGCCTCTCATACATGACACAAGTAGACTTCAAAAAGAGCCATGGTATGCTTCCATTTCATTATGATGATTTATGAATTGTTGCATGCTCCCTTTGAGTTATTACTATGATTGACTTTCCTTAGAGTTCATGTAATTTACATGACTATTTCCTTATTTGTTACTAACTAGTATAATGAGGTCTAAAGACTAAGTGCATCACTAAGGTAACTTTAAAGGAGTACTTGTAGGGTTTGTATTATTGGATAAAAACTACACATTGCACAAGTGTTCCCTAAAGGTTACTAAGGTGAGGGATATACTATGAAATGAGCATTAACGTGATATTTGATTGGGTTATACATTGTAAATGTATGCTAGTTACCATTTATTGCACAAGTGTTTCTTATGACATGATTACTTAATGATCAGATAATCTTGGTATTTGACTTGTATTACTAAATTATTGGAGGCTATGTATTGTGGAGATTGAGATATGTGTTATCTTGATGTTTGAGACTATGATTATTGTTGTAATGATATCTCTTATGTGATAATGAAATGTATGTGAGTTGCCTTATTGATTGTATTCTCCAATTATTTCAAAATGATTTTCAAAATAGTATATAGCATGACTTCAAATAAAATGTCCCTTTTAAAGAATGTTTAAATGTTTTTGTGCATTTAAACATAATGTCCTTTATTATTTACGAGGGCTCAACCTTATGTCCTTTATTGGTGAGTCCTCATTGTATTTGAGGGCTCAACCTTATGTCCTTTATTGTCTTTACTTTTATGTTCTATACTTTTGTATGGGACATGTCCCTATGTTTTGTATTAAAGAGTATTATTTCAAGTAATGAGATGGTTTGAGATATAATGTCATAAATACTGTTTCATTTTCATAAGAGTCTTTGATTGTAAAGAAAAGTTTTAAATTTCTACTTTTTCTATGTCTTATGCAATGAATATTATACTAAGGGCTTTAATTAGATCCCTTAGGGGTCAAGTACACCATGTTACGACTAGGGGATTTTCTAAGTTCGTGAAAAACATGGTATTAGAGACAGGTCTTGGGAATGTTTTTAGGATGTCTCAAACCACATCAAGTAGAATGTTGTTCATAAATGTAAAGCGCACCACATATTATGAATAAGAGGCTATTGGATGGTAGGAAAAACTTTACTTCATTCTTTAGTCGTGCCATAGAGCTTAATTTGATAAGGTTTTTCTCCTATACCTTATCAGATGGTCGTTAAAGTATTACAAGTTGAACAGATGTTGCTACATGATCAAGGGAGAGAGGTTGGTTGTGATTTCAATTATGGCTATGTTACTTCTGAGACTTCAGGTAATAGATTTTGACGTTTTCCTTTGGCGTTATAATGCTTCATTGTTGACTTTGTGTTAGGAAGGTTGGTTAGAAGTATTTGTGTATGCTTACTCCCAAGGAAGAGATAGTGTGCTTACCTAACAAGGTGATTGTGAGGTTATGTTTAGTTGAAGATAGAACTCGTATAGTGAAATTGTTAGTTCCCGAATGAGCTTTTCCGAGAGCGAAAAGAGGGAAATTTTATGGCATACGTTTGGATTAAGTTGTGTCTTAAGGTTGACCTTGAGGTTGTATGTAACACCTAGATGAGGTAAGGAAGAGAGTGTAAATGTTGACCAAATTCAAGAGTTAATTGTCTTTTAAGATTGATCCTAAGTATGATTATTTTGATGTAGGGTTCTTAGGTATACCAAGATTCGATTGGCTGGTAGATCCCACCAAAGGTGATGATAAGGGTTTAAATGGTCTAGGATTGTCTTGATCAAACCTTAGTGAAAGATATAAAGGCTTAATGGATGAAGGTTAACTAAGATTCCCATATGTTCAACAAAAAGTAGGTGTCTACCCTAAAATCTAAAGGAGTGAGTTGTAGTGGATCTTATGTGGTTGGCCTACTTTTGATAGTTATGGAAAGAAACATAATAATAAGTGTCTAGTCGGTACAAAGGGTTGTTAGGGTTGTTGTGGAAGTGACCACAAGATTAGAGATTTCCCGGTACTTAATATTAGAGGAAGAGAGAGGAAGAAAACTAGGTCAGGTGCCTTCAAGCTAGAGGTGAACAAGAGTATACTTTTAATGTGGCTACCCGTATGTGTTTTATGCTTACCTCTATACAGGTGATACTTGTGTTTTGTGACTTGATAAAAATTTAGGCATTATGAGCTTTTGTGTTGTCCTTGGTATGCATGGGTTAAATTGTGATTATATACTCTCTTTTTTTATTAAAACATCATATCATAAGTATAAGAACAAAATTTAATTACCAAACATCACAAATAGCATCAAGCATACATCAAAACATATAGACATGAGATCCTCCTACCAAAGGTGATTCTAAATCTTATATAAGTGAGTTATGAAGTAACCTCCCATACAATCCCTCCACACACACGTAAGAGATCCTTTATACTACCTAAGAAAAGATCATTCTCACTACACATAATAGCATATAAATACATAACATTCACTTCCCATAGGTTATCAAAAGACTTACTTAAGTAATGCAAGAAGAGACCGCCCATAAACCCTCTCCAAGCTTACCTAAATAATCCCTAAAACTACCTAAGTTTAGATAATGTCTACTTATTCAACTTACTTTCCCTATCTAGACTCATACTTAGGACTTCCCTAGATAAGACATGAAGTGACCATTTCTATGCCCCTTTCATACCTTAACCAAGCAACCCTTAAATTACTCTAGGTAAGTATTTGTCATTAACATACTTTCCGACTTAAGTCATTATCTTTATTAGTTCATTAAGATACATTCAACACATAAGGACATTCAAGTAATGGTCTTGGAAAAGACCTAGGGACTCACTTACTAACAACTTCAAAGACTAATCGTGCAATGTCTAGATAGCGTCCCTTACCACTACCTAAACTTCATAGAACTTCTCCAATACTAGTAGGTACCCCATTTGATGAAAATAGGAAATAACCGACATAGACCATGGTAGCTAAGCATGGAATCCAGAGTCTACCTTACTCCGATGGAGGATGTTCTACTTGCCAATGGTAGAACTTGGATACATCAAATGTAGGCACATTGTTAAGGAATATGAAGGGTTTCATTGTACTCTAGCCTCATCCTTAACTAGAGCTACTTCCCAAACCATATTACTCGGTGACATCATTGAGTAATTTACATAAAGGATCACATGCAGAGGTTTCATATCTAGTTCATAACCCAATCATATTTCACCTAACCAAAGAAGGTCCACTAAGGCTACCTACAATGCTTAAGAGGAGAGTTCAAGGACTTTCCTAAGGATGATTTCATGTCGTTCAAGCCAATTAGCCCTATGTACACCAATCACACAAAAAGAATACCATTACGGCTTTCAACTTCAAGGATATCATAACCTTCCATCTACGATGAAGGTTCCACATAAAGTCCTTCGTAACAATGTTCAAGGTTCCATGTCAATCACACATACAAGACTAAGAGTAATTCCAATACTTTTTTTGGTGTACACCTTAGATATTACAACAAAGCATCTAAGTATGAGAAAACTACACTTTTCTAAATCGATTACATGAAGAGAAAATCAAACTTGTAAACTATCATATAATATATTAGTTAGCTACTTGTTTGAACTCAAGACATATTCACTGTAAGATTTCAAAATCTATTACATGAACTCAAACTTCTGGAAAATTTAAGCCCTAGTCGGCTTATAAGCCTAGTAAAAAAGAAATTCTCAAGTGAAAAATCAGCTCTCTTATACTAGTTAACATCTGCATGTGTAAACTTGTAAAGAACCCAATAACAAATCTCAGGACATGTACAACAAGATAAAAGGAGATGCTACTAACAGAAGGCAATACATATTAGAAGAACATGAACGTGCAGGAGATCCAAAGCAGCAAGAGAAATATGATAAAACAGATAAAAATGACTACGATGTTCCGAATTATGAGGATGAGCTTTACCACGATAATCAATCACTTGAAGGAAATAATGATGAGGATGACAATATCATCGATTATCTTATTAGTTCTTTTGGATTAACTTTTCTAGAAGAATATCATGAGGAAGTACATGAAGTTACAAATAAGCAAGGCCTATCATACAGGGTTAGAAATTCTTTGAGACAAAGGACTAGAATACAAACGACTATTTGCGAAATGCTAAAGAATAGCCCCGAATTTCTCATATTAAAATAAGTCCTCATCTCGAAGAGTTAAAACATGTGAAGGGAATGAATGAAAAACAGACTTCCGAGCAATGAAATGGCATACAAACTTAAAAAATGGGACATTTTAAGAAACAAAATATGAACAATAGAAAATGAACTTGTATGGAAAAACTGGACGACAGGGAATGTGCAACCTGGAAAAGGAAAACAAGGCTTACCCCTCAAAATAGACTCTCAAAATAGGAATGTAAATGATACTAATAAGCAATAACAAGCACGATCTTTGATCTCAAAAAGGGTAGTAAATAGGACACATAAACCCGTAATATTGACATCTTTGTTTGTTCCCTCAACTTAAAGAGAAAGAATGACAAATAAGACATCAAATGCTAGCCAGTAACATAGGTCAAGCGACATTGCAAGATCAAGATCAATAAGAGAAACAACAAAACTAAACTTCGAATGACAAGTAGGGGAATAATAAAAATGAATACAAATTCTCTAATCTTTAAAGCGATATTAGAACAGACCCGCGAAAGTAACTAACAAGAAAATAGCTCATATTGAAACAACATCAACTCAAACATAAATCAAATAAAAAGAAAAAAAGTCATCAGAATAACTTTCAAACAGTCACAATATCACTCTTAACAAAGAACAAGAGGTGAAAATAGTACTATAAGGAAAACAACATTATCTTTCTTCGGGCAGCGAATTGCAATGGGACGAAAAGGGAAACAAATATTCACCAGGAGACTCGGATAATGCTTGGGAAAACAGATGCAAAACGAATTAGAAAATGTGATACTCATATCGACACTTAACTCACCCTGCCTTTAATGTGTTTATATATGTATATATATATATATATATATATATATATATATATATATTTTAACTATTTTTCTTCGGCTGCTCCAAATGTTTTTGCTCAAATAAATCTCAACTTTTTTCCAACCAATAAAAGTGAAAAAGAAGGAGTCTTATATAGGGTGGCTAAAATACAATCTACACACCCAAAAATCTACTGAAGAAGCTAAAATATTCGCTACACTCCCAAAAATCGTATAAAAATACGAGAATATCAAAACCCTAAATCTCAAATTTAGACTTCCAACGATAGAATTTCTTACTTGGTAAACCCTATTGCAACAAAATATTACTGAAATCATGTTCTTCAGTGAGAAATTTGAGAGAAAAACGTGACAAAGAGACTTATAAGCTTCAATTCATCTTGCCAACAACCCCAAAGTAACCAATTCCTTCTTATTCTCATCTTCTAAACACAAAACAAAAAATCAATCAATTCAGCTAATAAGATGTTACGACCCGAGACCACACCCTAGATGATATGGCACTCTTGGAGAGGAACACGACATACTTGACCTCTCGGTGGTCTTGTACAAGCCCTTTGACATCATTCATTGCATACATGTATGAAAAGTAATGCGGAATAGAAACTTTTCACACGAAACATCTTAAAACATCTTTCATATTAAGTCTCAACATATGCCAATTCTTAGACTCAAGAATACTTGGGACACGGCCCATACAATACGAATATTGAAACACTTAGTCTATTACAATACTTCAAATTAAAGAAATCTAAAGACAATTATACCCTCGAGTCAAGTGAGTACATACTTCAACGTTGCCTGAACGATAACTAGATTCCTAGCTTTCCTTCAAGACTCTTCTCACCTTTCACCTACACCTTTAGAGAAAGACAAAGAGTATGAAATTAGTACAAACACATGTACTAAGTATGGCTTAATGCATAAAATCATGAGAAATGGACATTTATGAGAAATATGCTCTTTTTTTGTTAAAATATCATATCATAAGTATAAGAACAAAATTTAAGTACCAAACATCACAAATAGCATCAAGAATACATCAAAACATATAGACATGATATCCTCCTACCAAAGGTGATTCTAAATCTTATTTAAGTGAGTTATGAAGTGAACTCCCATAAAATCCCTCCACACACACCTAAGAGATACTTTATACTACCTAAGATAAGATCATTCTCACTACACATAATAGCATATAAATACATAACATTCTCTTCCCAAATGTTATCAAAAGACTTACTTAAGTAATGCAAGAAGAAACCGCCCATAAACCCTCTCCAAGCTTACCTAAATAATCCCTAAAACTCCCTAAGTTTAGATAATGTCTACTTATTCAACTTACTTTCCCTATCTAGAGGCATACTTAGGACTTCTCTAGATAAGACATGAAGTGACCATTCCTATGCCCCCTTCATACCTTAACCAAGCAACCCTTAAACTACTCTAGGTAAGTATTTGTCATTAACATACTTTCTGACTTAAGTCATTATATTTATTAGTTCATTAAGAGACATTCAACACATAAGGACATTCAAGTAATGGTCTTGGAAAAGACCTAGGGACTCACTTACTAACATCTTCAACTAATCGTGCAATGTCTAGATAGCGTCCCTTACCACTACCTAAACTTCATAGAACTTCTCCAATACTAGTAGGTACTCCATATGATTAAAATAGGCAATAACCGACATAGACCATGGTATCTAAGCATGGAATCCAGAGTCTACCATACTCTGATGGAGGATGTTTTACTTGCCAATGGTAGAACTTGGACACATCCAATGTAGGCACATGGTTAAGGAATATGAAGGGTTTCATTGTACTATAGACTCATCCTTAACTAGAGCTACTTCCCAAACCATATCACTCGGTTACAGCTTTTCTTCTCATAAAGTAATTTACATAAAGGATCACATGCAGAGGTTTCATATCTAGTTCATAACCCAATCATTATTCACCTTACCAAAGCATTCCCAAAACTACTTTAGGCAACACTTTACAAACATAGTCCCGAATTAGTGTGTCTATAGACATAAAATGGCGCAATGATAGTTGAAAACTTCGTTGAATGATGAAAAATGGGTTTTCAAGTTAGTTTGATGATTTTAGAGGTCAAACGTTAAGAAATGACTATAACTTGCGGAAACTAGTCATTAAACTAGTGAGTTGTAAGGGTCTTGTCGTTGAAGTTTGGAGTGTCGTATGAGTGTAAAAACTTTTAAAAGTGACTCCTACATTTATAATCCTGTAGTTAGCGGTAAAATTTTGGGTATGAGTCCCCAAAGACCAATCAAAGGTTCTTGGAGAGGACCCAAAAGACTAACCAGTAGGCTGCCCCATAAAGCAAAAGGTTGTTAAAATGTGTCACCTATGGATTACCATCTACGACCAGTAGGTCATTTGACTCCCCGTAGGTTGCTCATAATCAAGTGTACAAGACATCATATCAGTCATCATTATCACAATTCTTAACACATAGCTACATTCATTAAGTAATCCATTAATCACTTTAGACCTTATATCCAAGGTTATCCTAAGACTCACCTAGGTAATACGTGAAGAGACCTCCCATACAACCTCTTAAATACACACCTAAATGATCCTTAAGACTACAAAAGATAAGGATACTTCATCTCAATTCAACAATTTAACATTCATTAGTGGAGAAAACATTCATGGATTTAAGAACTTCATATAAATACCATCCTCTAAGACAACCCCCAAGTTACACTAGTGCTATGTGCAAATAGCATCCCATTCTACTACTCCCACTTAGTGCTACTTAGGAATCACCATAGACTAGGCACATCACATTCGATCATTACATATCCTTCATCAACATAAGACATAATATCAACATTCTCTATTAACATTAGATATAAGGTCAACTTACTTAATTAACATTATATAGTAACCCATTGATTCATTGACATCTCAAAGACACACCAAGACTCCCTCCAAAATGTGTACTTGTGCAATGCATAGATTGTGTCCCATTCCACCACCTATCCTAAGTAGTACACCCTTAAGAAAACTTAGTTCATTACATTTATTTATGTGAGATATCTTTAAACAACATAGACCATAAGATCATGACATGGAATCTTGGTATTAACCCCTACTGGATGTGGGATCCCCACTTGCCTAAGGTAGGGTCATTATTTTAGCCTTTACATGGATCATTAATAGCTAGAGCGATGCCGGTGCATAACTAAGGGACAAGGAGATGTCTTCTAAGTACTACATCTCAACTTACGGAGAGTACTCATCTCATGAAGTACATTGGACATATCTCTACTAACGAATAGTATCCACCCCTTCGTCAAATCTTCTCGGTGCTAAGCATAAATGTCCACAGAGTTTTAGACATTCATTAATTTCATTAGCTATAGGTTAAGAGATTCCTACAAAGTACTACATCTTAACTAATGAAGAGTATTCATCTCAACCTATCATGCATTCATTGGAAAGCTGTTGGGAATGGTGAGGTTGCTACTAGGCACTACATCTCAACTCACGAAGAGTGTCCACCCCAAAATCTCCCTTTTTCATTCATTATAGTTCTATTTATAAAACCATTCAATCGACTCTCATTCATTACATTTTCATTAGATTCATTCATTCAATCAATGTGTGTGTACATGTGAGAAAGACTTTCACATATTCACCATCATTCATACATTGTCTTCTAAACATAATCATACTACATTCATCATAATCCACACACAATCATACTTCACACTCACATCATACTTCAATTAGACATAGTATCCTCAAGACACATATTCATAACTCCATAAGACATATATATGCATATACATCATAACATCACTTTACTTCACATTCAATGCCTTCAAGGCCATGATCAAAATTCACAAAAACATATTCATTTACATTAACTAAACACCGCCACCATAAGTGGACCATACAACACAAGATCAATTCAAGAAGACTAGAAAAATTAAGGTCAAATTACCTTTCATCCAAGACTTGATCACCTTTTCTCGATTCTCCAATAATTCATCAAAATTAGGCATAATTGGTAGTAGATAATCATAATACAACAAAGCATAAACACAATTCTAACAATATCCAATCACATTCAATCAAACCCACTTCATAAATTCATCAATTAATATTGAAAGCATTATAATCCATCCATTAAAACCTTTTGATGCAAGGACCCATGCTTAGAATTTGAAATAGGAGATTACAGGATTTTGAAACCTTTTGAAAAGCCTTTGGATTGTCTCCTTGAATGATATACGAATAAAGGACGAATTTCCGTACTTTACTAGAAAAAAACCTACAAAATTTGATGAAGAAAGCACTGAAAATCTTGAATCCTAGCTTCACCTTGAGTTGAAGCTCCAATGTAGTCTTCAGAGAGTTTTGTTTAGGAGAGGTGTTTTAATTTTGAAAAGTGAAGTCTAACATAGGTTTTAGGTGTATCAAATAACTAATAATACAATAAAAAACCTAAAATAACCGCCAATGACTTAATTGGCACATGGGGTGAATTTACCAATTCACCCCTAAGTTGGCCGAGAGCCTGCAGGAAATGGCAGGTCGTCAAGGCTTGTCCATGGTAGCTAATGCTCCCAAGGATATGTCTTGACATATGGAGGGGGTTGAAGCTCCATCAAATGAACTATTGGCCGTATGTCATGGCCGTAGGTTACCCCCTTTTAGTAGCTTTGGGGGTTGAGCTTAGGGTCCTCCTCAACGACCCCTAGTTGGGTTCTTAAGGAGTCGTACTCGGACATTTAACCCCCTTAACTTGTCCTTATAAGCAATACTTCCACCTACCATACTTTTAGACTCCAAACAACACATTAAAACACATAAAATATGCAAAGGCATACTAGTATACACAAGACTAGTTTCAAAACGTCATGGTCGTCCCTTGACGTTCAACTTCAGGACTCTTTAAAATAGACTTATAAAGCTATTCTTCATTATTATAACAAGTTACTAACTCATAAACCTATGCGAAGATCTAATATATCCTATTTCATTTTTAGGGTTGTTACATTCTCCCCCACTTAGAAAATCATTTGTCCTCGAATGACACTTAAACACCTTCAAGGACTAAAAGACTCAACTAGTAGCTCACAACACATATCATCATGGATACGAAATTCATAGTCTATACACCAAACTTACAAGGAACACCAACTTCACATCATTATGCACTCTAGGAAACACAAGCGATTTGGAACTATTTCCACCATTCATAAAGCACACATACTTCATCATTTTCATTGCATTATGGAGGAACTACCTTATCCAACTTTAAACATGCTCATCATTTCATTACAAGGCTCAAAATGAAATTATATTCAAATCACACATTGGCATATAAACACAACCACTTTTAAGGCAAATAAGCAAGTTCTACTAGATGCACATTAATATGAGAGGTACATAGATCAATTTTAACTTTAGCATAACATTATCTAGATCATGAAACATATTATCACAAAAAGGCTTTCATAGAATAAGGAGACATGCAACTCATATTCATATGCAAGACTCCAAAACATAATCAAACTTCTAAAAATTTTGGTCTCAAGCTTGAGTAAGAATAGAAGGAAAAAATAAGGATATTAACCACATTACTACTCAAATCATTCTCCCATACTTAGGGTAAACCCATCTAAGAACAAATAAAACGAACCATAAGGAACTATGACTCACCGGGGCCTTTATTCTGGATTAGCTCCTTTTTTCTTTGAAGCATATAAAATTGGTTTTTATTTTGAGTATTAGGATCTGGACCATCATGTAGAACTTTGTTGGTATCCTTCCCTTTTGCATTGAGGATAGGGCAATCTCTCATCTTATGACCCTTATTTCCACATCAAAAATATCCATCCGTACCGGCACGACACTTAGATTAGTGTTGCTTCCCACATGTAATACATCTAGTCCTCTCAAAAGTAGAGCCACCTCCATTCGTTCCTTGAGAACATTGGTTGGAAGCCCTATCCTTGTTCACCATGGATAAATCTTTATTATAAAACCTCCTCTTAGACTTAGGTTTACGTGGTTCATCCGACCTAGCCTTTCCCATCTTCATTCATCTTTTTAAGTTGGACTCATCTATTTGTTGGGCATACACCATGAGTCTACAAATATCCATATCATGATGGAGAATTTCCGTTAGACACTCTTCTTTAACAAAACTAGACACCAACACACAAACTTATTCATTCTAGCCATAGGGTTGGGTATCAAGGTTCAGCTTACTTAGAGAGTTGGGTGAACTTGAGAGAGTATTCTTTCAAACTCATTCCCCCTTGTCGAAGATTCAAGAATTCCACTAACTTTTTTCCCCTAAACTAAGGGGAAGAACCTACAAGAAAGGCAGATTAAGCACTCCCTAATCTACCAAGCCATTGCGTACGGGTCTCTCATCCCTTCATTGCTCAAACCACACTTGTTCCACCTCTTTTAGTTGGTAAGCGGCTAGTTCTGTTTTTTCCCTAGAAGTTACTCCGATAGCATCTATCACCTTGAATACCTCTTCTATAAAGCCTTGTTGATCCTCATCCACCTTAGTGCCATGAAAGGTAGGAGGATTTGTCCTCATGAAATCTCGGATTCAAGAAGCGAGTTTACCTGCATTGAGTTGAGGTGCAACTTCTTGGTTAGCTTGGGCCATCATGGCTTGAACATGAGTAGTGATAAATTTATCTTGAGTCGTTATGAGTTGGATCAAATTTTGAAAAGCAACCTTTATCTCCACATCAAAAATATCTCCTTCAACACTAGGAGCTTGACGACCTTGGGGATCTTGAGGCTTAACCTCTTCATTTACATTCTCTTGATTAGCTATAGAGACTTGTTCATCCTAGGGAGGACTCCCTCATCACTACTCCTTCTACAACTCTTCTTACGGTTTTCCTTCTTCTATTCATATCCTATAAAGACAAGATAAGAGATTAGGAAAACATACTTATAGAACTCAACTCTATGGCATGAAACAAGAGTACAGAAGAGAGTAAAACTTCTATCGTCCTATATCCTTTCACTCATAGATGTGTCGTGACTCACACCGATGAACAAGACTCTACTAGATGTGACTTGTGAGACATTGGACACGAAGACTATGTTCTATAAACTGCCTCTGTTTCCATGTTTTTCATGACCCAGGAGCATCCCCAAGTCGTGACTCGGCATACTTCACCTCTCAGAGGTCTTGTACAAGCCTCTTAGCATTCATTCATCACATATATATGAAAAGTAGTGCGGAATTAAATCCTTTCACAATAATAGTCAATAAGAAACTCTTCCATAAAATGTGAGAAACGAAGTCTCATCATCACAAGACATCTTAGAGACGTTTTATTATCATAGAGTCACAACCCTTACATAGAAAATAAACTCATACTCTAATACAAGTGTTTAACAGAAATAAAACTAGACATAACATCCTCATCCCCGATCATATGATGAAGTACCAAGAGACTTGAGAGAACAATACTTCCCAAGCTTCACCTCTAAGAAAATTTCACTTGCCTTCCCCTTATACTTTTAGAAATAGAAAAGAATATGGAGTAATTAAAAATAATATACTAAGTATGGCAAAATGCAAAAACATTCTTTAAAGAGGACATTTTAGTTGAAACAAGCTTTTCATGCTATTTTGATAAAACCTCATGAATCAAGTGTACAAGACATCATATAAGTCATTATTAACATATAAGGTAATACTTTCACAATTCTTAACACATAGCCACATTCATTAAGTGATTCATTAATCACTTTAGACACTCTATCAAAAGTTATCCTAAGACTCTCCTGGGTAAGACATGAAGAGACCGCCCATACAACCTCTTAAATACACACATGTATGATCGATAAGACTACCAAAGATAAGGATACTTCATCTCAATTCAACAAGTCAACATTCATTAGTGGAGGAAACATTCATGGATTTAAGAACATCATATAAAGATCATCCTCTAAGACAACCCCCAAATTACACTAGTGCAATGTGAACGTAGCATCCCATTCTACTACTCCGACATAGTGCTCCTTAGAAATTGTCATATACTAGGAACATCACAATCAATCATTACTTAGCCTTCATCAATATTAGACATAAGAACAACATGCTTCACTAACAATAGACATAAGGTGAACTTACTTCATTGACATTATATAGTAACACATTGATTAATTGACATCTCAAAAACACACCATGACTCCCTCCAAATGTCTACTTGTGCAATGTATAGATAGCATCCCATTCCACCACCTACCCTAAGTAGTACACCATTAGGAAGACATAGTTCATTACATTCATTTGTGGTAGATATCTTTAACCAACATAGACCATGAGAGCTTGACATGCAATCCCGGTATCAACCCCTACCGGATAAGGATCCCCACTTGCCTAAGGTAGGGTTATTCTTTTAGCCTTTACATGGATCACCAATAGTTAGACTTATGTGGGCGCATAGTTAAGGGACAAGGATATGTCTTCTAAGTACTACATCTGAACTCACGAATAGTTCTCATCCCAAGAGGTACATTTGATACAACATCTCTATTCACGAAGAGTATCCACCCCTTTTGTCAAATCCTCTCGTTGCTAAGCATAAATCCCCACGGAGTTTTAGACATTCATTAGCTATAAGTTAAGAGATTCCTACCAAGTACTAAATCTCAACTCACGAAGAGTACTCATCTAAACCTATAATTCATTCATTGGAAAGCTCTTGGGAATGGTGAGGTTTCTACTAGACAATACATTTTAACTCACGAAGAATTTCCACCCCAACATCCCCCTTTTTCATTCATTATTGTTCTATTGAGAAAACCCTTCAATAGACTCTCATTCATTACATTTTCATTAGCTTCATTCATTCATTTATTGTGTGTATACATGTGAGAAAGACTTTCACATAATCACCATCATTCATACATTGTCTTCTAAACATGATCATACTACATGCATCATAATCAACAAACAATCATAATTCACACTCACATCATACTTCAATTAGACATAGTATCTTCAAGACACATATTCATCACTCCATAAGATATCTCTATGCATATATATCATAACATCACTTTACTTCACATTCAATGCCTTCAATGCTATGATACAAATTCACATATACGTATTCATATAGATTAACTAAACACCGCCACCATAAGTGAATCATACCACACAAGGTCAATTCAAGAAGACTTGAAAAATTTAGGTCAACTTACCCTTCATCCAACTTGATCACCTGTTCTCGATTATCCAACATTTCATCTTAATTAGGCATAATTCACAGTAGATAATCATAATACAATAGAGTATAAACACAATTTCAACAATAACCAATCACATTCAATCTAACCTACAACATATGACAAATTTAGAGAATTAGGATGTACAAGATTCCACGGAGTTTTTAATCATAAATTAATCAATTAATATTTAAAACATCATATTTTATCCATTAAAACCTTTTTATGGAAGGAACCATGCTTAGAATTCGAAATAGGAGATTTTAGGATTTAGAAACCTTTTGAAAAGCCTTTATATTGGCTCATTGAGTGAGAGAAGAATCAAGGATGAATTACCATACCTTATTAGAATAAAACCTACTAAATTTGATGAATAAACCACTGAAAATCTTCAATCCTAACTTGACCTTGAGTTCAAGCTCCAATGGAGTCTCTAAAAGGTTTTGTTGAGGAGAGGGGTTTTGATTTTGATAAAATGAAGTCTAACTTATGTTTTAGGTGTATAAACTAACTAATTATAAATTAAAACACCTAAAATAATATCCAGTGACTTAAATGGGACATAGTGGTGAAATTACCAATTCACCTCGAAGTTGGTCGAGACCTTGTAGAAAATTGTAGGTTTAACGACCCAAAGTACACCATATAAGAGTTAGGGCATCGTTCAAGTCGTAAAAATACATACTTGATCTCTCAGAGGTCTTGTACAATCCCTTAGACATGATTGTTTTCATACATACGAAAAGTAGTCCGGATTTAAATCTTTTCTTTCAAACCATAACGCGGAAACATTCAATAAAACTTCTGTTATATGTCTCAAAAACCATCTATGACATCATGCGTACAATAGTCTTGGGTCACAGCCCATAAAAGTCTAAATATACTAAGAACATAAAAGACATCGTAGTGGTGGTGTCCTCGAATGCTATGAGGACGCACCAATCTTCACTACTTCAAAGCCTTGGAAACTCTATCCTTCAAAGCAACTCAATCTCCTCAAGACCCTACATTGGATTAGAATGTAGACAAAATATGCGTTTAGTACAAAATGTACCGAGTATGGAAACTATCATACCAAACATAAGATATCTCACAGGGTTAGCCAATAATAGACATAGTCATAAGAGATAAAGACATAAGCATAACATGAATATCATAAGCATAATAAAGCGTCATAAATCATATAAGAGTTAATACGTAACTCATTTTCCTTCTTACTTAAATGAACTATTTCACAAGCCATCTCCAAGTATACTTGTGCAAGGCTAAGGTAGCATCCCATACTACTACCAAAGCAAAGTACATGCCTTTGGTCATTTCTGATCAAAATCCATTATCACAATTAATACCTTAAGTTCACCATATCATATGAGCACTAAGCCCCTAGGCCACCTCAAGCACACTTCTGCAATAACTGTGAAGTATCCCATTCTACCTCACACTAAGCATGTCTTGAAATCACCCTAATCTCTTTCATTTTAGTTTAAGGAGTATCTAGTATACCTACTTCATGTAGACATGGGACTATCATCTTAAGTCAATCATGTCATGGAAAGCCACCATAACCACTATCCAAGCTAATCATATCATGTAGTGGTCATGTCATAGGTAGCTTCAAGGCATACTTGTGCAATAAATAGATAGCATCCCATACTACCATCCACACTAAGTACTCCTCAAGACTATCCCACTCCAAGCTAACTTGTCTTGCAGTCATTTCTATTAAGCTCAACTTACTATCATAATAAACCTACTACCATGGAAAGCATCTCAACATACTAACCAAGCTAACTAAAGAATGGATACAAGCACCCTAACCACCAGGCAACCAATCATGTAGATGCAAGCTAATCATAAGGGATAATGAATCCTCAACCCTAAGCTATCATGTGAAACTAATCTTAAGCTAGTACATGAAATTCACCTTGTATGAAAATCAAGCTACCATGAAAAATGCACCTTGCATGATAGTCAAGCTAACATTAGGACAGTATATGCCTTTACCATAAAGCTACCATAAAATGGTTTGGCCTAACCAAGTCAAGCTATCATGATCAACTATCCTTACAACACAAGACCAAGCTAATCATGGGAGAGCTTACTTCCTCCATCCCAAGCTATCATGAGATTGATCACCTCAAGCTACCATGAGTAATTCAACCCAAGCTTCCATGAGATTCAACATCTCAAGCTACCATGAGTATTTCAACTAATGCCTCATTGAGATTTACTATCCAACCTACCCTTGATACCAACCATCTCAAGCTATCATGAGATCCACCATCTCAAACTAACATGAGATTCACATCTCAAGCTATCATGAGAATTTACAACACAAGCTATCATGCCTTTGTATTATATCACCAAGTCTATTACACATGAAGTGATCATACAATCCATATTGAGGATAATCTAGTTCATCATGTCTTGATTCATTTTAGATTCTTAGGTCAATCTAGAATTCATCTATGTGTGAGAGAACTTGCTTCCCCTATCATGTTTATGTATAGGTGTAGAAGAGAAAGAAACTATCATCACCATCCCTTCATAATGACTTTACCCCCAAAGCCCTAGCATAAATGGCATAACAACCTATAGTCGATTATTACCTTCAATTCATTATGATCTATGTTCAGTTTCATGCTTACTTCATTCAATTGGATCATTAGAAGGTATTTCTAAATAGACATGATCACATAGGTTCAATTCCATATTTAAAATTCAAGACCACCCTAGATAAATTAAGCCTAGTTTGATTCCTATCTAGGTGATTCAATCATGATCAAGTAGTATACAATACAATTTAATTAAGATCAACTTGGAACATTCATCTTGCCTTTAATGTCCTAAAATAACCATGATCACCTTCAACATAATATACTATAATTCACTATTAAAACCTCATGAAAACATCACATAATCATCATGTGAACATAATTTAATGTTACCCACTAGATTGGGATCACAATCAAGCCTTACCCATAATGCAATCACAACCCTCTCTAGATTGTGGTTCTTTGGTTTAACAATTGAGGAAATCTGGGGGAGCTACATGAATGGAAGAATCCATGGATGAATAATCTTCACATACCTTAGATTAGAGCCTTAAAAACATCTGGAAACCTTGGTGAATTTCATCCTAGAAGCTGCCTCCAATTTCTCTAATTCTTCAATGGTGGTTTTGGGAGAAACTTTGGAGTTTAAGGTTTTGATTTGGAGTCTAGGGTATATGTGTCTATTGTACTATTTGAATACACTTCAAATACCTAAAATAATCACCAATAATTAATCCCTAAAGTACCTAAAAGACCACTGCACGTAATTGACATTTTAACCAAATCTAGGAGTTTACTGCGCGTGGCGGAGGCATTTTCAATTCTTGGTTCTGGAAAAGTTTGAGATAGTATGTTCGTGATGTCCCCGCGTTTCGGGTAAAAATTTTCCCATCTTAGTGCAGGCTGCGTGACCCCCAGCCACGCCAATTCTTGGCTGGCACGATAGCTTGCTTGGACCATGTTTGTGTCCTCCTTGGGGACCCTTAGGCTGGTCCCCAGGGCATCGTTGTCAGAAGTTTCGACCCTTTACATGTAATGATATATATAGGAACAATCGATTCTCAATTTCAACCTCAAACCATACCCCAAATCTCCACTACAAAACACTATGACGCACTAGTTCAACTTAGACTAGCTTGCGGATGTTTTGGATGTTTGACCTCCATACTCTTCCAAACTTCATATACTGCCTCTTAATACTATTATAAGTCATTTTAGGACCTTATATTCTCATGACACACTCATGTTAGTTTGTATCTTTCCCTAATTCATTTTTGGGGTGTTACAATATCCCTCACTTGGGAAACATTCGTCCTCGAATGACACTTCACTAAACACTTCTTAAATGACTAACTCTAGACTAGCAGCCCATCGTATATGCATTATACCTAAATGCACATACCCAAATCAAGGAAACAATTTAATTCCAAGCTCGACATAGCTACAGATAATCATATAAAGACCTCAATTACGTGCAGGGGTCTTTTAGGTACTTTAGGGATTAATTATTGGTGATTATTTTAGGTATTTGAAGTGTATTCAAATAGTACAATAGACACATATACCCTAGACTCCAAATCAAAACCTTAAACTCCAAAGTTTCTCCCAAAACCACCATTGAAGAATTAGAGAAATTGGAGGCAGCTTCTAGGATGAAATTCACCAAGGTTTCAAGATGTTTTTAAGGCTCTAATCTAAGGTATGTGAAGATTATTCATCCATGGATTCTTCCATTCATGTAGCTCCCCTAGATTTCCTCAATTGTTAAACCAAAGAATCACAATCTAGAGAGGGTTGTGATTGCATTATGGGTAAGGCTTGATTGTGATCCCAATCTAGTGGGTAACATTAAATTATGTTCACATGATGATTATGTGATGTTTTCATGAGGTTTTAATAGTGAATTATAGTATATTATGTTGAAGGTGATCATGGTTATTTTAGGACATTAAAGGCAAGATGAATGTTCTAAGTTGATCTTAATTAAATTGTATTGTATACTACTTGATCATGATTGAATCACCTAGATAGGAATCAAACTAGGCTTAATTTATCTAGGGTGGTCTTGAATTTTAAATATGGAACTGAACCTATGTGATCATGTCTATTTAGAAATACCTTCTAATGATCCAATTGAATGAAGTAAGCATGAAACTGAACATAGATCATAATGAATTGAAGGTAATAATCGACTATAGGTTGTTATGCCATTTATGCTAGGGCTTTGGGGGTAAAGTCATTATGAAGGGATGGTGATGATAGTTTCTTTCTCTTCTACACCTATACATAAACATGATAGGGGATGCAAGTTCTCTCACACATAGATGAATTCTAGATTGACCTAAGAATCTAAAATGAATCGAGACATGATGAACTAGATTATCCTCAATATGGATTGTATGATCACTTCATGTGTAATAGACTTGGTGATATAATACAAAGGCATGATAGCTTGTGTTGTAAATTCTCATGATAGCTTGAGATGTGAATCTCATGTTAGTTTGAGATGGTGGATCTCATGATAGCTTGAGATAGTTGGTATCAAGGGTAGGTTGGATAGTAAATCTCAATGAGGCATTAGTTGAAATACTCATGGTAGCTTGAGATGTTGAATCTCATGGAAGCTTGGGTTGAATTACTCATGGTAGCTTGAGGTGATCAATCTCATGATAGCTTGGGATGGAGGAAGTAAGCTCTCCCATGATTAGCTTGGTCTTGTGTTGTAAGGATAGTTGATCATGATAGCTTGACTTGGTTAGGCCAAACGTAGAAATATTGAGTAAGTAGACTCTTCTAAAAGAGGATACAATATGTAATCCTCCATGGTTTAGAATCATATAGTGTGGTGAGTGTGAAGGTTAATTCATCACTTTCTCCGAACTTAGAATTGGAGGAAGTAATGTTGTAAACATTTTATATAGTTTACCCTATATCCGGGATAATGTGCTTAGATGGTGAGGGCTTTGAGTGTCCTTGATATACATGAATTAGGCTTGCTTGAAATTCTCCATTTGTTATAATCTCCTTGAACAATGGATATGAAAAGTTGAGTGTTCTATATGTTCATATTTAGTTTGACTTGATGTTCTCACCTTAAAAGAGTTTAATGTGTTTGAAAATCTTATTCCCGGCTTGGTAGACTCATATGAGACCTTGACTTTAAGAAGTTTTTGGAAGATTTCTTGTGAGCAAGGGTGCTTAGATAAGAACATATTTAATTTTCAAGTCCCAATTGGGATCTTAGGACGACAAGCTAAGAAATAAAAGAATGAGAAAATGCATTCATGAAAATGTTAAGGAGTGGTGTTTAGTAAGTGTCTTAGTTGAAGGTGCTTAATTGGGTTGCCAACTGCCAATGAGATATCCCAATATCCTTAAGTTCACTTCTATTTCTCCTCTAGCATAATATAATAAGTTCTCCTTGACCCATTTCTTGATCATGGAGTCTTGAAGGTTATCTTTTTCCTATAATTTCCTTGTCACATACTGTAACTCTTGGTAACCTTGATAGCATTTGGATGCATGGTTATTAGACATCTCTTGGTTTTAGATCCTTGTAACGTTAAAATGAACCTTGGTAAAACATGAGTTTGATAGAAAAGAGTAGTATTTAGTTTTTATTAAAAGGGGGCTCATTCCCAAGGGGAGATCATGTGCTTGAGTAGCAACAATGATTTAGAGTCCCAGTGTCGTCATCTTCTCTTCTATTCCTATTCTAGCTTATACCAAAAATTCCTTTTTGGAACTTGTTCTGAATTTAGGAGTCATGAGTGTTTTAAAAATTTCCATGATCTCCTTATGTTTTGAATGTTTTGAAAGATTCTTACCTTGTATAAAATGTATTTTTCATGATTTACATGTACCTCATGTTGTTGTGCATTCAGTATGGTGATGGCATACTTGACTTCATGAGATGATGTAATGAACATGATTATTGTTCTTGTGATGAAATGGAATTCGAGCTCCATGTCTATTGTATTGATCTTGTTTTATGGAGAAAAGAAAATTTTCCTAGTTTTATATAATTAATGGTGTTAAGAAGTGATGGCTTAGGCTCACTCCTATGTGGGATATGTTACGCCTCGAAAATTGTGTTGTTACGTGCTTGTATGTTTGAATGACTTCTTTATATAATGCATGCTCATGAAAACTTGAGTTTTTGGAAAGGGAATGCGTTTACGTGAATGGATTCGCTCATGGTGTGGTGCTTTGAGTAAGAGTTTCCTATTGAACATATTGTGAAGGTTACATGAACATATTCTAGTTAGGAGTTGAGAACTTCTCCTTGAATAAAAATGATTTTTTGAGACTGCATTGCATATGAGATCCATGAGAGGATGTTGATCATGTTATGACTAGGAGAGTGTAATTCCTCCTATGAAGATGAGATATGTTGCATTACATGCATAATGAGTTTGCTTATGTAGTACCTGCTTTCTTATATTGCATTGAACTAGTTGAATTGGAGTTGATGTTATCTCCTTTCAATATGTGCAGATTGCGAATAGTCTATTTTGAGTTGTGCAATATTGTGATGTTTCGTACTTTTTTGTGCTTCTTGTATTGAGACTTTAATTAAATTAAGTTTTTGAACTGTCATTAAAAAACGAATGTTCTTAAGGGGGAGATAACATAACAACCCGAAAATCTAGTAAGACCAAGCTAGGGTCTAATGGAATCAAGTAGGTGGAACTAGATCCCCACATGTTAGTTTATATTTGAAAACTTTATTAAATGATGAAAATTGTCTTTTTGACTTAGTTTGATGATTTTAGAGGTCAAACGTTAGGAAACGACTATAAAGTCTGTAAACTAGTCATTTAAACTAGTGAGTTGTAAGGGTCTTGTCATTGAAGTTAGCAATGTATTTTGAGGTGAAAACTTGTAGAAGTGTCTCCTACATTTAGAACAAAATTTTAAGGGGTTAAACGTCAAGGTAAGGCTCCCCTAACACCAACCAAGGGTCCTTGGGTAGGACCCTAAGGCCAAACCCCAAGGCTGCACCTTAAAGCAAAAAGCTATCAAAATATGTCACCTACGGATGACCATCTACATCCTGTAGGTCATTTGATGCTCCTTAGGTATTGCTCCATATGTCAAGGTCACCATTGAGAAGTCTTTGAAAAAAACCAGGAACCTACTATACGGTGCATGGTCCAATCCACGTTCCGTTGATGAGGGTCTCGTGGATGGGACTTGTAAGTTGTCCATAGTCGGCCATTAGGTGGTTAAGTGTAAGAAACTGATTTATTAAATTATTTTCATTAGGGTGGACTTATATGGGCTTATTTCATATATAAAAAGTATTTTAAAGTATTAAACACCTAATTAACTTCATAATCACCAAGACCCCGAATCATAACTAACTTTACCCCCAATGTTTATACCAAAACTCCTGTCTCAAAAACCTCCATTGAAGATCTAGAAAGAGATCAAGTCTCGCTTGAAGGAAGGAGATTTTCAAATCTAATTTGGAAGGATTCTAAGTCTAAGTTATGGGAGTTCTTTATTCTTGGTTAGTTATCACCAAGAAGCCCCTTCAACTATGTTTTCAAATTCCCTAAATTCTAGGGTTTTACTACAAAGAATTGGTAACCTTCTAAAGATGTTTCAATTGATAAATGATGATTCTTTATATTTGATATGATCGATTATGGGTGAGTTCATGGCATATTGATAGTTTTTTTAATAAAAGCCCCAAAAACCCAAGTTTTTCCCCTTCTTTCTTAATTGTAAGACTTTGTGTCAATTAATTGATGGGTATAGATTTATAATCTAGAATCTCTACATTGATTAGGTGTTTTATTTTGAAGTTACTCTCTCTCTCATGCACTAATTCGAAGTATTAATGTTAGATATTTATATGTTGTCCAGGTTCTCGATATATATATGTTGTCCGGGTTCTCGATATATATGTTGTCGCATGAGATTGAAACCTTCTAGGTTTATCAAGTCTGGTTTGTACTAGCAATCTCATTGTTTATTAAGTATGTTCCCATATAGGTCTTATTTATTGGATACATCTTACATCTAGGTATTTCTAGTTTCACCATAGGCAAGTGAAACATCTTTTTTCGATGTTGGGATAGAACACTGGATTCCATGTTGCTCACATGGTCTATGTCGGTTATTGAAATATGAACTAAGATATGAATATGACCTATGATTAATAAATATAACTCTTACTAGGGCTTCTTAAGGGATACTACTTAGTTTATGTGAGGGTATGGGACTTTACCTATATATTTCACATGTGGGTTCTAAGAGTGTTCCTGTGTGAGTCCTCTATGTATGGAAACTTATGAATGATGTCAAGGTTGATTTTTATTATTATGATGTCTCTTATGTATGTGACTACACTTGTGACTTTATGCTGTGTTTATTTCGTATGTATAGCGATATGGGACTTCATTTGTACAATGCACCAGCGAACTTAAAAATAGGTCATTGGTGGTGTCTTGAGATATAATGTTAATTGAACTCAAACATGTATGATATGAATGTGTTTCATGAACGATGACTAATGAATTCTCTAGGCGATCTACCTAGTATAAGGGGTATTATGGGATGCCTCTCATATATGGCACAAGTAGACTTCTGAAGTAGCCATAGTATGGTTCCATTTCATTATGATTATTTATGAATTGTTGCTTTCTCCCTTTGAGTTATTTCTATGATTTCCTTTCCGTATAGTTCAAGTAATGTACATGACTATTTCCTTATTTGTTAGTATTGAGTATGATGAGGTCTAAAGATGAAGTGCATCACTAAGGTAGCTTCAAAGGAGTGCTTAGTAGGGTTTGTATTGTGGGATGCCAACCACATATTGCACAAGTGCTCCTTAGGGGTTACTAAGGTGATTTATTTATTGTGAAACGAGTATGAATGTGATATTGGATTGTCTTTTACATTGTAAATGCATATTAGTTACCATACACTGCACAACTATTTATTAGGGGTTGCTTATGTGATAATTACTTGAAGATGAGATAATCATTGTATTTGACTTGTATTACTATATGATTTTAGGCTATGTATTGTGGAGATTGGGATATGTTTTATCTTGATGTTGGAGACTATCGTTATTGTGGTAATGATATCTCTTATGTTACAATGTAATGTATGTGTGTTACCTTATTGGTTGCATTCTCAAATTATTACAAAGATGATGTTCATAATTGCATATAACATGATTTCAAATGAAATCTCCCTTATGAAGCATGTATGAAATGTTTTTATGCATGGCTTCAATACTTAGTAAATTTTCGTGCTAACCCCTTCTTTCTACATTTTCTATTAGTATAGGCTTTGGATATATTGGATTCAATCCTCGTTGCTAGGTTCGTAGGAGATCAATAAGAAGAAAATTGGTGAGTTCTCATTGTATTTGAGGGTTCAACTTTATGTCCTTTATTTTATTTTCTATTATGTTATAAACTTTTGTTAGGGCCGTGGCACTAAGTTATTTACTAAAGTGTTTATTCCAGTTAATGAGATGGTTTGAGACAATTTCATAGAAACTCTTTCATTTTCATAAGAGACTTTGATTGTAAAGAAAAGGTTTATATTTCAGCATTTTTCTATGTCTTATGCAATGACAATTATGCTAAGTTCTTGTATGAGAACCCTTCGGGGTAAAGTACAACGTGTTAAGACTAGGTGGTTCTCTCGGGACATGACATATTCCGCGAGTCGCCGACAGGGAAATTTTTCTCGCCAACTTCCACTTTTCAAACACATTCTGCACTTTAACCTACAAAATCAACACATGATAATTCCTAAAACAAAAGGAAGTAAGAACTTGTGTTTCCTCCCAAAAAGTGCCTTATTTAAGATCGTGGCATGACGCAAGTCCCCATTTATACTTTATTGTTGGGGTAGAGATGGGAAGACACCTGAACCGTTTGGGTCTCTAGTAGCTTAATGGAAATTGAATGGGAAGAAGTCAATTGATTAAGCAGTGAGACATTTTCTTTTATCTGTTTCAACACTGTTTCATGTTCTTCTACTTCGTGGAGAATTAGCGAGAGTATCTCTTCTAGTTGTCCACCCTCATACTCCTTCAACTTTCTAATCTCATAAGGGGGAAAGTAACTTTCTTTCTTTTGGTATGGTACTTCCAATTCCATGATCTTTCTGGCCAAGAGATCAAGCTGAGTCAACAGTGTGGCAATGACCTAGTCCTTCTCTGTCTCATTTATGGTCTTTTCCATTGGATTAAGGAGTTGGGCTGCTATTAAATAGTATACTCATGTGAGAGCAATTTGAGAGATTTGGTCATCCACACCTCTATTCTCTGGACGAAGATCTCTATTGAACTAGTCAAGTAGCATCTTATATGGAATTCCATGAATTGGGAACTACTGCAATGGTGCCTTAAATCTTGACTACAACTCATGGAAAGTCTTACCCTCCAATTGCTTGAAAGTTGTGATGTTATCCCTATGAATCATCAATATCAAAGGAGGGTGATCCACTGGGACACCATAGGAACACGATATGCTCATTTCCTTTGTTAAACAACCAATATGCAAACTATGACTAAAATTAAGTAGATTCAACTCTGACTAACAAGAACAAAATTTAACGTTACCAATAGAATATCAAACAATACCACTCGTCGTTAATGACACCATTTTGACTTAATGTATCAAGGAAAATTCATCAAATTCTATGTGTCAAAAATCACCAGTCAATATAAAATCCAACTAAATGAGTTGGGTCGAATCCCATAGCGGTACGTGTTTGAGAATCAATCGGAAAGTATAAATGTAGGCAAATCAATCATAGGATTGGACATTATCGAATATAAAAATTATTCAAATCAGGGGGAGACATGAAAGTCAAATGTAGGGAAATTTGGTTTTAGTTATCAACTACAACAACCACAAATAATGTGAAGTACAATAATAAGAAGGGTTCATGGGATATGATTTTATTATAGGCTAATATAAACAAATGGATGATTGAAACAATAGGGTAATAGTTGTATATTAGTGAGTACGTTGAGCCAACAAGGGAATAAATTGAATCTCGAACATTTTACCCTAAATCGAGTTGATTTCTCTCGAACATTAACAAAAAAGCAAAATAAGACCAGCCTACACCTTAGTCTATTAACTCTCTTGAGCTGAATATGTGGGAATTATTTTAGGATTCACACTCTAGAGCTAAACCTAATACCCACTAACCAGCAATAAATAAGCTTGGTTTTAAACCTCTCTCTCAAGCCAACAAAAAACGTGAAGGTAGAATTGCATTTGCAACTACAATTCTTAAACTAAACCACAATTACTGATTAAACTTACTTCTAACAACATTTAAACTAACAATTGGCAATACCCATAAACTAAATAAACCCATAAACGCTTAATCACACCCCAAGGATTGGAGTTTTAGCTAGACATTATAAAAAGATAAAAATTGTTATCAAATTGAGTTTCCATCAATTGGGTAAGATTGATTTAGTAATAACTTTACAATTCAAGAATCTCAAATAACCACTTCTAATTTCACGAAAATGAGAAAACTTCAATTCTCCAAAGCTTAGGAAAAACTAGGTAAAACTTGTCTGAGTACTCAGAATTCAATACAAAAAACATACAACATAAAATTAAATAATAATCTGATATTAAACTAAATATTCAAAGATGTATTTATAGTCACCTCAAATATGTTATGAAGGGCCACCCTTCGCGGTAAGTGGGGCTCGCCGATGCACTCAGCCTTTCTCCATTTGGTCTATATTCTTGCCCTTCTACCTTGACCTTCACCTTCCTCATGCTCTGTAACTTTGGGTGCCCTTCTACAAACAACAATCTTGAACGATTTAAAAAAAAATCCTAAAAGAAATCTTAAAAATGAATAAACATGCATACTTAATCAAATGGATTGTACCAATATCTTTACAATATATATTATTCAATTTCTCAAAAAAAAAAAAAAAGAGAAAGGCGTGCTTGAAATGGAGAACATGAGAAGAATTGAAAGATGAAAATAGGAGAGAGAGAAAATATTTTATTTTCAAAAAACATATGAGAGAGAACTAATTGAAATATGTGTAATTAAGGTGGTATAAAATAGGAAATAAATTAGGATACACAATCTTTTTTAAAATAATGATATTTTTACTAATATTTTTTAAAGTATGGAGGTTTTTACTTAATATGTTAAATTTTTTGACTAGTTTACTAATTTTCCCAAAAAGGGAAAAGTGGAAGGAGAGGGGCTTCTTTGGGTTTGAAAAACTTATCTTGTCGATATGATTATATAAGGTGGGCTGAAAGGTTTCTTTGGGCCATATTTTTTAGTGTATTTGGGCGTGTTTTGCTGGCCATTTTTCGGATGAGTTTGGGGTTTTGAGGTCGAGTTTAAAACGCATGTAGTCTTCTTTCTTTATATTATTTTGTGCTTCTAACTTAATAACTAATACAATATTAATACTATGACTTACACTAATTTGAATATAGATGCAAGAATATGGATTTATAATTAATTTAAATAAATACGAAGCTTGAAGACGACAATTGATTATTTAAGAAAAAAGGTGTACAATGTGATAATTATTATAAATCCATTGAACAAGTGGATTGTCCATTTATTTTACTCATGAACCAACATTCATGTATGTGTGTTCCCAAGATGATATGAATCCTTTTGGGATAATGACGTATCTATTATGACATTTTTCAAAGTGGCTTTTGAAGTGATTTCTCTACTTATAAATAGAGATATCATTCTTCATGTAAGACACACTTGAATAAGAAAAATTTTTCTCTCTTCTTCTACTTTTCTTGCCTTCATATCTTTATATTATATCATTATGAGTTTACTTTTATAACATGTTATTAGAACAAGGCTCTATCCAATTGAGATTGAATTTTTGTTTTTCTTTAACTCATGTTTTGATTGATCTAGTTATGAGAATCAATGTATTATATGCATAATATCATGTATGTATTTTCTAAAATGTTTTTATGATTTAGAATACAATAGTGTTTGGTCACTAACAATTACTAGGAACCAAAGTCATATACAACTATTGGTTGAATATGTGATCTAACACCCCGGAAGTTGCATGACTTAGAATAGAGACTCATGTGGTGAATAATGATGATTCTAGACTTAAACTAATGTAATTAACTTTTAAACGTCGTGGTCGCCCGGAGACTGGTGAAATGACCTAGTGTGCCTTTAGTTTTTTCAAGGGGTTTTAATCATCGTATAATCAATGTTGGTGAAAAAATTAGAGTACACCTTAGAGTGTATTTAGGCTCGAAATGTTTGGGTACATCTCCCCAAGGACCACCTTAGGGTCCTCGAGGAGGACTATAAGGTCTCTCAAAATAAGTAACGTTACTAGAGCCTCACATGTACCTAAAAAGGTTATTAACATGTTAATAAGGTGTTTTATAGCATGTATAATTGATTTGAATTGTGTTGGAGGTCAAACGTCCAAGAACGTCCAAGACGTTCGAAAGTTAGTCTTTAGACGTACTAGTGTGTCCTTGTATGTTTGCCTTGTTTTTATGAGTTGTTTGGAGTCTAAAAACAGTGTAGGTGAACCTAGTATCCTAATAGAAATTTTAAGGGTCAAAACGTTTGGGTACGACTCCCCGAGGACCACCCTAAAGGTCCTCGAGGAGGACCCAAACATTGGACAATGAAGCTGCCCAAGGGAGCGTGCAGAGGCAAGATGTGGATGATGCCACGCGTCACGCACCTGGCACTCGAGATCCACTGCCTTAAAACATTAGTGAGGCAAAAGTAGTAGCTGCCTCCATGACGCGCACCCACTTCCCAGATTCAATTGGTCGTTTTAAAGTCATGTTTGACATTCTAAATGTCCAATTAAGTATGGGGGTGTTTTGGTAACTTTTGGAGTCATTTATAAAAAGTTTCTAGGACTTATTTAACCCATTTCCCATGTTAAAAACCCAATACCCAATAAGAAATCAAAATCCTAGAACTCTCTTCTCTTCAAAATTCTCTCAAACATTCATTGGAGGGAAAACTCAAGGTTCAATATAGGGGTTGGATTTTCATGGTTTCTTCACCAATTTTTCGTTGGTCTTCAATCAATAAGGTATGGTAATACTTCATCTTTAGATATCCGTTCATCTAAAGAGTTCCTTCAAAGGTTTTCAAAGAGAATTCATGATCAAAACTCCATATCTTTCAATCTAGCCATGGGTTCTTTCTCAAAATGATTTCAAAAGCATGCTTATGATGCATTTTGATTAGCTACTGTTTTTAATATGATTTTCAATCCAATTTCATGATGAACCCATTATCCTTCCAATTTCTCAATTTAGCCTATATTGTAGGTGTTGTGAGCTTGATGTTAGGATTGATTGTAGTGTGAATTCATTATGTTAAATTGATTATAGCTACTGTCTTCTATGTGTATTAATGGTGAATTATGGGTTATTTATCAATGATGATCAAGGTTTTGAGATTTGGTAAGTTTGACCTATATTCCTCCACCTTCTATAGAATTAATGATGTAGTGTACATAATGTGATCTTGATCCTATGATGATGGAATTATGATTTCAACTATCTTATTGTACTTTTATCTACTGCCTTGTACATGAATTATTCATGAATTATCAGAATTGATCAATGATGATCAAAGCTTGGATAATTGGTGAGTTTGCACTATTCCTTCATCTTTGTGTATAATTGATAGTGGAATGGCTTTAAATGGCATTGTGTGGTATGATCGACTTATGGTGGTGGTGTTACTTTATTGTCAACCTCTATATGCGCTGATCATGTCCTTGAAGGCAAGTGTGTGAATTATGAAAGGTTGTTATGATGATCACATTTATGAAGTAGCATGCCTAGTCTTTTAATCTAGTATTGTGTTCTAGGTATTGATGATGTCTATTACGTTTGAATGAAGTTGTTAAGGTTAGGTTTGGTCTATATTCTGCCAATGATGAAGTTTTAATGGTGATTGGGCCCTAACTATGTACCCCTATATGAATGTATTATCTTAGCCAATGTTAGGAGTCTAGAATGCAAATGTTGAAGTTGTCTTGTCTCCTATGCTATAAAGTGATGTGTGTGCTATGCATGAATGCATATTTTGATCCTTGGAGGGTGGATGCCTCACCAATATGGTAAGTGCCATTATGTGATCATATTTCCAATGTACACACACACCTCATGCATGCTTATAAGTAGTATAGGTTCATGGTGTCTAATGAAAGGATAACTCTCATATGCACTAATGTCTACTACTATGCATGTAAAGTATATGTCCATCAATTATGATGTGTATCTTAACTAGGATAACTTGATAGGTGTACTAGTGTAGGCAAGGGTATGGGACTTTGTCTATACATTGCACATGTTTACCTTGATAGAACAACTCCTAGGATGATTACTCTATGTACATGAATATGAATGCATGATTAAGCTATGAATATGAAAGTATATGATATTATGAAGTATGCATATGTGTAGTATCAAAATATGTTTATGTGAAAGACCTTCTCATGTAAGTACATATACACACACATAAATGCATGTAATGAAGTATTTATGATAATCTAGTAAAGAGGGAATCTTTTGAGAGGTATTCTTAATTGTATTCTAAACTAGATATTGCTTGAATATGCTATGTTGATGTGAAAGGTTTTCTCACATGAATTAGGTTGAGGAAAGGACATTCTCATTTATAACCTATGAGCTAACTATATGAGGGGTTAATTCTCCCAAAGCCATTTTTATGAAGTAAAGTTAATAAAGACTTTTCAATAAAGGGAAGTTAGCTTAGCACCGAGTGAACTTGATGATGAGGGGTGCTCCTTCCCAAAGGGAAGTCGTGTTAACCATAGTCTTCACGAGGTGGATAACTACACTGCCAATAGGCATAAAGAGGGTTTCCATATATACTCCAAAGTTTCCATAACTATGTTTCCCCATAGGACCTAGCTAGTGGATCCATCTAAAATGCTAGAATGATATTCATGGCTTACCTTGGAAAGTAAGATACCCTCTTTTGGTGTGAGGGGATGACACCAAATTCCATGTTTGGCTCACATGGTCTTATCGTCACTTAAGTCTAGGATTTACCTTACTGTAAAATGGACAATGGAAGTAATGTAATGAACCCTAACTAGGATAACCTAAGGGAAGTTGCTTAGTGTAGGTGAGGTTATGTGAATTTACCTATGCATTGCACAAGTAGATCTTGAAGGGAGTTCTAGGAAGGTGTTCTATATGTGTATGTATATGTATATGTATGTGTCTCTTATATGTATGATATTATGATATTGACATAATTGTATGATAAAATGCATGGTATGAGTCCTAATGAGTCTATATGATAAGGTCTTACCTTATATGCATAATGTGGGTCTTATTGACCATATGATGAATGTCTTGCTTGTCATGTATGAAGTTGTCTATATTTATCTTGATGATGTTTGAAGTAAGTGGTATGCTTATGGTCTCTTTATGAGTTTACTTAGTAGGTGTTAGGTTATGAGGCTTCACATGTACATTGCACTACTAGGCTTAGATTGAGATTATGAGTAATGTCTTATAAGGTCTAAATGAAATGGAGTCCAAGTTTTCTATTTTTGACTATTACTTTTTATAATGTTGTTGGTAGTCTTGACTTGTATGTTGTCTTGGAATGAGTCTCCGATGTGGTCTATAAAGCATGTTGAGTCATATGTGAAGTATGTATTTCATGATAGGTTGAGCTTATGTGAAAGTATGGGTTTAAGTTAATGAATGTTGTATGAATGTTCACCTTAGTGACCTTAAGGTGATGCTTGAGTGTGGTTAGTGAAATGGGACACTATTCATGCATTGCACCAAGTGTTACTAGAGGGTTACTTGGGGGTAAGGAACTTACAGTAAAGGGAAGATTATGTTATGAATATGATAAATGTGCCTTAAATGAATTATGTGGCTTTATGTAATGCCATGATTAGTCTATGCCTATATGATGTTGATGATCTATGTTATCCTTATTTTATTAAAGATTTACGAAGTTTTACTAAAACGCATGATGCATGGTTTTCTAAGAAAAAGTCCTCTTTAAATGCATGTTTTTGCATGGTTTTCGTACTTAGTGTATTCTTGTACTAACACCATTCTTCTTCACCTTTTTACACAAAATGTAGGTCATGGATGCTTAAAGGATGTCTCTAAAGTGAAGGGCTTGATATGTGTTCCCCAAGCTCAAGAAAAGGATCCTTATGATTGATACGCTTAAACTTACTTCTCAAATAAGAAGTAAAGCGGTCGTATCAAGTAAAGAACCCAACTAAAGAGGTTGGGGTCGATCCCACGAGGAAAATGGTTCAAACTTAACTTTATTTTATTATTACTTCTATTTAGTCAATTATTTTCAGAAAACAAATAACTAAAGGGTGATTTTGATTAATAAAAGCAATTAACTAAATTAAAGTAATCAACTAACAAGTTCAAGTATTGAAGTTTAATAAAGTGATGAGAGTAACTAGGGCTTAAGTGTTCCCCACAGGCTCCTAACTCGGTAATTCTAACTATAACAATTCTTTCCTAATATCTTGCATGCAAAGTGATAAGTTAGGTATCTCTAAATTCTTGGTCCGGCATCTACAGAATTTCACTCCGCACCTTGGTCCGGCTATGTGTGTTACTTTACTAAACCTTATCTTTACCTCATATTAAGTATCGTAATCGATATTTGACTAAGTTGTTACTACGTACCAACCGACACTAGCCTATTAGATAGTATACACTAAATCTACGTAGATAATTCTTTTCCTATTATCTACCTCCTTGGTCCGGCAAGTAGCATTAAGGCGAGTTCTAACGTTGGCCATCCGTTCAAAGACTTCTAAACAAAAGAATTATCAATACATGCAAGACACTATTCAAGAATTGTTATTTTAGCTAGATTTTACCTTGTTATTTCTCCATGGTTCCCACAACCCTAGTTATGGATATTAGTTACCCATGGTCACAATCACACAATTCATATTGATAATATAATAATTCATGCACTTACTTTAATGAGAATGAAGAAAATCCAAAAATTCCCTTGAATAATTCACCAAAAAACAAACAATCGATTTCGGAAAAGTATGATCAAATACAAAAATCAATAGTTCAATACTTAAACAAGAGAACTAAAAAAAATATCCAAAAGTCTAACCCCAAAAACGAGGTTTTTTGGACTATTTATAATAAAATAAAACCTAACAAAAGAAGGAATCTAATTAAGGAAAATCTGTCCAAAACGCGTCTGAGACGACGACCCATGTGACGGACCGTCGTGGCCTCCGTCTCTCCATAATTGGACTCTAATCTCTGCTGCTTCCTTCATAAACTCTGTTACCATTGACGGACAGGTCTGACGGACAGTTTCAAGCACGACGGTCCGTCGAGGGGTTTCGTTCCACAATACTTAGAAACCTCTTGGAATTGGGTACTGGTACTACTCTCTGACAATCACGACGAACAAGCAAGATGGATCGTCGTGGCTATGACGGTCTGTCGTGGCTATGATGGTCCGTCGTGAGGCTTCCGTAGTCACACACTTATTCAGACTTCCCCATCTTCCTTCAGCATCTACTCTCTTCTCACTATGGTGCCACTTACAGACCATCACAGTCGCTACGGACCGTCGTGAGCTCCGTAGGTGGTCACTTCTGCAATTCCTGCTCAAAACCTCCGCGTTCTCCTTTGGACATATTCGTACAAATAAAGAGAAACATACATCAAAAATCAATGAAAAAAGGCTTTGGACCCACACTAAACTTAAGGAAGAAGCATTAAAAGTACCGTGAAACCGCGGTACATCAACACCCTCAACTTAAATTCGTTGTTTGTCCTCAAGCGACGCACTATGACTCACTACAAAATCTTTGTACAAGAGTATCCATATTTTATCTTTCGCAATCATTTGGATATCAATCCCGATCATTCTCATTATGTTCATGCATGCTATCACTATTAGGCTTGAATTATGTGGATCAGACCATGACACAGACTCACTACGCACTGACACCTATCCTCTTCAATTTCTCACCAAGGTGCTAATTTTTCCGGTATTGCAACTAGTGTCCTCACTTCAAAATAACATCCTCATTTTTCACACAATGATTACTTTTCAACACTCGCTATCAGAACAACTTCACAACTCATTTATACATATTGCCATAAGCTTGCCCTTATTTTCACTGCTTTAAGTTCGCCATAACAACTCTTAGGATCACGATAGGACTTTCTTAGCTTGTAACATAGGCTCAGGGTCAGGTAGGGTATATTTAGGTATACTCTATTGACTTGTTGCCCTCCTTGACATATCGGCTAAGCGTACCACCTTTTTATCATTTTATTTTGCCCTATTTCTCAATTTTCTTTCACCTTGCTATTTTCCCTTTCTTCTCCTTATGTGTAAGTGACTCTTCTCTTTTCTTGTGTTTATTTTATTTTTATAATAATTATTATTTCTTTTCTTTTATATTTTTAAAAATAAATCACCTTTGTTTTGTTCTTTCTTCCTCTTTATTCTTTCAACCCCACTATCCGGAGCATTCCTTATAACAGCCACCCTCAACTCATGATTTTGCCATGAGTCAATGTTCATAATACCCATGGTTGGGTCAGGGCCACGACAAGGTTGCTTTCTGCATTATCCACCCTCAACTTATGCTTTGGCATAAACTGAGGTGCACATTTCCAAGGAGGGACCAAGGCCAACACATTGTTCCCACAGAAGATCAGTTGGGGTGAAAAAGAAAGATCTATTTTAGGCTCAAATCATTTTGATCAATAAGGGATTAACTTCATTTGGTTTTCTGTTATTTTTAGGCTAAATATTGAATATTTCGAACAAGGGCCTATGATCCTTTCCTAATTGTTTATTTTGGCTTACTTTTAGCAAGACTAACCAGGCAAGTTCTAGCTCAGTATCAATGGTGGATCATTCGAATTTTCCTCACACTCACTTGACATCTCGTTACACTACCAGATTATCAGACACCTAGTTCGAGTCTTAGATTCAGGATCATGCAGTAGTGTATCTCTATATCATGCTTAGAGCCACACATGTATGAATTACTATGCCTAGTCATGCATCATTTTCATTACATCGGGATATCATTTCTATTTTATCCATCATGCTTCAGAGTTATACATTGTACACAAGATATAAACATGCCGGTTCAACAATAAAAGTAATCAGTCTCTTGGGGAAAAACAACACAGGCAAGAAAATCCATAAAGAGGATCGTGAATTGGTCTACTCAGACTTCACCCTAGCACTCACTTTCCATTTACCCCACCCCCAACAAAAAGATATGCAATTGTCCCCAATGCATAAAAGAACCTAAAATAATCGAGTGGTAGGTGAAACAAACCTGAGGCGCAAAGCGCCGGCGATCAGCAAGCTGGTGGGTCTAGTTTCACGGATCTCACTCCCTCTGTAGTCTGGACACCCTCAGTAGTGTCCTCAGCAGCAACAACACCATCAGTAGTGCCTCTCTCTATCTCCACAACTCTGGAGCTAGACGCCTCAGCAGCCAACTCTATAGCCCTCAACGTACGGGCCTCCTCATCAGCAATCGAGGCTCTCCTCGCATCCTCCATCTCACGGCCCTCCTTCTTTCTTGACTTAGCCTCATCCTCCTCTCGACCCCTGCGCCTCTTGGCATGCTCTTGTGGGGGAGGTGGTGTCACATCAGAAGTGGCGAATAAAGCAGCCATCACTGTGTCCTCAGCAGGCTCTGTAGAAGGGGCCTCATACTCAGGCATCCTAGCCTCTAGAATCGTGTCTAGATCCGCTCTTAAACTCTCAACCGCAGACTGAAGGGTCGACACGTCCACCGGAGGGGCTGTCCGGGCTAGCACCCGCAACTCAAAAGCGTCCAAGCACTGATGAACCTCCATGATCTTCCTCTCCGTGTGCTGGGCCATCTTCCGCTCCATACGCTCCTCCGCCTCAGCAATAGACCTATGCATCCAAGGCTGGATGTGATGCAAAAGTGTGGCCATCTTAGCCTCGAGTTTCTGGACCCTAGCAAGTGGGACCAGAGTGGCGGAAGGAGCCGAGCGAGAGAAGCTCGGGGCAGTACTACTACCTGGGATAGACTCGACCGGGGTAGTGTCAGTGGGCGCAGAAGTAGCCTGGGTAGCCGCTTTGGCATGCTCTACTGTGTCCGCCAAGTTCTCACCAAGCGGAGGCACCTCCGGGCGGGGCCCTCTATGTGGAGCCAACTCATTAGCCTCATCCCTGATGAGGCCGATATCAACATTGCCCTGCGTGGTCTTGAGCTGATCTATGTGCCAAATGGGCACACCTGCGGACCTGCATAAAGAAAACACCACGCACGGAAATGGGTAAGTAGTGGTGACCTTGAAGGCCCTCTCGTGCATGACCGCCTGAAGAAGCCAAGCGAAGTCAACCTCAAACCCAGCTATCATCGCTGCCATCAGAGCTGCGCGATCCCATGTAACTATATTATCTGCAGCAGTGGGGGAAAGGTAGTGGCGGACTATCAACCATAAAAACTTGGCCATGAAGGTCAAGTTAGCCTTCTTGATGGCTCCCTTCGGCTCCGTTACCCAGTCAGCAGCCTCTCCATCAACAGACAAGTGCTGGGTCATCCACCTCTTGGTGGTCTCTCTCAGCGTTGTCTCACGCAAGAACCGTCCATCTTTAACAAGTTGCCACCGATAGTCAAACTCGGTGGTGAGAGGGGTTCTGGTGGCATCCACATCCTCGCCGTATAGATACCAGCGGATGGCTGGCAAGGAGATGTCTACCCGCTTGCTGCGGACTCTGATGTGATCAAGTGGGGCCTGTTTGGCGGGGGCAGCCAACCTATCAATCTGGGATCGGAGAGTCGCCACATACGAGGCGTAGAACTCTAGGACCAACTCCTCACGGTATCGTCCCTAAGCATGAGCCGTCCAATCTAGCGGGTGTCTTGTGAAGAGTGTATACATATCCGGCATGGTGGGGAGACTCCCCGTAAGGACCCACCTCTCCAGTGTAAGGGTCTGGGTTATGACGCCCTTATCATTTAGCAGCTTGGCGTCGGAGTACACCTGATACTGCCCCTCTACACACCACCGGTTGGGCTGGTCGACAACCGGGGCGGGGACTCCAGTCGGTGAAGATGGAGTGGAATCAGGACTGTCGTCCTCATCAGACAAGGCAGATTGTGAAGCTGTGGCGGGCGCAGAGGCTTCCGCATACCCGGAGACCTCATCCGACCAAGATAATCTCAAGGAGCCTGACGCTCCTTCTTCCTGTGCAGCTAACCCAGAAGGTGTGCCGGTCAGTTTGCGCTCCTCGTTAGACTGGGAGGCAGTGACTACGCGGGATGCCACCTTCTTAGGCGTGTCTCTGGTGATGCGTGCAGGCCGTGCAGGAGTGACGGTGCCTGGGGTCACGTAGTTGGGGTCACGCTCATCATCAGAGCCAATGACCAGTCGGGCAAATGGGGCGACGGACTTTGAACACCCTCGTGCGTAAACTCGATCTTGCTTTGGTGCCATAAGTGTTAGTACCTGTAAAGAATAACAATTAGTACAAGTAGAAGCAAACAAGACATGCAAAGAAGAAAACAACAAAAGTAAAACCAAAACTGGAATGGTATTGCTGTAGTGTCTGTGAAGCACGACGGACCAATTGACGGCTCGTCGTGATGACGGTCCGACATGAATTACTTAACAATATTTTTGGAGACTCTCAGAAAGAAAGTCTCTGACAGTCATGACGGTTAAGCAGAACGGACCATCGTGGGCACGACGGTCCATCGTAGAGGTCCATCATGGGACACATAGAAATAGATTGGAGACCCTTAGAAATAGGGTCTCTGACAACCATGACGGTTGTGCAGGACGGACCGTCAAGGGTACGACGGTCCGTCATAAATGTCCGTCATTGGTCACTTAGAGAAAAATTTGAGACCCTTAGGAGTGGAGTCTCTGACAACCATGATGGTTGTGCAGGACGGACCATCGAGGGTACGATGGTCCATCATAAAAGTCCGTCATTGGACAGTTAGAGAAAATTTTGAGACTCTTAGGAGTGGGGTCTTTGACAACCATGACGGTTGTGCAGGACGGACCGTCGAGGGTATGACGTCCGTGGTAGAGGTCCGTCAGTGGACACTTGGAGAAAATAAATGGGGGATTGGTGGGACGGACCCCATGACGGTCCGTGGTGGGCACGACGGTCCGTCGATGGGTTCTCGTTCTGTCCTTCAGTGACAGAACTGAGGATGCCTCAATCGTCCCCTAAAATTTCAATTGAAAAGACTACATATCAACCCACACTTTCTAACGTAAATACCCTGCAAACTAGCAATTCTAGGCCAATAATTTCTCGAGTTTTAGCATGCCAATTTGGAGGACTATCAACCTAGGTCAGAAAAAGTTTCAAAAACGCATTCCCCCTTTTTTGATTTAGTTAACCCAATACTCACATCATTTTTACATATATGACGGGTCTTAAGGCATTTAGGATGAACAGGATGAGTTCTTAGCATACAATAGGGGTCAAAATTCGAAGACCTAACATTCAGAAACAGGCATGTAGTATGTGAAAACAAAAATGAAATGTAGATGGGTTAGAGATCAGAACCACGTACCTGAGACTTGGAGAAGATGAAAACCGGGTGAGGCACACAACTATGAAGATCAGCAGAAGAACAGTATACTCAGACCAGCAGAATACTTTGAAGAAGCAGGGAGATTGGGAGAGGGAAGATTATGGGAATTCGCGAAGGGATGGTGAATCAGGAGTTTGGGAAGAGAATGAGAGTGGTAGGGAGTTGAAAAGATAGGAAATGGGAGAAATGAGGGAAAGAAACGGTTGAAATGAAGAGGTGGGAAGTTAAAAGGTTTAAAATCTTTTAATATTCGCCTGTCGGATCAGGTCGGGTTTACGGGTATTGATGCGACGAGTCCCCGTCGATGGTCCATCACAGGTGTGACGGTCCATCATCGGTTCCATCATGGGTGCCCTAATTTAAAAGAAATCGAAAAACTTACCTGGGCATGACGGATTTCTGCAACGGTCCGTCGTATACGTGACGGTCCATCGATGGATCCGTCAATGAGTGCTGCAGACCAATTTTCTGCAGATTTTTCTGGTGATGTGCTACCTGCAAATTTAACACCCATTAAGCTATTCTTTTTATATTTATCTGGACACTTATTGGACACGGACCCTAAACTACGCTCTAGCCAACACTTCTAACAAAACGAAAAACAAAGAAAATGCAACTATTTCTAGAAAGTCATAAAAAAAGAAAAACAATAGTTGGCTTAGAGGATACATATTGGGTTGCCTCCCAACCAGCTCTTGATTTAATGTCGAGGCACGACGGAGCACACTTGATTACTCAGACTTCATTAAGATGGTGTGCCTCGATCACTTCATTCGTCATTTCAGCATGCCCCAGATAGATTTTGATTCGTTGTCCGTTCACCTTAAACCGCACACCCTCCTTGTTTCCCAACTCAACCGCTCCGTGAGGGAATAGTTGGGTGATCAAGTAAGGGCCAGTCCATTTGGACTTGAGTTTTCCCGAAAACAAGCGCAACCTAGAATTGAATAAAAGCACCAAATCCACAACCATAAAATCACGTTTCTCAATCTTTTGATCGTGGTACTTCTTCATCTTTTCTTTGTAAAGGGTTGAACTTTCATAAGCTTTTAGGCGAAATTCATCGAGCTCATTCAACCCATTTAACCTCTGTTCTGCAACTTCATTCCAATCCATTTTCAACTTCTTCATTGCCCACATGGCTTTGTGCTCTAATTCAACCGGTAAGTGACAAGCCTTTCCATATACAAGTTGGTATGGGGACATACTAATGGGAGTCTTGTATGCTGTCCGGTAGGCCCAAAGAGTGTCATCAAGCTTCCTTGACCAATCTGTTCTACTAGTGTTCACCATTTTTGACAAAATATGCTTGATCTCCATATTTGACACCTCAACTTGCTCACTAGTATGAGGATGGGAAGGAGTGGCCACATTATGGCGAACCCCATATTTCTCCAATAATCCCTTAAATAATTTGTTGCAAAAGTGGGATCCCCCATCACTAATAATCGCCCTTGGGGTACCAAATCGAGAAAATATAGTCTTTTTCAAGAACGCGGTGACAGTCTTCCCTACATTATTTGCGAGTGTGATAGCTTCCACCGATTTAGACACATAATCAACCGCTACTAGAATGTACTTCATCCCATGAGAAGTCACAAAAGGGCCCATAAAGTCAATACCCCACACATCAAATAACTCAATCACAAGAATGGGATTTAAAGGGAGCTCTTGCTTTCTTGAAATGCCGCCATCTCTTTGGCATCTATCACATGCTTTGGCAAACTCATGAGCATCTTAATGAATATTTGTCCAATAGTAGCCACATTATAAGATCTTGTGAGCGGTCCGGATACCACTATGATGTCCACCTACGGGTGAAGAATTTCATGCCTCCAAAACACTCAACATCTCAACTTCTGGCACACAACGCCGAATAAGACCATCGGCACAACTCCTATACAAGTATGGTTCATCCCAAAAGAACTTTTTAACATCATGCATGAACTTTTTCCTTTGATGAAAGGACAAGTTCGGTGGGACAATATCGCTAGCCAGATAATTCGCAAAATCTGCGAACCATGGAATCAAGTCTTGAGAGGCGGCCAATACATGCTTATCGGGGAAAGTATCATCAATTTCAGTCTTATCTCCCAACTCTCTCATTGCTTCATCTTCTAAACGGGACAAGTGATCAGCGACTTGATTCTCGGTCCCTTTTCTATCTATCACCTCAAAGTCAAATTCTTGCAATAGTAATACCCAATGAATCAACCTCGGTTTCGCATCCTTCTTTACCATCAAATATCTCAAAGCAGAATGATCAGTATGCACTATAACTCTAATGTCTAGCAAATAGGAGCAAAATTTCTCGAAAGCAAAGACTACTACAAGGAGCTCTTGCTCAGTCACTGTGTAGTTCTTTTGGGCTTCATTGAGGGCTTTACTAGCATAGTAAATAGGGTGAAGGATTTTGTCCCTTCTTTGTCCCAATACCACACCAAGAGCAACCCCACTAGCATCGCACATCAACTCAAATGGACTGCTCCAATCCAGAAAAATAATGATGGGTGCAGACACCAACTTTTCTTTCAACTCACCGAATGACTTAAGACAGGATTCATCAAAATAAAATTTACACTCTTTCTCAAGCAACTTGCACAAAGGATGCGCAATTTTTGAAAAATCCTTGATGAACCTCCGGTAAAAACCTGCATGCCCAAGAAAGCTTCTCACACCTTTTATAGAGATAGGTGGGGGAAGTCTCTCTATTACCTCGACTTTAGCTCGATCAACCTCTATACCCTTCTCTGAAATGCGATGACCCAATACAATACCCTCTTTCACCATGAAGTGGCATTTTTCCGAATTTAGTACTAAATTGCAGTCTTCAAACCTCTTAAGAACCTCAGATAAATGACTCAAACACCGCTCAAAGGAGTCACCAACCATAGAAAAATCATCATTAAACACCTCAATAGTTTCCTCCACCATATCGGAGAATATAAACATCATACATCTCTGAAATGTGGCGGGTGCATTGCACAACCCAAACGACATTCTCTTGAAAGCAAAGGTCCCATATGGTCAAGTGAAGGTGGTTTTCTCTTGATCTTCCGGTGCAATAGAAATCTGATTGTACCCCGAATAACCATCAAGAAAACAGTACCACCCTTTTCCGGAAAGTCTATCCAACATCTGATCCATGAAGGGCATAGGAAAATGGTCCTTTTCGATCCATGCATTTAATTTCCGATAGTCCATACACATCCTCCATCCAGTCACCGGTCTCATTGGAACAAGTTCATTTTTTTCATTGGGGACCACAGTCATTCCCCCTTTCTTAGGTACACACTGAACAGGGCATACCCAACTACTATCAGTGATCGGATATATTACTCCGGCATCCAACCACTTAATAATTTCCTTCTTCACTACCTCTTGCATAGGTGGATTTAAGCGTCTCTGATGCTCAATACTTGGCTTATGATCGGGCATGAGTTCGATTTTATGAGAACAAATACCGGGAGGTATCCCAATAATATCTGCAATAGTCCACCCAATAGCTCTTTTGAACCTTTTTAACACTTTCACCAAACTCTCAACTTGTTGTACATTCAGATCTGATGCAATGATTACCGGCAAAGTGTCACCATTTCCTAAGAATTCATACCTCAGATGAGGTGGTAGAGCTTTTAGTTATAATTTTGGAGCCTCCTCTATAGATGGTTTCGCGGGTGGAGACTCGTGATTCTTCATATCTAACTCATATATCTTCGGTTTAAACCAAACATCACCTCGATCAAGTGCCGCGATCAATGACACATACTCTTCAATGCAATCACTATCAAAATTCATGATCACTGCCGCTAGTGCTTCAACACCCAGACGTTCTTCAATTTGTACCTCAGATGATTTTTCAACTTTGTAGGATATAGAAGATACTGATTGGAGCTCACCACTCTGCCTCATGGACCTACAAATGTTGAAGGTCACTTCTTCATTGTTCAACCGAAATTTCATCTGCCCTTTTTCCATATCAACCAAGGCTCTACACGTAGCAAGGAATGGCCTCCCAAGAATAATAGGCACCTCAACATCGACCTCACAATCAAGAATAACAAAATCGGCTTGAAATATGAACGACTCCACTTTTACTAGCACATCGTGGAGTATCCCAATAGGCCTTTTTACTGTTCGATCGGCCATCAGTAGCCGCATCGCAGTGGGCTTTGGATCACCCAAACCCAATTTCTTGTAAATTGAGAAGGGCATGAGATTTATGCTTGCTCCAAGATCACATAATGCTTTCGCAAAATGCAATAACCCGATTGTACAAGGAATAGTGAAAGCACCCGGATCTTCTTTCTTTTGCACTAGAGATCTTGTAGCAATAGGACTATAGTGCTGCATTCTATCATCATCCTCAAAAGTGACCGATCTTTTCTTCGTAACCAGATCTTTCATGAACTTGGCATAAACGGGCATTTGTTCCAGAGCTTCTACCAAAGGGACATTGATGGAAAGCTGTTTCAACATCGTTATAAAATGCCGGTATTTACCATCCTCGGTCTTTTTCACTAGTCTTTGTGGGAAGGGGGGGGTGGTCTAGGCATGAGAGTCACCTTTTTGGGCATTTCAACATCTTTTCCCGTTGTATCTTCTAACTTACCACTAACCTCCACTACCTTATCATCATTTCTTATCACCTTTTCTACATCAGACGGCATAGGTGGGTCAATGGTCTGCTTACAACCCCGAGTAGTGATTGCCATACATTGTCCATCATTTTTCGGATTTTGGACACTGTTGCTAGGAAGAGTTCCCAGTTGCCGTGTGTTCACAATCGCAGATAATTGGGCCATTTGCAACTCAAGCTGCTTAATCGAGATTGCATGTGTATCAACTTTCTCCCCAATACCCGCTAAGTCACTCCTTAACTCTTTAGTATGCTCATCACTAGCATCGAAACTCCTCATCATTTTGTGCAACATATCCTCAACTCGAGCCATACTACCTCCAACATCCCTAGGAGCAACTTCACGATTTTGAGGAGCAACATAGGGCCCACTCTTATCATTTCTGTTACCAAAGTTACCCCGGTTGAAGTTGTTGTCGCGGTTGTAATTCCCATCTCGGACATAATGACCCTCGCGATTATAATTACCATGGTTTCCTTGACCTTGGCACCAATTCTCCTAATTGGAGCTACCGCATAAGAGTCCTCCTCATAGTAATACTCATCATTCGGTGGTGATGGTTTAGACAAGTAGTTCACCGCATTTACCCTTTTTGCACCCCAGTGACATGTTTTAACACCAACCCAAGCTCAGTTCTTATCTGAGACATCTCTTCACGAATCTCGTCTGTGACTGGGTTGTGTGTGGATTGCACTGTAAAGGTGTTTCTTTCAGTATTTGACTTCCTAGTACTCCATGCCTCATTATTTCGGGAGATTTTCTCCAACTTTTTAGCAATATCGGCATAAGGACACTCCCCATAAGAACCACAAGCTATAGTATCCAACACCGCTTTATTATTATCATCATGTCCCCTATAGAAGTATTCTTTCAGTGACTCATCATCGATGCGGTGATTGGGGACACTTCTCAAGAATGAAGTGAACCTATCCCAAGAACTGCTAACTAACTCTCCTGGTAGTGCCACAAAGTTGTTCACTCTTTCTTTGTGGTTTAGTTTCTTATAGACCGGGTCGTAACGTGCTAAGAAAGCATCCCTCAGTTGATTCCAAGTGAAGATTGAGTTATAAGGGAGCTCAGTAAACCAGATAGCAGCCTCTCCCGTCAGTGAAAGAGGAAATACTCTTAGCCCTATTACATCCATATTCAAATCGGGCCTCCCTACACAACTTTTGCACACTGCCCTTATCTTAGCGATGTGGGCATGTGGATCCTCAGAAGGTAGCCCTGAAAACAAACCTCTGGCAGTGAGTATTTGCATCAGACTACTGGTTACCACAAAAGTGTGGCCGTGTGGTAGAGGAGGCAAGACAAGTGGCCCATCAGAGTTTGCGATGTTATCATAACCCCTATAGTACTCTTGAGTGCGTGGAGCGGGGTGTTGTCCCCTTTGTTCATCTTCATCACGATTTTCAGGTAATAACCGACCATGAGCATCAACAGGAGATGGAATGTCCTGGTTGGGATCATCATCATTAATACCCAAGTTTCAATTCATATTGCGTACTGTACGCTCTAATTCGTGGTCGTATGGAAACAAGGGTTCTCTTCTACTCCGCGTAATTGGCATACACGGAATTTAGACCTGTAAGAGACAAAAACAACAGAAAAAGTAAAACTAGGAAAATATTGACTAAACTTTAGTAATAAGTTTTAAGTTAATCTAAAAGCCACAATCCCCGGCAGTGGCGCCAAAATTTGATACGCTCAAACTTACTTCTCAAATAAGAAGTAAAGCGGTCGTATCAAGTAAAGAACCCAACTAAAGAGGTTGGGGTCGATCTCACGAGGAAAATGGTTCAGACTTAACTTTATTCTATTATTACTTCTATTTAGTCAATTATTTTCTGAAAACAAATAACTAAATGGGGGTTTTGATTAATAAAAGCAATTAACTAAATTGAAGTAATCAACTAACAGGTTCAAGTATTGAAGTTTAATCAAGTGATGAGAGTAAGTAAGGCTTAAGTGTTCCCCACATGCTCCTAACTCGATAATTCTAACTATAACAATTCTTTCCTAATATCTTGCATGCAAAGTGATAAGTTAGGTATCTCTAAATCCTTGGTCCGGCATCTAGAGAATTTCACTCCGCACCTTGGTCCGGCTACGTGTGTTACTTTACTAAACCTTGTCTTTACCTCATATTAAGCATCGTAATCAATATTTGACTAAGTTGTTACTACGTACCAACCGACACTAGCCTATTAGATAGTATACACTAAATCTACCTTGATAATTCTTTTCCTATTATCTACCTCCTTGGTCCGGCAAGTAGCATTAAGGCAGTTCTAACGTTGGCCATCCGTTAAAAAGACTTCTGAATGAAAGAATTATCAATACATGCAATACACTATTCAAGAATTGTTGTTTTAGCTAGATTTTACCTTGTTATTTCCCCATGGTTCCCATAATCCTATTAATGTAGTTTAGTTACCCATGGTCATAATAACCCAATTCATATTGATAATATATTAATTCATGCACTTACTTTAATGAGAATGCAGAAAATCCAAAAATTCACTTGAATAATTCACCAAAAACAAACAATCGATTCCGGAAAAGTATGATCAAATACAAAAATCAATAGTTCAATACTTAAACAAGAGAACTAAAAAAAATATCCAAAAGTCTAACCCCAAAAACGAGGTTTTTTGGACTATTTATAATAAAATAAAACCTAACAAAAGAAGGAATCTAATTAACGAAAATCTGTCCAAAACGCGTCTGAGACGATGGCCCATGTGACGGACCGTCATGGCCACGACGGATCATCGTGGCCTCCGACGCTCCATACTTGGACTCTGATCTCTGCTGCTTCCTTTATCAACTCTGTTACCCTCGACGGATAGGTCTAACGGATCGTTTCAAGCACGACGGTCCGTCGAGGGGTTTCGTTCCACAATACTTAGAAACTTCTTGGAATTGGGTACTGGGACTACTCTCTTACAATCACGACGAACAAGCAGGACGGACCATCGTGAGGCTTCCGTAGTCGTACACTTAGTCAGACTTCCCCATCTTCCTTCAGCAGCTACTCTCTTCTAACTACGGTGCCACCTACGGACTGTCGTGAGCTCCGTAGGTGGTCACTTCTGCAGTTCCTGCTCAAAACCTCCGCGTTCTCCTTTGGATAGATTTCCTGCAAATAAAGAGAAACCTACATCAAAAATCAATACAAAAAGGCTTTTGACCCACACTAAACTTCAGGAAAAAGTATTAAAAGTACTGTGAAACCACGGTACATCAATGATTCAAGGATTTCCTATGTCATTTTTATGTTCAAAGTTATGTAATAGCTTAGTTATTGTTACATATTGATAAGGTCTGTGTCTCTATTATATTCTATTGATGTTGATTATAAGATGGAAAAAGAGACTTAGAGTCCTTAACTATGTATTATGAACTATATAAATATAAATATATATATATATATATATATATATATATATATATATATATATATATATATATATATATATATATATATATATATATATGAAGTGATGTTTCTAGCACATAAATTACTATGAAAGTTTTAAATTTTCCGCTGAACTTACCTATGACAATGCAACGAATGATGACTATGGGCTTGTATAAGAAATCCGAGAGGTCAACTACGCCAAGTTACTTTTAGGGGGTGCTCCCCGATCGTGAGAAGGACCCTAATATTTTGACCATAAAAGTTGTCAAAAGACATTGTGCATCCATGAGAGGAACGACGCGACGTGTTTGGTGGCCGTTGGTCCACACTAAGCCATTTCCCCAAAGCCTTACAAAAACCAGACTCTGTACCAAAACACGTTTGACCAATACGGTCCGTGACCGGTACGATCTGTGGATGGGACGACGGGCCTTCGACGGGGTCTCGTTGATGGACCCCTATCAAACCTCCTAGACACCTCTGAAGGGAGGGGGTTAGGTAATTAATTAATTAATTAATTAACACTTAGAGACGGTTATAATTAGTTATTTTCGGACTATAAAAAGGTTTTAAGTCATTAAACTAATCTAAAACCTCATAAATCCAAACACAAAAATAACTCCCACTTCTCCCTAGTTTCTCTCACTACCCTAAAGACCCCCATTTAAGAACAAGTTTAAGTATTTCTAGGGCTTCAAGATCAAGGCTTTCCACTTCAATTCTCTAAGAATTAAAAAGGTATGGAAGCTATTCACTCTTGGGACTCCTTTCGCCAAGAGGTTCTTCGAAGTTTTGTTTTCAATGTTCTTGAAAACTCTAGTTTTCATCCAATTTCGTGGGCCTACTTTCTAACTTGAATTGATTGGTATTAAATCAATAATTAGTGATGAGTTATATATGTTTATGTGTGGATTGATGTATCCCTAAATCTTTGACCTAAATATCTATAAAGACCCATGAATGTCCATTTTCTCCTAAATATTACTCATGAATTAGGTTGATTGGTGATTAGGGATGACGTAATTGAATGTGTAATTGCTTAATTTATGGTGATTGAATTGTTTCTTAAAGATCATTGAATTGAGGGTTGAGATCCTGGATGATATTCTTGGAAGCCATTGGTAAGACTTTAAGATCATGAATACTATACTTCAACTATGTTGGTCTACTCTTGATGTTATTATTCAATTGAAGTATAAATATCGGAGTGTGATAGGAAGATGATGAGATTATGAATATGATATCATGTCATGAATGTGATGAATGTAAGATGATGATAGGAGTATGGTTATGAAGGATTGAAAGTGATTCTCTTATACACCGTTTTATTATGACTATGATGTGATGATCTCACTAAATGTTGGGTTGTGATAAAAGAAAGTTCTGATTCTAGAACCTAAGAGATATGGTCATAATTATATGAGGGGTTAGTCTCCTAAGACATATATTATAAACTAATGTTAAGGATGACTTGAATATACTTCAAAAAGGGAATTTAGCTTAGCACTGAACGAACTAGAAAATAAGAGGCGTCCCTTCTTAAGAGGGAAGGTAGGTTCACTATTCTTCTAATGTGATGGAGACTACAATGCGAATGTGTAGAAAGAGTGTTTCTAGAAACAGTCTCCTAGTTCCTAAACTATGTTCCCCCATAAGAAAACTAGCTAGTGGATACACCTAGATACTACAATTATGTATGAGTTCTACCTTTGCATGTAGAACACCTTCTTTATATGTAGGTTTTTATTACACCAAATTTCAAGTTTAGCTCACATGGTCTATTGTCAGTTATGGCCAATTTTCCCCAAAGTAAAATTACTGAATAAATTTAATAGGATGAACACTAACTAGGATGACATAAAGGGTACTACTTAGTGTAGGGAAAAACACCTTTGCAGTACAAGCTACACACAACCCGGCCGCAGATGAAATTCGTGAACAGATGGCTCAAATGAGAACTGAGCTTGGATTGGTGTTGAAACATGTCACTGGAGGTGCAGAGAAAGTAAATGCGGTGAAATATTTGACTAATCAACCACTGCCAGTGGATGACTACTACTATGAAGAGGATTCTTATGCAGTGAATGAGCAGACAGGGGGTTTCTGACCGAACGCCCAAGGCTCCAATCAGGAGAATTTGCACCAAGGTCAAGGAAATCAAGGTCGAAACTATGGGAATTAAAAAAGAGAGGTCCATTATGTTTGATATGGAAACTACAACTACGACAACAACTTCAACTGGGGTAACTATAGTAATAGAAACGATCGAAGTGGGCCCTATGTTCTGCCTCAAAATCAGGAAGTTGCTCCTAGGGATGGTGGAGGTAGTATGCCACGAGTTGAAGAAATGTTGAAAAAGATGAGGAGGAGGTTTGATGTTAGTGATGAGCATGCCAAGGTGTTGAGAGGTGATTTGGTTAATGTCGGGTAAAAGGTGGATGCACATGCATTCTCAATCAAGCATCTTGAGTTGAAAATGGCCCAATTGTCTACTACTGTGAACCCACGTCAACCGGACAGTTTTCCTAGCAATACCATTCAAAATCCGAAAAATGATGGGCATTGCATGGCAGTCACTACTCGAGGGGGTAAGAAAACCATTGATCCACCTATGCCGTCTGTAGTAGAAGATGAGGTGAGAAAAGATGATAAGATATTGGAAGCTAGTGGTGAGTTGGTAGACAAAGCAGTGAAAGAAGCAGAGGTATCTCAAAAGGTGATCCCCATTCCTAGACCACCACCACCATTCCCTCAGATATTGATAAAGAAGACTGAGGATGGTAAATACCGGCGCTTTATCACTATGTTGAAACAACTTTCCATCAATGTACCTTTCATAGAAGCTCTAGAAAAAATGCCCGGTTTATGCAAAGTTTATAAAAGATATGGTTACTAAGAAGAGATTGGTAAGTTTTGAGGATGATGACCGACTGCAACATTCTAGTGCTATTGTTACAAGTTCTCTTGTGCAAAAGAAAGCTGATCCGGGCGCTTTTACTATTCCATGTATCATCAGTTTGTTACACTTTGCTAAAGCACTATGTGATCTCGGTGCAAGCATAAATCTCATACCTCTCTCCATTTATAAGAAATTGGGTTTGGGTGACCCAAAGCCCACTGCAATGCGGTTACTGATGGCCGATAGAACAGTGAAGAGGCCTATTGGGATACTCCATGATGTGTTAGTGAAGGTGGAGTCATTTATATTTCCGGTCGATTTTGTGATTCTTGATTGAGAGATGGATTATGAGGTGCCTATTACTCTTGGGAGGACGTTCCTTGCTACTAGTCGCGCTTTGGTTGATATGGAGAAAGGGCAGATGAAGTTTAGGTTGAACAATGAAGAAGCAACATTCAACATTTGTAGGTCCATGAAGCATAGTGGTGAGCTCCAAACGGTATCTGCTATATCTTATAGGGTTGAGAGCACATCTGAGGTGCAAATTGAAGAGCACATTGGTGTTGAGGCACTAGCGGCAGTGATCATGAATTTTGAGAGTGATGGTATCGAAGAGTATGGGTCTTTGGTTGCGGCACTTGATCGAGGTGAATTTTGATTCAAACAAAAGAAATTGGAGTAAGATATGAAGCATCGCGAGTCTCCACCCGCGAAACCATACATTGAGGAGGCCCCAAAATTAGAGCTTAAGGCTCTACCACCTTATCTGAGGTATGTATTCTTGGGAAGAGATGACACTTTGCCGGTAATCATTGCATCGGATTTAAATGTGCTCCAAGTAGAGTGTTTGGTGGAAGTTTTGAAGACGTTCAAATGAGCCATTTGTTGAACTATTGCGGATATTATTGGTATTTCTCCCAGTATTTGTTCACACAAAATCCAACTCATGCCCGATCATAAGCCAAGTATTAAGCACCAAAGACGGTTGAATCCACCTATGCAAGAGGTAGTGAAAAAAGAGATTATTAAGTGGTTGGATGCCGGAGCATATATCATATTGCAGATAGTAGTTGGGTATGCCATGTTCTGTGTGTGCCCAAAAAGAGGGAAATGACAGTGGTTCCTAATAAGAAGAATGAGCTTAATCCAATAAGGCCGGTGACCGGATGGAGAGTTTGTATGGATTACCAAAAATTAAATGCATGGACTGAAAAGGAGCATTTATCTATGCCCTTCATGGATCAAATGTTAGATAGACTCGCAGGAAAAGGATGGTACTGTTTTCTTGATTTTTATTCGGGGTACAATCAAATCTCTATTGCACCGGAGGATCAAGAGAAAACCACCTTTGCCCCTATGGGACGTTCGCATTCAAGAGGATGCATTTTGGGTTATGTAATGCACCAGCTACTTTTCAGAGATGTATGATGTCGATATTCTCTGATATGGTGGGGGACACTATTGAGTTGTTCATGGATGATTTTTCAGTTGTTGGTGAGTCCTTTGATCGGTGTTTGAGTCACTTGGCCGAGGTTCTCAAAAGATGTGAAGACTGCAATCTTGTGCTAAACTGGGGAAAATGTAACTTTATGGTGAAAGAAGGTATAGTATTGGGCCATCGCATCTCAGAGAAGGGGATAAAGGTTGATCGAGCAAAAGTTAAGGTTATAGAGAGACTTCCTCCACCCATCTCTGGAAAAGGTGTGCGAAGTTTTGTTGGGCATGCGGGCGTCTACCGGCGATTTATTAAGGATTTCTCAAAAATTGCACATCTGTGCAAGTTACTTGAGAAGGAATGTAAATTCTATTTTGATGAATCATGTATGAAGGAATATGGAGAGTTGAAGGAGAAGTTGGTGTTTGTACCCATAATTACTTCCCCAGATTAGAGTAAGTCATTCGAGGTAATGTGTGATGCTAGCAGGGTTACTCTTGGTGTGGTTTTGGGACAAAGAAGGGATAAAATCCTTCACCCCATCTATTATACTAGTAAGGCCCTAAATGAAGCACAAAAGTAATGCACTGTGACTAAACAAAAGCTCCTTGCGGTGGTATTTGCTTTCAAAAACATTCGCTCCTATTTGCTTGGCACGAGAGTTATAATGCATACTGACCACTCCACTTTGAGGTATTTGATGGAAAATAAGGATGCAAAACCAGGGTTGATTAGATGGGTGCTATTATTGCAAGAGTTTGATTTTGAGGTAAAAGATAGAAAAGGGACTGAAAATCAAGTTGCAGATCACTTGTGAAGGTTAGAGGATGAAGCTATGTGAGAGTTGGGTGAAAAGGCAGAAATTGATGATACCTTCCCTAATGAGCATGTATTGGCCGCCTCTCATGACTTGATTCCATGGTTCGCCGATTTTACGAATTATCTGGCTAGTAATATAGTCCCATCAGACTTTTCTTTCCATCAGAGGAAAAAGTTCATGCATGATGTGAAAAATTTCTTTTGGGATGATCATTTCTTATACTGGAGTTGTGCCGATGGTCTTATTCGCCGTTGCGTGCCGGACGTTAAGATGTTAAGTGTTTTGGAGGTATGCCACTCCTTGTCTGTGGGTGGGCATCATAGTGGTATCCGGACCGCCCATATGATTTTGCAATGTGGGTACTATTGGCTAACCATTCACCAAGATGCTCATGAGTTCGCCAAGTCATGTGATAGGTGCCAAAGTGATGGAGGAATTTCGAAGAGGTAAGAGCTCCTTTTAAACCCCATTCTAGTGATTGAGTTGTTTGATTTATGGGGCATAGATTTTATAGGCCCGTTTTTGAGCACTCATGGGATGAAATATATTCTAGTTGCGGTGTATTATGTTTCCAAATGGGTGGAAGCCATATCACTTGCCAACAATGAAGGGAAGAGTGTCACCGCTTTCTTGAAAAATAAAATCTTCTCAAGATTTGGTACACCTAGGGTCATTATTAGTGATGGGTGATATCACTTTTTCAACAAGTTGTTCAATGGGCTATTGGAGAAATATAGGGTTCGCCAGAATGTAGCCACTCCCTACCATCCATAGACTAGTGGGCAAGTTGAGGTGTCCAATAGAAAAATCAAGCAGATCCTGTCAAAAATGGTGAATGCTAATAGAACGGATTGATCAAGGACGCTTGATGATGCTCTTTGGGCCTACCAGACTGCCTACAAGACCCCCATAGGTATGTCTCCATACCAAATTGTATATAGGAAGGCTTGTCACTTGCCAGTTAAGTTAGAGCACAAGGCCATGTGGGCGATAAAAAAACTGAAGATCGGTTGGCATGAAACAGTGGAACACAGACTTAACGGGTTGAATGAGCTTGATGAGTTTCGCCTAAAATCATATGAAAGTTCAGCCATCTAAAAAGATAAGATGAAGAAGTACCATGACCAAAAGATTGAGAAGCGAGAATTTATGGTTGGGGACTTGGTGCTTCTATTCAACTCTAGGCTACGCTTTTTTCCGGGAAAACTCAAGTCTAAGTGGACTGGGCCATTCCTTATTACTAAGGTATTCTCTCATGGAGCGGTTGAGTTAGAGAACAAAGAGGGTGCAAGGTTCATGGTCAATGGGCAAAGAATAAAGATCTACATAAGGCATGCGGAGAGTGTTCATAAATTGGTTGAGGCATATCACCTTGATGAAGTGTGAGTAATCAAGCATCCTGCGTCGTGCCGCGAAGTTATATTGAGCGCTTCTTAGGAGGCAACCAAGGTGTATCCTCTAGAAAACAATAGGTTTTTTCTTTTCTTTTTAGGAATATTCGCATTCTCTTGTTTCGTTTTTCTTTTATTCATAGTCATGGGTTATTTGTTTTTAGTGTGTTGGCTAGAGAGTTGTTTAGGGTCCGTGTCTCAAAAGTGCCCAAAAAATACACAAAAAGAATGGCTTAATGGGTGCTCAATGTGTAGGGATCAAACCACAAGAATTCTGCAGAAATTGGTCTAGTGCAAAGATCTACGGACTAACCGACGGGTCTTCATTCAATCAACGGACCGTCGACACTGTACGTAGATCCCAGGTATCTCTTAAATTTTTTGTCTAAGTTTGAGCACAATCGACGGTCCTCTCGACGGGGTATCGTCATTTCACAAAAAAGAGTGACCCGCCCCGCCCAGCCCGGCTATATAAAAATATAACAATTCAGTTACCATTCCACATCTTTTCAAATTCCCTCCCAACCGTTTGCCTTACCTTATTCCCTCATTTCCCCATTAACTCCAACAATCACTTCCTTCCATTTTCATCAAAATCCCAAACCTCCCAAACTCCCAGAAATCCCAAAACTCAAACCTCCCCAGTTTCTCCCCCAACTCCATTGTTTCTCCGGTCGGTGTTCTAAGGTGGCACATAGGTTGGTTGTTGCAAAAATCACCCACTCATTCACTCCACTGCAGTTTACAAGTATTTCTTTTCCCTTTGCTTAATGAGTTCTCGTTCATTTGCTTTTGGAATCAAAGATATTGTATGTGGGTCTTGACTTAGGGACAAATTGCATGTTAAAATTGTTAAAATTGGGTTCTATGTCCCTTAGAATGATAGAAAGTGAATGGGTTGGGGTGGAATTTGTGTCATTTCAATATGATTGTTATTTTTCCGACTTAGGGTTTGATAACCTCGTAGAATCCATGATCGAAATTGGTGAAATTAAAGCCCTAAGGATGACGAATTTGTCTCATAACTTGTATTATGTATTGGGTAAACTTGTGACTTGCTTAAAAGTGTCAAAATGTTTGTTTAAAACTATACCCTGATAACTGTCTCTGACCAACAGTACGAGACCCCGTCTACGGACCGTCGATGGGGTTCATGGATGGTTAAAGTTCTAAAATACTTAACTTTGGAAGGACGAAAGTGGATCACGGTCCGTCGATTGACCGACGGGCCGTTGTGCATATCCGTCGCTTCTAACTGCAACTTTGATTACTAAGAAATTCTGATTAATTCTAAGTGTTCGACGATGGAAGTGGACTATGGTCCGTCGATTGATCGACGCGCCGTTCTGTACGTCCGTCGTTTCTAACTGAGAGGTCTGTAGAATGAAGATGTTTTTTTAAAATTTGCTAAATGTCCACTGACGGACGCTATCGATGGGCCGTCGATAGTCCCCGTCTCCCAGTTCTGCACCTCTGCAATAATCGGTGTCCTGTGTTTCCAGATTTTATTTTGATTATGCAGCTTGTATAGATTGATTACAATGAGACTAACAAGGTGTTTGTCAGATACTTATGGCCCCAAAACCAGACATCGTCTATTCTAGGGGGAGGTCCAAGTCCGTGGCACCATCCCGACGGTTGATGAGCTCGTCCGATGATGAGCGGGACTAAGAATACGTGCCCCCAGGGACCCAGACCCCGACACCAGCTGCTAGAGCCACTAGGGGCATGCCCAAGAAGGTGGCATCCGGCATAGTCCCTACCTCCCAGTCTGATGAGGAGCCCAAACTGACCGGCACACCGTCTGGGTCTGCCTCGGGTTGTGAGGGAGCGTTTGGTTCCGAAGAGGCTTCCGGTTCATAGTCGGCCTACTCTATAGTGTCGAATGAGGCTATTGCCTCCGGTTCTGGATCACACGGATCCCCCCTCTCAGATATGCCTTCCCACCATGCCTCGTCTAATTAGGCCCATAGTTCGGAGTCTGCTCCGGCACCCCAGCATGAGGTCCCTGCACTCGTTTCTGATGATCCCAACCGGTGGTGCGTAGATGGCCAGTACCAGGTCTACAGGGATACCAAGATGTTGAATGAGAAAAGGGTGATGAATCGATTGTTTACAGTCGAACAACGTGTTCTTATAGGTAGACTGCATACAATCCCTGAGGGGCATGTCTTATTTACCCGCCACAGGCTCGAGTGGATGGCAAGGAGTGTGGGGTCCTACAGTGAGAAGATGGTGTGAGAGTTCTACGCTCCATACATGACGTCTTTCCGAGGTGATTTGGACAGGCGGTCATAGCCACCAAACACGACCCACTCACAGAGGTTGTGGTTAGAGGCTGCCGAGTGGACATTTCTCCCACCACCATCCACCATTTTTTGTACGGCATGACTATAGAGGCTGCGTTGGTCCCCCTTACCCCAGAGTTTGATTACAGATGGGGTTTGGTCAAAAGTGGCCAATTTCAGCGCACTAGAGAGCAGACAGAGTCCACCAAGATGTGGCTTGCACAACATCTATCCGTAGATGGAGAGAGAGAAGATTGGGTGTTACACCCCAAAGGCCTTATCAAGAAGGCCAACCTCACTTTCGTGGCCAAGTTCTTTTGGTTGTTAGTCCGCCACCGCCTATCCCTCACCGCAGCAGATAATATCCTCACATGGGATAGAGAGGTCATGGTAGCTGCACTGGTATCAGGGTTCGAGATCGACTTTGCCAAGTTGTTGATCTCCGTTCTACATGAGAGGACTTTTAAGCACTCTACCACTTACCCTTTCGCCTGCATGATTGTTCAGCTTTGCAGGGATGCTGGAGTGACGATGTGGCATTGTGATGTACTCCGTACACCGATTGGGATGGTAGATATCGGTCTTATCAGGGATGAGGCCAATGTGGCGACACCATGAAGAGGGCCCCGAGTTGATTTACAGCCGTTGAGTGAGATCTTGGCGGAGACAGTGGAGTTAGCCCAAGGGGATGATCATGCTGCTTCTGAGCCCACGGATACCATCCCGGTCGAGTCTTCCCCTGGCACTAGTAGGGCAACGAGTTCCTCCCGGTCTACTCCTCCATCAGCCGCACTGGTCTCGATTGCTAGGGTCCAGAAGTTACAGGCCCAGATGGCCACCTTTCTGCACCATATCCAGCCTTGGATGCATAATTCTATTGCCGAGGCTGAAGACCAGATTGAGAAGAGGGTTGCTCAGTAGACGAAGCAGAAGATTCAGGCGGTCCACCAACGCCTCGATGCATTTGAGCTGAGATTTCTAGAATGTCCAACCCCCACCATTGATTTGATGACCCTTCAGGAGGCTGTGGCGAGTTTGCATGCTGACGTTGATGGTATAATTGAGATGAGGGGACCCGAGCCCGAGACCGCACCTGTTGAGCTCGCAGAGGACACAATGTTTGCTACACCGTTCACTACCACCGCTGCACCGCCGCCTCCGCCATGTGAGCGTGCCAAGAGGCACCATTCCAGCCGCACCTGTGAGAGTGAGGATGCTCGAAGGAGAGGACAGAAATAGAGGCTGCGAGGAGAGCCTCATTGGTTGATGAGGAGGCCCGACTGATGAGGGATCGAGAGTTGGCTGCTGGGGCATCTAGCTCCAGATTGGAGGCTGTTGCGAGGAGCAGCACTAAGGGTGCAGATACTGCTGTGGGCACCACTGAAAGTGTCTCTACTATTGAGGGAGTGGGTTCCGAGAAACCGAACCCGCCTGCTTGTTGATCTTCGGCGCTATGCTCCGCAGGTTTGCTTAACCTACCACCTTGTCTTTATATTTCTTATGCATTGGGGAAAATCACATGTTTTTTTGTTGGGGTGGGGTAAATGGAAAGTGAGTGATAGGGTGAAGTCTGAGTATCCCTACTCACGATCCTCTCTTAGAGGTTTTTCATGCCTGTGTTCTTTTTCCCCAAGAGCCTGATTAGTTTATTGTTGAACCGGAATGTGTAGTATCTTGTACAAAGTATATGAAAGTGAAATATGAAGCATGATGGCTAAACATGAATGATATCCTATTCTAAAAGAATGCTTGCATGAATAGGTATAATGAATGTTAAACATGTTTGCTCTAATCATGGCATAGAGATTCACCACTGCATAGCCCTCAATCTAACACTAAAATTAGGTGTCCGATAATCTGATAGGGTAACGAGATGTCAAGAGAGTGTTAGGAAATTTGATTGTTCCACTATTGGTTCCTAGCTAGAATTTGCCTGGTTAGTCCTTCAAAGGGAATCTGTGTTAGACATTTAGAAAAGAATCATAGGCCCTTGTTCAAATTAGCAAATATCTGGCCTAAAGCAAAGAGAACAAAATGAAATTGTTACCCTTTTTTGATCAAAATATTTTGAGCTTATAATAGACCTTTCTTTTCTACACCAACTCATCTTCCCTGGGTATAATGTGTTGGTCCTGGTCCCTCCTTGGACATGTGCACCTCAACTTAGGCCAAAAGGATAAGTTGAGGGTGGCTAATGCAAGAACTGACCTCGTCTTCACCCTAACCCAACCTTGGGTATTGTGTACCTCAACTAATGGCAAAGCCATAAGTTGAGGGTGGATATTATGAGTGATGTCCCGAAAAGTGGGGATAAAAAGAGTAATGTGGAAAAGAAAAAAAACAGTGAACAAGAGAAGTGACTCAGTCAAAATTGTCAATGAAGTAAAGAAAAAGAATAAAAGAAAGAGAAAACGAGTGTTGAAGAAAAGAAGTAAGAGTCATTTGCATAAAAGAGAAAGAAAGGAGAAAACAAGGCAAAGATTACAAGAAAAGAAAAGTAGGGCATAATAGATGATAAAAGAGGTAGGACGCTTATCCGTAATGTCAAGGAGGGAAACAAGTCACTAAAATGTACTCATTTGTACCATACCTGACCTTGAGCCTATGCTACAAGCCAAGAAAGTCATATCGTGATCCTAAGTGTCTAATATGGTGAACTTAAGCAGTGAAAATAAGGGCAAGCCTATAGAGACAAGTACCAACTAGGTGTGAAGTTATTTTGAGCGTGATTGTTGAATAATGATCCTTATACTCAAAGTTGAAATCACTGTGCGAAAAAGGAGAATATCTTTTGAAGTGAGGGCACTAGTTGCAATATTGGAAAGTTGGTACCTTGGTGAGAGATAAAAAAGTAGCGGTGTCGGTGCGTGGTGAGTAAGTGTCATTGTCTGATCCACATGAATGAGCTTTTTGAGCCTAACAGTAAAAGCATGCTCTAAAGCATTGAAAAAAGTCGAGATTGATAGCCATGTGATTGCGAAAGCTTAAAAGAGGATACTTTTGTACAAAAGTGTTGTGGTGAGTCATAGTGTGTCTCTTGAGGACAAACAACGAATTGAAGTTGAGGGTGTTGATGTACCGTGGTTTCACGGTACTTTCAATGCTTTTTCCTTAAGATTGAAGTGTGTCTATATCCTTTTTGTAGTAATTTTAATATGTTTTATCTTTGTTTTGCAGGAAAGCTATCTGAAAAAACAAAACGCAGAAGGCAGTGATGATTTAGTGCAGAAGTGACCCACGAAGGCATCGACAGTCCGTCGTCTCATCGACGGACCGTAGGTGGTGACCGTCGATTGGAAGTTCAGGCATCTGGAAGCAACTCGTGGAATTCTGACCAAGTGTGGGGCTACGAAAGGATTGACGATCGACAGACCGTCCTGTTGAATCGTCGTTCTGATCAAAGAATTTCCCCATAACCGATGTTGAAGATAAGCTAAGTATGGAACGATGAAAAACATTGATCGACCGTGTTGTTGGTCCGTCGATTGGATCAGAGAAGATGCAAAAGTTAAGGCTGAAGAAAAATCTAAGTTTGGACTTACGGAGGCAGTCAACGGTCTATCGATTGAACGATGGACCGTCTGTGGGGGTCGTCGATGGAAGCCGCATTTTTGGAAAAACTTTCCTTATTTGTTTTCCTTTTATTTTAGGACAATGTTTTTATAAAAAGGGTGTAAAACCTCATTTTTTGGGTTGGATTCTTTTATTATTTTCTTAGTTTTGTTCTTGGAGATTTGTTTTTGGAAACTTGGCATTAATTCAAATTTCCGAATTTTGGTTTCAAGTGAATTTTGTGATTTCAAGTTGAATTTCTGGATTTTCTTCGAATTTGTCAAAGTAATTTCATATTTTATTATTTATCAACAATGAATTGTGTTCTTCTATGCATGGGTAACTAAATCCACAACTAGGGTTGTGGGAACAATGGGTGACTAACAAGGTAAAACTAACTTAATAACAATTCTCGAATAGGTTATTGCATGCATTGATAATTCTTTCGCTTAGAAGCCTTTTTAACGAGTGCATGCGTTGGAACTTGCCCTATCTCTACTTGCCATACCAAGGGGGTAGTTAATAGGAAAAGAATTATCAACATAGATTTAGTGGGATACTATCTGATAGGCTAGTTTCAATTGGTGTGAAGTAATAACTAATCATACATCGAATATGATGCTTAATATGAAGTAAAGGTAAGGGTTAGTAACATAGACACACGTAGCCGGACCAAGGTACGAGTGAAACTCTTTAAATGTCGGACCAAGGATTTAGAGATACCTAACTTATCACATTGCATGCAAAACAGTAGGGAAGAATTGTTATAGCTAGGATTACCGCGTTATGAACCTATGGGAACACTTACACCCTAGTTTCTCTCACAACTTGATAAACACTAAGGATTCACCCTTGCTACTTGTTTTACTTAGAAATAATTAAACACTTTTGTTTCACAAACCCCCCCCCCCCCTTAATTACCTGTTTTCGTAAAGGACTTGACTAAATAGACGCAATTATACATTGAAGTTAAGTCTAAACTATTTTCCTCGTGGGATCGACCCCAACCTACTTGTTGGGTTCTTTACATGATACGACCGCTTATACTTCTTTAAGTAATCTAATTTGAGCGTATCGTGTATCCCTAAATCTTTGACCTAAATCTCTATAAACACCCATGAATATCATGTCCCTTTTATCCTAACCCTAACTTATGAATTAGGTTGATTTATGATTAGGGATGATGTAATTGAATGTGTTATTTCTTAATTTACTATTATATTATGATGGTGATTGAATTATTTGTTAAAAATCATTGATTTGAGGGTGAGATATTGGATGAGATTCTTTAAGGCCATTGGTAAGAATTTCAATATCATGAATACTTTACTTCAATTATGTTGATATATTCTTGATGTTATTTTTCAATTGAAGTATGAATATGTGAACATGATAGGAAGATGATGAGATTATGAATATGATATCATGTCATGAATGTGATGAATGTGACATGATTATAGGTGTATGGTTATGAATGATTATAAGTGATTCTCTTGTACACCTTATTATTATGAGTATGATGTGATGATCTCATTAAATGTTGGGTTGTGATGAAAGGAAGTTCTCATTATAGAACCTAAGAGCGATGATCATGATTACACAAGGGGTTGTCTCCTAAGACCTATATTATAAACTAATGTAAAGAATGACTTAAACACACTTCAAAAGGGAATTTAGCTTAGCACCGAGCAAACAAGAAAATGAGAGGTTTCCCTTCCCAAGACAGAAGGTAGGTTCACTATTGTTCTCATTATATAGAGACTACAATGTGAATATGCATAAAGAAAGTTTCTAGAAACAATCTCCTAGTTCCTTATCTATGTGCCCGCATAGGAAGACTAACTAGTGTATCCACCTAGATGCTACGATTATGTATGAGTTATACCTTGGAAAGTAGACCACCTTCTTTCAGTGTCGGGTTTTATGCCACCGGATTCCATGTTTAGCTCACATAGTCTGTTGTAGGTTATTGAAAATTTTCCCCAAAGTAAAATGAATGAATGAAATTAATAAGATGTACAATAAATAGGATGACTTAAGAGGTATTAGTTAGTGTAGGTAAGGGTATGGGACTTTGCCTATGCATTGCACAAGTGGTCCTGGAGGGGAGTCCTTGGAGGGGTTCTTATGTATTTATATTATGAAGGAAATGCATAATGTTGGTTCTTTATGATGTTGGTTTCATTGAATATACATGATGTTGGTCTAACTTGCTATATATGATGTTGGCTACACTTGTTACGGTGTTTCATGAGGTAAAGGCATTGCTTATGGTCTTTTTACTAGTTTACTTGTCTTATGTGGGGTTATGGGGCTTCATATGAGAATTGCTCTAGTTGGATTGAATAGGGATTGTGAGTAAGGGTCTTGTAATGCTTTGATCAAATGAACTCTAAATCATGAAATGTTGACATGACTTATTTTGATGTTACTCTTGAACAGGCATATGAAAGTAACGTGGCATTCTTATGAACAAAATGTCCCTCTATGCATGTTTTCAATGGTTTTACTTGCATATATTTCCATAGTAAGTATATGTGGTTTGTACAAAACCATATTCTCTCTATTTCTAAAATAATGTAGGTCGGGCCATTGAAGAGTTTGAAGGCCATTTTCAAGGAAGACTTGGATAGTTCCCAAGCTGTTGGGGAGTCCTCATGTACGGGGACGAAGCCTATCATTCTAGTTCTTACTATTTGACAATTCTATGACTTTGTTCTATATCCTATACTGTAAAGACCATGTTGTATTCTCTTATGGTCCTTACTGTAATGTTGTATGGGCTATGTCCCAAATCTTGATGCCTATGTAAGATGGTTATATATGAGACAATGTAGTCTATTTTGGATAAATGAGAAGTCTCTGTAAACTTCATATGTAAAGTTTTTAATTTTTCCGTATTTTACTTACCTATGAAATGTGATGATGTATGCTAAGGATTGTCTAAGTCCTCTTCGAGGATGAAGACGCCAGTTACGTCTAAGGGGTGCTCCAAGGTCGTGATATGACATGCTATACAAAATTTCTCAAATGGAAGAAGGTATAACGTTTTAATAGCATGATTTTGAATAATATTTTGATTGTTTTGAAAGACTCAAAGGGTGAGTCATACTTTTGTACTTTGGTGTATTATACCGTTGATTAAGGTAAGCCGATGGATTCAAGTCTTATCGCACCAAAAGGGTAAGACATCAGGTTAATGTCTGGATGCACCATAATGAAAAATGTTTGAGGGTAAGACGCTAGATTAATGTTCTATCACATCAAGATGGTAAGACATCAACTGGAGTTTTGATGCACCATTATTAGGTTCAAGTCCCATAAAATTATGGCGTAACACGCCTTATATGGGTAAGACATTAAGTTGGAGTCAATGCACCATAGAGACGATAAAATGATGACTAACACAAAATGATATATTTTTTATGAAAAGTCTTGAAATTCATCTAATTGAGTTTGCTTCATTCCCTAAAGTGAATGTGGTAGTAGTAAATGATAAGTTTGAAATCTGCCTAGTTGCTTTATTCTATAGTATGAATGTGGTAGCAGTTAATAATAAGTCTTAAAGACCACATGTGATTAAATGTATGAATAGGGGCGTGAAGGGACCAATTATAATAGTCATTGTTTTGGTAATTATAAAAAAGAGAATAATATGAGTTCTTCAAATAATCATTCAAACCGTGAAAAATAATTTAATCATCAAAAAGTTATGAAATGTCATTGGACACGCGGCTGTCATGCAACCTTATTTGATAAGTTTTATAAATCCTCCACCAAAATAAAAGAATATAAAGTGGTGATGCACTTTACCTTTCAAAGTGATGTTGAGGTGGATCATGTAAATATTTTAAATATAAAGGTATGACACATATAAATAGTTATGGTGAAATCATGAAGAGATTGTGACTTGTAATAAGAATGTGAATATTTCTCAATTCATGAAAGTGAATAGGTCAAAATATGAATAAGAATATATTCATGTATGGTTGAAAATATGCCACAACTCACCTCTACGGGAGGTTTCAGAGAAATAAATAAATTTTATTTAGCAGGAATAACCATGGTGGTGTACGTTTATACATCATAAATATTATGGTATGTTTATTGTTAACTAGGCGAAAGGGAAAAATAAAGAAATAATTATGTCCTATAAAGGTTGTGGCCATTATTGTGTGGCAATACAAAATTGTCATAGATTGTGCACAATGGTACAACAAATGTAAAGCAAGAAACATTTCTCGCTCGTAATAATTTTGACCATGGAAATAATAATATATTTTTCTCCTTGAAGGAGATGTTCACCATATGGATGGTGTCATGGAATATCTGATTGTAAACAAAACTAGTTTCAAGCTCTAACGAGTTGTGTTTTTAACAAAGGAATAATATTGGGGTTGTAGTAAGTCTCAAAAGAAACTCTTAATGTTTCTGATGAATTTAAAAGGAATATTGATACTATAAATTATAAAAAGATTTATTATCTTTAGATTACTACAACCAAAGTGGGTTATAAATATTTATGTAAAGGATTAGTCATTATCCCTCTTGTTTGTTGCACACAAACATTGGCATGCTCATGAAATCACATGCACAAGTAAACTATAAATGTACAGAAATAAATATCAGTTGGCATGATCCGGATGACCATTCTGGTATAAATGAGATGCAAATGTAATTGAGAATTCAGGTAGCTTATATGATGAAGAAATAAAATATTCTTCAAGAATTCTATTTTGTTGCTTGTTTTGTTGATAAAATTATCATGGTACCAACAAAGGTTTGGATTGTATTCCCTGAAATTATTTGGAAGATATAAAAAGGTGGATATGGACCCATTCACCTGTCGTATGGACCATTTGCCACTATATGATAGATGCATCTATGCGATGGTCACATTTATTTTTTTGTCAATTTACAAATTGGTGTTTGTAAGGTTGTTTGCTCAAACTATTATATTAAGAGCACAGTTCAAAACTATGAAATTATATTGATAATGTTGGTTGCTTAGCAGAAATTGCATGCCTCAAATTATAGATAAACCATGGATATGAGAACAAAACTCCCAAATGAGATTTTGTATGAGATAAATAACATAAATCAACACATGTATGCATCAATCCAACAATGTTTCTCGATTAAAATTAGTTGATGGTTAGGAACCAAATAATTTTCATCTAAAAGGTTGAATGTGCAGTTATGATCTAATTGTTCCACCACACACAAAGATGAATTCCCAAATAAGATTGGGATGAATGTAAGATTTTCTAACATTAGGGGGGGACATGATAGACAACTGAAAATTATAAGTGGGGTTAATAATGAATTATCTAGATTCTCGTTAAAATAAAATATGAACGGGAAGTTCAAGTCATAATTCATTTGCATAATGTTGCAAATTTATTGCAAGATGAATTTACTGACCTTATGATATAATTCAGCTACAATTGCTCCAATGAGAAGTACTTGAAGGAGAAAGTCAAGGATACGCCTGAAGTGTAATAGACTAATCAGTTCAAAATGTAAAATTCCTTGAAGAAGGAGAGGAGCAAATGATCAATATAGTCATGATAATGAGGCAAGTTCTATGAAAGTGCACTATGACATAACACTTCGTAAAACCTTGAAAAAGGTTTAGGTACCTAAAAAATGAAGAGATCTTGATTCGTTATGTCATATTTGAAACGATATGAAATAACTATTGACGATATCTTTGACATGAGGTAGCTCTCAAAGAAATGTATTATGATGAATATATTGAATTCAAATATGTCATATAGTGTGGACAAATAAATGGTTGTCCAAGTAAAATGCATAATTCAAGAATATTTTGTTTCATTTAGAAAAGTGACGTTTTGGACGGATAGTCCAGAAATCAAGTGCAACACCCTTAAATACGAGCTAGGTTAAACTACAGCGTAACAAGTGTGTAGTGAATTGGTAAGATCTTAAAATGATGAATATAAGTGTTAGAAGTCTGTTTGAGGAGTTTGGAAGAGTTTGGAAGTGAAACGTCCAAGATGTCTGGAAACTAGTCTAAGTTGAACTAGTGTGTCGTAGTGTTTTGTAGTGGAGTTTTTGGGTATGGTTTGAGGGTAAAATTGAGTATAGATGGTTCCTACACGTAGACTGACATGTAAAGGGTCTAAACATTTGACAACTATGACCCAAGGACCATCCAAAGGGTCCTTAAGGAGGACACAAACATGGGCCAAAGAAGCTGCCTAGAAAGCCAAGATTTGAGATCCAAGGCGTGTCGCGCCAGATACACTCAAAGGGAAAAAAGCTTTCCTTGTGTCATGGTACCAACACAAACCATTCTGTCTCAAAAATTTCCAAAACCAAGAAATGAAAGTGCCTCGGTGACGCGCATCCATGTCACAAATTAGGTCGCATCGTTTTTAAGTCAAAATTGAATTGGTTAAAACGTACATTAAGTGCATGGGTATTTTTGGTATTTTGGGGGCTATTTATTGATGGTGTTTAGTCTTTTAAACCCCAAAAAGTCACCAATTAAGCAAAACCCTCAACTCAAAAGAAAATCTCTTCATTCCTTATCTCCAAAAATCTCCATTGATGAAGCTTTGAAGCTCCAAGGAAGAAGACATATTTTCCAAGTTTTTCTCCATCAATTTCGTGGATTTTTCTTCTCATAAGGTATGATATTTCATCCTTGGATTCTCTTTCATTCAAGGAGTAAAATTGAAATGGTTTTCAAAGATGATAAAAAACATATAATTTCCTATGTCAGCTTCTAGCCATAGGTTCTTGCATAAAATGATTTGATACAATGATTTGTGATATAATTGGTGATAATTGAATGATTTTAGATGAGAATTCCCATGAAACCATGCATTACATGAACTCCTATTTTTTGCTATAATATTGTTGATTTGATCATGGCTTGATGTTAATAAATTCTTGTGTAGATTCGATTGTACTATTGAATTTGTAACAACCCTAAAAATGGCTATGCTAAGTAATGCTTAATGTGTCTAGAATGCCTACGATTAGACCGGGTTCACACGAATTGATACGCGTGGAACCAGACCTCTGAACCCTTGCAACAGCCAAGCCAACCAACTTGGTGAGTTAGTTGAGCTATTAAACGTTGGGTCCATCCATGTAGGGAACCCGAATATGAAGATCTACCCGGATGAGTCTTAATCGGACTTAAAAAGGGGTAATCTGAAGATTGGAGAGTATAGGGGTAAAATGGTCTTTTTCCAGGCTAGGGGTAGTATTGTAATTACCCTAAATATTTAATTAATTATTTATTTAATTTGGTGGAGGGGCAATTTGGGTAGAAAGGGCCGAAATTGGCCCTTTGAGTGAAATCTTGCTACACCCGGGTTCGAACCTAGGTGGGAGCAATGATTTAACGTGATTTATTTTATTTGGTGAATTAATTTAATTAAGTAATATTTAATTGCTGATTTAAGAAAAAGGAAAAGTCAGATTTTTATTTATCAATTATTATTTAATCCTAATTTGACTAAGTCTATCCCTTATCTCCTAATTCTAAGACAACTCTCCCACACGTTTCTCACTCTCTTTTCTCTCATTCACGATCAGCCTCAACAAAAAGAAAACAAGAACAAACGTGAATGCTAAAGTTCATCAACAACTTGAAAGCTATAAACTCAAAAGCAGAATAATCTTAAAAACGAAAGGTAAAAATCAATTTCTCGACTGATTTTGCTTGTTCTTCCTGTGGTGAAACTTTGGATTGGCGGGAAATAGGCAGCACGGTTTAATCATCTTTTGAACAACTTCAAGTATGGGTTTTCTTCTCTCTTGGTCCCTTTCCCAAGAGAACCTTAAGGTTCAGTTTAAATCGCGATTGTAAGACTAAGGTTGTTCCCGTTGCATGCCCCTGTCATTAGAATCTTTGAACGATTCAAAACATGTGTTGGTATGTCTTCTAGTAGATAATGTTAGGTCTGGTTGTGAATATGTGTTGAATGTGTGGTAGGAAATCATGTAAAGGAAAAAAAATATAAATGTGGAGAGTGGGGATTAAACCCACAACCTCTTGAATAGATAAGAGAGTTAGGAGAAAAATAAAGGAGAAATATAAAATGGGGTGAATGTGGATTGAACCCACAACCTCTTGGATAGGTGAGAAAGTTAAAAGATAAATTAATAGAAAACGAATGAGCTTGTGGGGGATTGATCCCACAAACTCCTTGCCTTGGATGAAAAAGAGAGGAGAAAAAGAAAGGAAATATTATGGGGCTGATGGGGATCGAACTAGGGTCCCCCAAATCTGAAAAATGCAATTATAAAGTTTAATATAAGATTAAGTCTTGCTCAAGGAATTTGAAATCGGGTTCCCTTGCCCAATTATGTATTGACACATAAGTCTTACGTGATTAAATATTTAATGAATGATGCCTGTAGGAATAAAATTGATACCTTGGCATACTTACAAGATGCATAAGTCTTGTACCACATAATCTTGGGCAATATAAATCACTTAAATGAACTATGAATGAAGCCTCATGGCTTGTGTGTGTGGACTCATAAGCCCAGCATACGTTTATAAAGAAAGTGAAGATAAGATGTTATGTGATGAATGATGAGACCCCAGAAGGGTTAAGTAAGAGTGTGGAACACACTAAAAGGCCAAGTGCATTGTCATGTGATGAAATGAACATTCACGTAAAAAGGGGTGAGTAATTATGAAGGGCAAATGTGCTAAGACTAATGAATGTGGTGACAACATGATAAGAGGCTAATGTGAAACATGAGAGCAATCTCAAATGATCCTAAGTAAATGTTACCAAAACATACTCACATATGAGAGTGTAAAGTTAATGAAGAGACCAGTCTCTATGAACACTCTAATGAAAGTTTTAAAGTTAATGCATACTTAATACTAATGATGAGATGAGAAATCATCTAATGAGCAATGATGTCCTCATACTAGAAGCCAACTTCTATGATGTATGAGATGAATATAATGGAACTTTATACTGAGCACCGATAGGCTAGCTATGAGTGGCGATTCCTTCTTTCGGGAAGGCAGAGGTTTGTGTAATTCTCATGAGATTAGACTGTCCATCAAGACGGGTATGAGTCTCCTTATATCTCCTAGTCTTTGATCCTCTTTAGCCAACACAGAGATCTAGCAGGGTTTAATTCCCTATATACGCTAGCATATTTTGGTTTCACTTTGGCCGGTGATTCCACCTCTTTTCGGTGTGGAGTAGACACAGGATTTCATGGAGCTTACATGATCTATGTCGGTTAAAGTTAAAGTTCCGAAAGAAAGAATGAGGCCAGCCGCATATAATGTACACAATGAAATGAACGATACCAAAGGTGTTTAGTTAGGATAATCAAGAGGTGAACTAGACTTATGTAATAACACTAGGTCATTCTTGGTCATTGCACAGTGAACCCAATGAGAGTCTTAAGCTACATCCTAGGTATAGCTGGTCTCTACACTAGCCTATGAATGAAATGAAATGAAGTACGTATGAATGAATGAAGCAGACTCTGTGTTTGCTAAAGAAGGCTCCCTTTTTGAGGTCCCATATGTTGAGCCCTCATTTTGGAAAGTCTTAATGTCAAGTACATGATTCCAAGGTCTCATCGAATATGAACGAATGATATGAACTATGTTATATGATGTGTACAACATGTTATGTACTATATGCAATATGTTATGTGTTGTTTGCCAAAAATGAAATGTATGATGATGCATGTTACTCTCATAGCATGACTTTCATAATCCGATTTGGCAAGTCCACTGACTTGACTTCCCATAATTCATATATTTAGGAAAGAGCTTCTCTTAATCATGCATGTCCTTGGTGTGTGCTTTCATATACTCATACTTAGTACAAGTGTGTATTAATCTCATACAACTCTCTACTTTTAGGTGCAGGTGCAGCTGGACGTTAGAGCTTACGAGTTGACGTTGGAGTTATCCGGACGTGGAGCTTTCATCCGGATTTGGTAGCCCCTTATGCTTCGAGGACGCTTACTATTTTATTCTAGCATTTGACGTAGACATTAGCTAGTGGAGTATGTTCCACTAGTATTTCTTTCCCAGTTGTTTCCAGTATTGTATTGGTGCCATTTTGGCAACTTCAGATATGACTATGTCTTTCATTTGATTATCTTGATATTAGATGGTTATTGTGAACGCTTATGAGTTTATGTAGATAGTCTTATATGAATTCAATGTTTCTCACTATAAAGTTTAATAAAACAAAAAGTTCAAATTTTCCGCTAAAATTAACCTAGGTGAAGTAACGATGACGTATGTAGGCTTGTCTGCGACCTCTGAGAGGTCAACGACGCCGGTCTCGTCTGGGGTCTAGGTTCCGATCGTGACAAAGTTAGTATCAGAGCACCAGGTTAAATTCCGAGAATAATAAGTTGACATCAACCACATCGAGTAGTTTCTAAGTCATGGTAGTGAAGTTCACCACTATCCTGAATTAGAGATTGCATGATGCGTAGGAAAAAAATCCCTTCTTCTAATCTATTCGTGCTTTCCTTAATGTCTGATTTCTTGGTGTTATGAGCGTATCTAACATCGATTCTTATCTTACATAAAATGAATACAAGGGGGAACGCTGGTCGGGGAAAAGGAGGAGCAGTTGCTAGGGGCAACCAAGTTTCACCCTAGGCTCCAGCTGCAGGAGTGGCCATGCCAGTTAACCTAGCTGGGTTGACTAATGCTGAGGTGTGGACAACTTTGGCACAGATGGCTCAAGCTATCACTGTACAGGCTTAGGCTATGACAGCCCAGGCCAACAGACAGGAGGTTAAGCGGGAGAACCCACCAGCACGTAGCATGGCAGACAGACTACGGGACTTCATGAGGATGAATCCTCCGATTTTCAAAGGGTCCAAGACTTCAGAGGATCCCCAAGAGTTTATTGATGAGGTGCATAAGATTTTAGTGGCTATGGGGGCCACCAATACTGAAAAGGCTGAGCAAGCTTTCTACCAGCTCAAGGATGTTGCACAGTGTTGGTGCAAGATGTGGCAGGATAGCAGTGCATTGGGCGGAGGTCCGATCACATGGGAGCTGTTTAATACAGATTTTCTGGAGAGGTTCTTCCCCAGAGAGATGAGAGAGGCTAAGGTTTATGAGTTTATCAACCTTAAGCAGGGCTCGATGACTGTGAGGGAGTATTCCCTGAAATTTGTTAAATTGTCCAGGTATGCCACTTTTCTTGTGTCGAACAGCAGGGATGAGATGAGCAGGTTCCTAACAGGGATCTCAGAGGAATTGGAGGAGGAGTGTCGGGCTGCAATGCTTCATGATAGCATGGACTTGTCCAAGATGATGGTGCATGTCCAGCAGGTTGAGGACAGCCAGAAGAAAAGGAGAATCCTTGAGGTCAGGAGACCTAACCCTTCTAACCAGACACGTTCCCGCAGAGGTGGTGGCGGGAGCACTTTTAGAGTTCGTGATCAACCCAGATTTAAGAAGGGTCATTAGAGTTCAGAGAACTCTAACTCTAAGAGGAGTGCAGCACCTAGAGGAGGCAGAC